>JANAVB010025595.1:1265094-1320393 GCA_029216955.1 Iris pallida
ATTCGTTTCTATGTCATCAAGGAAAATTAAGATGCATGATAAGTCCGTCTCAGGTGGGAGATGATGGAAAGAGCATACAATGAAGGTCGAGATTATGTGAGATAAATTGAATTCGAAATATGTGTTAGTGCCGAGGCACAATTTTCGATAAAAAATTCTGAAACTGAAACAATTGTACACACAACGTTTCAAATGCAACACCTTAACGAAGATGTGCAACAGAGATCCTGGAGGATTCTGAATTACGAGGATCTAAAAAATTCTACGTAATACACAAAAAATCTAAAGAGACTTTGTGCAAGCAACTATCGGCAGTAGAGCTTCTAAAAAGAAGTTACTGTAAAAGGCAACAACAGCGATGATAGGCGAGAACGAGATGCTGGGGTGAATGAACCACCGTTGCTCAAAGCTTTATTCGCCCTACACGAGCACGAACAGCTTCCAGGAACCAGCAAGTTCACGAAGAACTTATGGAACGCTCGTAAGTCAATATTTGAGACTTGAACGGGCTTCCTGGACTTAACAGACTCCCTCAACTCTCTTCTTGGTACATCTTTCAAAGGAGGCCAAGGGGCTCTATTTATAGAGTGGAGTTGAGACTTCACCTCTTCTCCTATCCGATGTGGGACTAAAATACAAATACTCAAAATAGAGTTTGATATTTTAGATCGTCCCACAATCAGCATAGAAGTGTGCCAGTCCACGCCTACCCCCCGAACACTCCCGTGCATGCACGAGACATCCTGGAGTCCGTGTCCGAGTCCGAGTCTGTACAACAAAAATTAACTTGCATCCTTGTTGGATTTAATCCTTTTTCCTTCTAGGAAAATACTTCCACATGGCACAAACTTGTGCCCCACTACACCTCATGTGCACACCTCAACACAAGCAATGCATTATATTGAGATACTCACCATTTGGTGTAGCCGATATGGGACTATCTTTTCTAGTCCAAAGGCAAAAACACCAACAATCTCCCACATATTTTAATATATCGGTTGAGCGTTCTCCACAGTTACTGCCCATCATGCATTAGGAGAGATGTCGCTACGACTTGAATCTTCCCGCATAGGTTAAATAACAGCATGATACAAGAATGGACTCAACCTTGAATTCTGCACCATAACTGCAATTCTTCCTACTCGTATAATGACATCAACTGTACTTCTGGCTGCACATTGAAGGCCTTGTGCCAGCCTGGTTTCAGTATATAATTTTTGGGCGTCTACAAGTTTACCCTCAAGAGACGGCCTGATATCTCTGTCCATACACTATAGGTGAGTTCTTTATAAAGAGTCATGGCATGAAGCATTGCGCTTCTTTGCGATGCTACGCCGCTATGACATGGCTTAAAGTCGAGGCTTTACCCCACCTGGGTACCTCATCGTAGTGTCATACTACTGTAGCATGAGGTCACAGGCCTCTTTGTAGTGCCAAACTACCCAGCATGAAGCCTTGCGCTTCCGTACGGTGTTACGCCGCTATGACATGGCTCACAAAACCGAGGCTTTACCCTACCTGGTACCTTTTCGTGGTGTCATGCCACTGTAACATGAGGACATCGTCCTCTTTGTAGTGCTGTCTACTTCTCTTTATTACGATTATCATACAGCATTAGGCTACCTGCCTATTTGCGGTGCTACTCTGCTGTGACTTGGCTTGCAAAGCCGAGGCATTACCCCTACCTGGGAACCTCATGGTGGAGTCACCCCACTGTAGCATGGAGTTACAGTCCTTGTAGTGCTACGCTACCGTGCTTTCTGTAAAGCACTCCAGGCATTCACTCTGCCTGAGAACTCATTAAGGCATTTAAGCCAACCTTCCCACAGAAATCGTTTTCCACAGAAAACAAAAGTAGACAACAGTGGTTATAGGTTCGTAACCTCTCCATGTCCAATAGAACATGTACCCACCGTTCCTGATATTCTTCCGATTAGTGGTCCTCCCTTGAACCAAAAGCTAGATGCCTAGTAGATAAAACTTTGAACTAATAGCATAAAACTTTATGGTAGGAATACAATAATACAATATCAGAATGCCTTCAAGCCCATTTTACAAGTTGTGTCATCGACCAGCTGGCGCTTGAGGCCCTTGGTGAACGGATCCGCCAGGTTCTTCTGACTCCAAACATCAATCACTGTAATAACACCTCTCTTGATAAGATCGTGTACTGCTCTGTGCTTCAACCGTACCGTTCTCTTCTTCCTGTTGAAGAGTTCATTTGATGCCACTGCTGCTGCCGCCTGGTTGTCACAGTATATCGGTATTATCGGTATCTGAGCCCCAACCACCAAAAGATCATACATGAGCTCCCGAAGCCACTCTGCTTCATCTGCAGCAGCATCCAATACAAAGAATTCAGATTCCATGGAGAAGCGAGATAACATAGTCTGCTTCTTCGACTTCTACGATATAGCAGCTCCGCCCATGGCGAATACGAATCCACCTGTGGAATACTCGCTCTCCATATCTGAACACCAGCTAGCATCACTGAAGCCTTCCACTACTAACGGATCTCCACTGTAGAAAAGTGTATATGTCTGAGTTTTCTTGAGATATCTCATAACACGCTTCACAGCTTTCTATTGCTCAACGCCTGGATTACTAGTGAACCGACTCAGCATTCCCACTGTAAAAGTTATGTCAGGCCTTGTGGCAGTAGTAGCGTACATCAAGCTTCCGATGACGCTAGCGTACTCCAACTGCCTGACGCTTTCCCTCGAATTTGGCTTCAGCTTCTGATCACTCCGGTACGGTATATAAATAAAAGGAAGATCTTGATACCCGTAGCGAGTGAGCATCTTCTCAATAAAATGAGATTGTGACAGCGCTATTCTAGTGCCTGTCCGGATGATCTTGAGCCCCAATATTACGTCGACATCCCCCAAGTCCTTCATACTGAACTTGGTCGAGAGGAATTTCTTTGTCTCTGTGACGCAGCTTAAATCCGTACCTAGGATTAGCATATCGTCCACGTAAAGACATACGATTACTCCTCTTCCGTCAGCAAACTTCGTATAGACACACTTGTCTGTTTCACTGACCCTGTAGCCATTTGACCTTATCACCTTGTCAAACTTCTCATGCCATATTTTGGGATCTTGTTTCAAACCATACAGAGACTTTGTCAGCTTGCAGACTTTGTCTTCCAGACCTCTGACGACAAAACCTTCTGGTTGTTGCATGTAGATCTCTTCGGTCAGCTCGCCATTAAGGAATGCCATTTTCATATCCATCTGATGTATTACCAGCTTGTGTATTGCTGCTAGAGCAATTAACAATCTGATGGTTGTCATCCGAGCTACTAGAGCATAAGTGTCAAAGTAGTCGATCCCCTGCTTCTGAGCAAACCCTTTGGCCACTAGCTTGGCCTTGAACTTGTCAATGGTTCCATCTGGTTTCATCTTCTTCTTGAAGATCCATTTGCATCTGATGGGTCTTGCTCCTTCTGGCAGGTCAACCAATACCCATGTGTTGTTGGAGGTGATTGAGTCAATCTCGTTGTCTATCGCCTCCTTCCAGAATACAGCATCTCTGGTCTTCATCGCCTCATCATAGGTAAGCGGATCTGCTTCCACATGATAGGTGACGAAGTCATCTCCGAAGTCTTTTGGCCTCCTCGTTCGCTTAGTTGATGGCTCAGCGAGTTCTAGTTCAGCTGGTGTCTCCTTGACGACAGCTTCATCTTGGACTACTGGTTCATTAAAGACTTTTGTCTGCTTTGTACCCTCATCATTCTCCGGAAGATCTGCGAGAACAATATTCTTGTGTTTTGTAAACTTGTCTTTAAAGTATTCAGCATTGCGAGATTCGATGATATAGTTTGACTCGATATCAAAAAATCTCCGAGCATCACTCTTCTCGGCATACCCCAAGAAGATCGCCTTCGTAGTCCTTGTCCCCAGCTTCTGAATCTTTAGATCCGGGAGCTTCATATAAGCCAGACACCCCCACACTCGAATGACATTCCAGTTAGGTCTGACTTTGAACCAGAGTTCATGAGGAGTTATGTCGGAAGTTGCATATGGCACTCTGTTCAGAATGAACATTGCCGTTAGTGCAGCTTCTCTCCAGTAACACTTTGGAAGACCCGCAGTCAACAGCATGGAGTTCATCATCTCTGTCAAAGTTCTGTTCTTCCTTTCTGCTACTCCGTTGGATTGAGGAGAGTACGGAGCCGTTATCTCATTGATGATTCCATGTTCTTTGCAGAATGATAAGAATTCATAAGACCGATATTCCCCGCCTCGATCACTCCTTACCCTCTTGAGTTGTTGTCCAGTTTGCCGCTCAGCCTCGGCCCTGAACTCCTTGAACTTCTTGAATGCTTCGTCTTTAGACTTGAGCAAGTAGACAAAAGCATACTTTGAGAAGTCATCGATGAAAGTAATGAAATACTTCATCCCGGCCTTTGTAGAGAATTGTTTGAAGTCACAGATATCTGAGTGAACCAACTCCAGAAGATCTGTGCTTCGATGGACCCTGTGAAAGGGTTTTCTTGTGATCTTCGTCTGACCACATACTTCGCATTTCTCTACCTTACCTCCACACTTGGAGATAAGTCCTAAACTAGACATTCTGTTAATCCTTTTACAATGAACATGTCCTAGCCTATTATGCCACAACTCAAGAGAATAATCAGAAAAAGTGATTGCATTTATATTATCATGCTGGGTTACAACAAGCTGAATCTTGTACATTCCTTCAGTTTGGAAAGCTTTCCCGAAGAATGTACCCTTCTTGGACATCACCAACTGGCCAGCATTGATGTCCATCCTCAAGCCTGCATTACAGAGCAGACTTCCAGAGATCAGGTTCTTAGCAATTACTGGAACATGCTTCACACCTTGAAGCGTCAGAGTGTTCTCCGATGTGAGTTTCAGCTCCACCGTTCCGATCCCCAGTACTTCAGCTTGTGCCTGGTTTGCCATTATGACCTTCTCTGAAGTTGGCTCATAAGAGACGAACCAGTCTTTGTCTGAACAGACATGGCAAGTCGCACCAGTGTCTATCCACCAGTCCAAGTCAGCCCCCACAGTTGCAACCTGTGCTATCATGGCAACTAGATTAGTAATCATAGAAACCTTACTAGGCTCACCTTGTTCTTTGGGCTTGGACTTGCATTCGGATTTGCAGTGGCCCTTCTTGCCACAATTGAAGCAAGTCACATGGGACTTGGACTTCTGCTGCTTGAAAGCAGGACCCTTCACTTTCAGATTCGTGAAGTCCTTTTTTTTGCGATGAGAAGCAGCCTGCTTCCCTTGGTACTCTCTGGTTTGGACCAGATTTGCCTTCGCCAGTTGTTTGGACAGAGTATCCATCTTCTATTGAGAGCGCATCTCGTCCTCAACACGGATCTCTTGCAAGAAATCTTCCAAGCTAATTTCCATCTTCTTTCGATGCATCCTTGCATAGAAGTTGCTCCATTTTGTAGGAAGTTTTGCGACGATCCCTCCAACGACAAACTTGTCGACGAGGGACATGTTCTCGTCTTCTAGTTTCTGACGCAACTTCAGAAGCTCCTTCACTTGGGGCAGCATCACCTTCTCGTCTTCGAAGGTCCACTTGTGGTATTTTTCTACCATGAAGATCTTGGACCGGTTCTCGTCATCTTCATAGAGTTTTTCCAAGGAGTCCCATATCTCTTTGGCAGATGTCTTCTTGGAGTAGGACTCTGCCAGAGAGTCTTCCATGGAATTGAGTATCAGTAGTTTGCATATACTGTTTTCTCTCTTCCACTTCGCTTGTTTGGTCGTAGCAGCGGCCACAGCCGCAGCAGATTCGGTGGTTGGAACGATCGGTTCTTCTTCTGACAACACGTGATCAACTTTCACGAGTTGAAGATTTAAAGTGACCTTTCGTCTCCATATCTGGAATTATTCGCCATCGAATTTCTCCAACTTATTAAAGTCGGTATCGATGAGCGAAGCACGAGAATTATCCATCTTCTCAATAAAGCTTTGAGATTGTTAGTGCCGAGGCACAATTTTCGATGGAAAATTCTAAAACTGAAACAATTGTACACACAACGTTTCAAATACAGTACCTTAAAGAAGATGAGCAACAGAGATCCTAGAGGATTCTGAATTACGAGGATCTAAAAAGATTCTACGTAATACATAAAAAATCTAAAGAGACTTTGTGCAAGCAACTATCGGCAGTAGAGCTTCTAAAAATAAGTTACTATAAAAGGCAACAGCAGCGATGACATGCGAGAATGAGATGCTGGGGTGAATGAACCACCGTTGCTCAAAGCTTTATTCGCCCCACACGAGCACGAACAGCTTCCAGGAACCAGCAAGTTCACGAAGAACTTCTGGAACGCTCGTAAGTCAATATTTGAGACTTGAACGGGCTTCCTGGACTTAACAGACTCCATCAACTCTCTTCTTGGTACATCTTTCAAAGGAGGCCAAGGGGCTCTATTTATAGAGTGGAGTTGAGACTTCACCTCTTCTCCTATCCGATGTGGGACTAAAATACCAATACTCTAAAATAGAGTTTGATATTTTAGATCATCCCACAATCAGCATAGAAGTGTGCCAGTCCACGCCTACCCCCCGAACACTCCCGTGCATGCACGAGACATCCTGGAGTCCGTGTCCGAGTCCGCACAACAAAAATTAACTTGCATCCTTGTTGGATTTAATCCTTTTTCCTTCTAGGAAAATACTTCCACATGGCACAAACTTGTGCCCCACTACACCTCATGTGCACACCTCAACACAAGCAATGCATTATATTGAGATACTCACCATTTGGTGTAGCCGATGTGGGACTATCTTTTCTAGTCCATAGGCAAAAACACCAACAATATGTGCACTAAAACAATGGTTTTGGTGCGACTAATGATCATCTAAAGCAACAGCACAAATAAAGTCAAGATTTTGGATTTATGTACACTAGTATATACATGCCTTCGTGCACTTTATAATTCTCAGGAAGAGCAAATGGTCTTCTTAATTTTTTAGTAAATTTTTTAATTAATAAATATAGATAAGAGTATTTTTTAGAACAAAATCTTTCATGGTGAAACATATTTTTCTACTTATATAGTAGTGTAGATAAGTTCACAAAGTAAATATATTGATTTAGGAAGTTTCTGGTTTTAGTGGCTAACAAGTATAAATATAGAATGAATAATGCTATTTGTCCCTCCAAATTGTACCTCCAAACCATCCCTCCTTACGTGGCAGCTGACGTGGCATGTTGATATGGCAGCTGACGTCACAAATTTTAAAATTCAAATTCAAATTAACATTAACATAAAATTAATATTAAAATTAATGTTAACATTAACAATAAAATTAATATTAACGTTAATATTAACAATAATATTAATATTAATATTAATATTAAAATCAATATTAACATTAATATTAACATTAATTAATATTAATTAATAATAATATTAATATTAACATTAATATTAATATTAATATTAACATTAAATTAACATGGTCAAAATTGAGTAATTAACCTTTTGGGTTAAAATTTGCCACGTCATCGGCCATGTCAGATGACATATATTATTATTTAACATGCCACGTCAGCTGACACATAAGGAGGGATATTTTGGAGGGACAATTTGGAGGTACGAATTGTTGACACAAAGTCACAGTCAACCAGATATTGATAACATTGACTAAATAATATTTGTAATAATTCAATACGACACAAGACGTCTACTTTAAGCTCAAGTCAGAAGACAGCTCAGTCTCAGCTTCTCAGTTATTTTTGAGTCTGTATTTTACACTTTCGTTGAGTCTAGACTGATGTAAACTGTGTCATGCTGAGCTCTTGAGACTTGACCTATAGCCTACCCAATAATCCTCAAACTCCACCATCCAGAAAAATACCCACTGGCCACTTAGACCAGCTCTGTGCTCTGGAGACAGAGTTCGGGCCGAACTCTGCCTTCACACAGAGTACGGGCCGAACTCTGTCTCCTAAAAATCAGCATCCCTAATTTTAGGGTTAGCTGGTTGCTAGTTGTCCAACGGCCAAATATTTGAAATTTCCTACCCGAATTCTAGCCGAATTCTGCCTACAAAAACACTATAAATAGGCCATGAATTTTCTTATTTCAAATCATCCAATCTTCTCTTCTCTTCTCTTTTATAGCTCAAATAAGCCATACCCTTCCCATCTACTAGCCACAAGCCTCCTAAGTCTCGAGTGCTCAGCATCTCTCAGTTAGGATTCTTGTGCAAGAGTTGAAGAAGTCGCTTGGACAATTCCAAGCAAATCGTCACTGCGATCCTCTGTAAGAAGTTGACGTGCTCTTCTGAAGTAAAGGCACGGGTTGTAAACTACTATTTCACAAATAGTAGATTTAATCCTGAGCTAGAGTTCTCAGGCCTGGACTAGTCCTCCACGAGGGAAACCAGGTTAAAATCGCTGTGTTTGCGTATGCTTTCTTGCTCTTCATTTACTTTTCGCATTTTACTCTGATTATTAATAGTTCGTGAAAGAGTTGATTTTTAATTGGTTATTTTCTATATAACTCTATTCACCCCCCTCTAGAGTTGCCACCTGTTCTTCAATTGGTATCAGAGCTCTGTTCTCTTTACAAGGATTTACATCCTAGAGCTGATCCATGGCAACCACACAATCCTTGATTTCCAATCACGGTGAAGGACAGTCCACTCATAGGCCTCCCCTATTTGATGGAACTAACTACACGTATTGGAAAACAAGGATGAGTTTTTATCTCAAGTCTCTAGACTTCGACCTATGGACAGTCGTCACTGACGGTTACAAAAAGCCCGCCAGGATAGTTGTCAACGGTGATCTCATTGAGAAATCACATGATAAATATTCTGACGAAGAGAAAAAACAGGCAAGTCTAGACGTGAGAGCTATTAATGCTTTATTCTGTGCTATAAACAGGAATGAGTTTAACAGGGTATCCACATGCACCACATCCCACGAAGTATGGAAGCTTCTAGAAGTGACGCATGAAGGAACCACCCAAGTCAAGAAATCAAAAATTTGTCGTCTTACGCAAGAATACGAGGCATTCAAGATAAAGCCAAACGAGACGATCACACAGATGTTCACAAGATTCCTCGACATCATCAACCCCCTGTCCTCACTTGGAAAGCAATATTCAAATCATGAGAAGATTCGTAAGTTGCTTAGGGGGCTACCAAAAATTTGGAACCCTAAGGTGACAGCCATCATAGAAGGGAACGATCTCACAACCATGTCAATGGAGACCTTGATGGGTAAGCTCATGACTCACGAGCTTGACCTCAAGGACTTCGAAGAGCCTGCTCCGAAGACTAAGGAGATCGCTCTCAAAGCTCATCGACGAAGGGCTGAGCACGATGAGACCGAAGACGACAACTCGGATGACGAAGACCAAGCTCTCATGGTTCGCAACTTCAAGAAATTCCTTCGCTTCAATAGAAGAAAGAAGGAACCACAAGAAGACGATGAAGAAGAGCCAACCTACTATGGTTACAAGAAGACTGGACACGTACGAAAAGACTGTCCATTCTTGAAGAAAAGCAACCGCTATGAGAAACCATACAAGAGGACCTCATCAAAGAAATATGCCAACACAAGCATTTGGCATAAAAATGAAGCAAGTGACTCCGAGGAAGAAAAGGACTCTCCTCAAGATAAAGCAAATGTGTGCCTAATGGCAACTTCCAACAAGGTATCTAACGAAACTCTAGACGACTTCTCTTTTGATGAACTTGGCGATGCCTTCACTGATTTACTCGATGATCACAAAAAGTTCATCGGTAAATACAAACATGTCAAGGACAAAATCAAAAGTCTTGAAGATGAAATACAAAGAATTTATCTATTACTTGATAACATTAGAGACACGTCACCCACTGATATCACTGATGAAGTATCCAAGCTTAAAATAAGCTTACATGATGCTGAAGCACGTATTGAGCAACAAACTCAAGAAATCACTACACTCAACACGTTGCTTGCTGAAGAAAAGAGTAGACACAAGATTTCCATGACTAAGATATATGGTTTAAATATTAAGGTTGATGAACTGCAAGCTGTTTCTAAGAGATTAGAAACCAAATTGGGAAAACAGGTTGCTCAACCTCAAACCCAATCACATGGGCACAATACCACTCAAGCTAGTCAACCACGTCATCCTCATGCAGCACGTAACCATGCTTTTATATACACTAACTTTCATAAAACACAAAAACCACGTGCACGTAAGGATACTTCTCATACTCATCATGCTGCACAAAGACACAACCAATATCACTCTATATATAGAAATCATCACCATGCCATGCCATATAGACAAGATCATCATGCCATGCCATATAGACAAAATCACCATATCATGTCATATCACCATGCTATGCCATATAGACAATATCAGCATACTATGCCACATAGACAATATCAGCATGCCATGCCACATAGACAATATCACCATGCCATGCCACATAGACAACATCACCATGATCACCATACAAACTCTACACATCATGTCCATCCACATCATGCTGCCTATAGATATTATTCTCATGTTCCTAGTGTAAATAAAAATGCTATCTGTACTTACTGTGGATCACATGGACACATTTCACCACAATGTAGAGTTAGAAGACTGGTAGACAAAAAGATATATGCATGGTTTCTGAAAACTAACTTTTCAGGACCCTCAAGAACTTGGGTACCAAAGGTCACATCTACTCTTGATGTAGGTGGACCTTCCTTCCTCAACTGAAAGTAAGTGGATTCTCGATAGTGGATGCTCGCGACATATGACAGGAGACGCAAATCTTTTCGCATCACTATCGATGAAGAGAGAAGGATACGTATCCTTCGGTAACAATTTAAAAGGGCACATAATAGGTAATGGTATTATTGGTCATCCTTCCTCTCCTGTAATAAAGGATGTCTGCCTAGTGACCGAGTTAAAGCATAACCTGCTCAGCATTAGTCATCTTGCTGATCAGGGATATGATATTAACTTTGGACAAAACAATTGCCTCATTTATGATTGGTCAACAGGAGACATTGTTTTTGAAAGGAAAAGAGAGGATAACATTTATATTTTCTATCTTTCTATAAATACTAACAATGCAGGAAGATATTTATATGCCCACAAAGATGAACGATTACTTTGGCACCAGCGTCTTGGTCATGCCAATATGGATACTATATCCAGGTTATCAACCAAGAAGCTAGTGAGAGGATTGCCCGATATTACATTCAAAAAGGACACGGTATGTGCCGAATGTGAATTGAACAAAGCAACCAAATTCTCATTTCACTCCATCAACTCTGTAAGTACTACTAGACCCCTGCAACTACTCCATATGGATTTATTTGGTCCTAGTATAGTAGCTAGTCTTGGTGGTAAACTTTATGTATTTGTTATTGTTGATGATTTTTCGAGATTTACTTGGGTTTTCTTTCTCACAAATAAAAGTGATGCTATTTCAGTTTTAAGATTTTTGTCAAGAAAGTTCAAAACGAAAAAGGCTACATAATCACTCGAATCCGAAGTGACCATGGAGGCGAATTCGAAAATTCTGATTTTGAAAATTTTTGTGATTCTAATGGTTTTGATCATGAATTTTCTTGTCCAAGAACTCCTCAATAAAATGGTGTTATGGAGAGGAAGAATAGGACTCTCGGCGATATGGCTAGAGTCATGTTGAATAAATTTTCACTTCCTAAATATTTCTGGGCAGAAGCTGTCAGTACAGCATGCCACATTTTGAATAGGGTGCTTATTCATCCCATTACGAAGAAAACACCCTATGAGCTTTGGTTTGGGAGAACCCCCAATGTTTCTTATTTTAAGGTTTTTGGATGTAGATGTTTTATCCTTAACACCAAAGACAACTTAGGCAAATTTGATGCCAAAGCTGACGATGGTATTTTCCTTGGTTATGCCGCCAAGAGTAAGGGATATAGAGTCTTTAATAAACGCTCACTAATTGTGGAAGAGTCAACAAATGTGACTTTTGATGAAGATAACAGTGCAGCAAGTACTCTTGATGATGATGTTGAGCCATCAACTTCTACTCCAATGAATACTTCTACCGAAATAAATTCTCTGGAGGGCTTGCCAAAGAAATTCTCTTTCAAGCCTTCTCATCCAGAAAATTTAGTGATAGGTGAAGTTTCACGTGGAGTAACTACCAGATCATCACTAAGAGACTCTATTGCTAGCACTGCCTTTATTTCATAAGTTGAGCCGAAAAATATTTCTGAAGCTTTTAATGATGAATTTTGGATTTCTGCTATGCAAGATGAACTCGACCAATTCGAGAGGAGCCAAGTGTGGGAACTAGTTCCTAGACCGGCTAATCACTCGATAATTGGTACTAAATGGGTGTTTAGAAACAAAGTGAATGAAGATGGTTCAGTCACACGCAACAAAGCTCGTCTAGTAGCTCAAGGATACAACCAAGAGGAAGGTATCGACTACGATGAGACGTATTCTCCGGTTGCTAGACTAGAATCCATTCAGATGCTTTGTGCATTTGCAAATTATCAAAATTTCAAATTATTTCAAATGGATGTGAAAAGTGCTTTCTTGAATGGTTTTATTAAGGAGGAAGTTTATGTAAAACAACCCCCCGGCTTTGAAAATCACAAATTTCCTGACCACGTGCTCAAGCTAAAGAAAGCGCTATATGGCCTAAAACAAGCCCCCAGAGCTTGGTATGAAAGGCTAAGCAGTTTCTTGCTTGAGAAAGGTTTTTCAAAAGGGAAAATTGACACTACACTTTTTATAAAATCTTTTAAAGACACTATTCTATTAATTCAAATTTATGTTGATGATATCATTTTTGGTTCTACTGATGAAATCTTCTGTCAAGAATTTGCCAAGTGTATGCAGACAGAATTTGAGATGAGCATGATGGGAGAACTCAACTACTTTCTTGGTCTGCAAGTGAAACAAATGGCAAATAGAACTTTCATCTGTCAGTCGAAGTATACAAAGGACATGCTGAAAAAGTTCGATCTTGACAACGTCAAACCAATCAGCACTCCAATGGCTACTTCAACCAAACTCGAACCAGATGAGAGTGGCAAACCTGTTGATCAACGTAAGTATCGAGGTATGATAGGCAGCTTACTTTATTTAACTGCTAGTCGCCCCGATATCATGTTTAGTGTTTGCTTATGTGCTAGATATCAAGCAAATCCTAAGGAATCACACTTGACTGCGGTTAAGCGTATCTTTCGATACCTTAAGGGTACGATTACAGTGGGCCTATGGTATCCCAAGTCAACATCATTTGACCTCATTAGTTACTCTGATGCTGACTTTGCTGGATGCAAGGTCGACCGTAAAAGTACAAGCGGCACGTGTCATTTATTAGGAAAGGCTTTAGTCTCTTGGTTTAGCAAGAAACAGAATTCTGTCACATTATCCACAACAGAAGCTGAATACATCGCAGCTGGGCGTTGTTGTGCACAAATTCTGTAGATGAAGCAAACCCTTGAAGACTATAATCTATCTTTCATGAACATTCCTATATTCTGTGACAATACTAGTGCTATTAACTTGACTAAGAACCCTATCTGTCACTCACGCACAAAATACATTGAAATTAGACACCACTTTTTGCGTGATCATCAGCAAAATGGCACGATTAACTTAGAGTTCATTAACACTGATCATCAGCTAGCAGACTTCTTTACTAAGCTATTATCCGAAGAGCGCTTCAATTTCCTTTGTCGTGAACTTGGAATTTTAGATGAAGCTGTCATAAATTAAAACTCACCTACGTAAATACTGATTATATTATGATTCTCCTACGATGAACTTGCTATGGGTACAAGCCGAAAGGGCCCTTCTGACAACAAGGCGTAAAAGCCTAAGCGACACGGTGCACTAGTCCACAGGACTACCGCTAGCTGGGATCCGGCCCCTGCAGCTAACCCATGGCAACTTCAAACTATTGAATTATGATATATTTTTTATTTATTATATGGTTCGTTTTGATTTCTTACTGCTGATTCACTATTTTTCAAGTTCATTCTGCTATTATTCTTATTGATTGAATCTCTCAAGCTATTTCTTTCATATCTTACTTTATTTTCCATACTTAGCCATTTTTCCATCATCTGGCCTGCTTTTCAGTTCTGGAACAAGGATCCAGAACTCGGGCCGAATTCTGTTCCCAACAGAGTTCGGGCCGAATACGGTTCCCATCTTCCAGAATCGGGGACAGCCACAGCCGTTTGATCAAATGTGATCCTACGGTCCAGATTTACTCCGACCAAAGAAAACCCTCCTCTTATATTCGGGTTTTCATCTCTCTCCTTCATTCTTACCACCACCTTCACCTCTCCAAACATATTTTCACAAACCCTAACCCTAGTTTTCTCTCCATAGTGCTCCATTGCTCATCAAAATCAAGGAGAAGGGCTATTTCCTCATTCTCTTTCACTGTTCATTGTTGATTTGAGGTATAACTCCTTCTCCCTCTCTATTTCAAGTTCTCTATTTGTTTGCAAATGGCTCCTCGCTTGCCCAATCGTGGGAAAAGGATTCGAACCGAGGGTGCTTCCTCTTCGAATCCTTCTTCTCCCATTGAGCAACCCGTTGAACAACAACAACCCCTTCATCCGTTGTTCAATCCACCTCCTTCCTGCGACCCTAATACTTATGATGACCGATTGTTTGTATCGCTAGACGCCTCCAACGAGTGGTTTAGTGACTTTCGGACTCGTCCGGTCTTCGCGGGACATTCCATTAATTTTACTATTTTCTCACAATTTGAATCTTTGTTTCAAGATCTTTGCTTAAATGAGTTAGTGGCATCAAACTTTGTTATCTATCGTAGCACCATACAAATGTTCTATTATAACTTGACTCACGATGCCACTCACATCTATTCCCGGGTTGCCGGTATTGATATTGCTTTTGATGCTTCTGAGTTGGGCGAGTATCTTGCACTTCAAGATCTCGATATTTGGGATAAGCTTGTGGAAGCTCGCCAATTCCAATTTGTTGGTGAAACTTCCCTTGAGAGTTTCAAGGAGGAACTATGTGCCCCTAACATAAGTCCTCGCAAGCTTATGGCCAAGCACCTCAACCCGTATTTCTATGAACTTCATCGAATTATTTTCAACACTATTTTGCCAAAAGCTGGCTCCACCGATGAAGTTACATATTTTGAGATCTCTGCTTTATATCATCTTTATTATCGCATTCCGTTCAATCTTCCACGTACCATGATGGACTGGATGATTAACTGTAGGAAGAAACCACGAGCCCTGGTTTATCCTTTGTATCTTCCTATAGTTTTTCGTGCGTTCATTGTCCCTCTTCATGACTGTCCTTTCTTGCCTGCTCCTGCCTTCCTTTCCAAGGTACGACGTTTTCAGGCAGTCGTCGCCTCTCCTAACACTTTTGAGCATTCTGATGAGGAGCCCGACGCCCCTCCACTTGGACAGGATGTGCCACCTCCTCCTGCTACTCTTGACTCCATCCAGACCATGCTCAGAGATCGTTTCGCATTGGAGGACGATCGCTGGACTCAGATGGACTACCGGACTACCCTGCAGATGAGTGCCCTCAGTAACTCGCTGCACGATATTCGGTATTCTATGTCTCGTCACCCTTCTATGCCCATTCCCATGGAGCGGGATCCTGGTCGTGCTGGATATCGCATTGACGATCCCTGGGTCATGCGCTACCTAGATCCGGATGCTGCTATTGTGGACCCCAGCCGTTCATTCACTGATCATTCCGACTCTGCTGGGCCTTCTCGTGCTCCATGATGGAGATGGCGTTTACTATCTGCTGCTGCTGCTGATGATTCTAGTTTCTGTTTTCTGATTTCTAGTTATTTAGTTTTATTTGGATTTATGTACTTGGGTTGTACTAAAACTCTGGTAGTTTGATGACTCTAGTTATGTGTGATGACATTTTATGCTTATCATAGTTTATTATTCTATGCTAGTTGCTCGTTTTGATCATTCATATATAGTTTCTTCTCTATTTGGTGTGGTTGCATCATTATTATTCATATGCAGTTTATATTGCTAATGCCAAAAGGGGAAGAAATATGTATATTCTTGTCATACTACTTTTAGTATATATGTGCTATTTGGTGCTTTTGGGAGATTATCAGGCCAACAGGTTCAATGCATTATTTGCGGGGGAGCTATTGGTTCTAGCTCGGCACCGTTCACCGGTTACGGGGGAGCTATTATTTCTGCTTGGCATTGATTATGGGGGAGCTATATTTTTGTGATCAACTGTGTCCAGGTATGAATATTGAATATACATATATTATTTTGTCAATTATCAATATGGGGAAGATTGTTGACACAAAGTCACAGTCAACCAGATATTGATAACATTGACTAAATAATATTTGTAATAATTCAATACGACACAAGACGTCTACTTTAAGCTCAAGTCAGAAGACAGCTCAGTCTCAGCTTCTCAGTTATTTTTGAGTCTGTATTTTACACTTTTGTTGAGTCTAGACTGATGTAAACTGTGTCATGCTGAGCTCTTGAGACTTGACCTATAGCTTACCCAATAATCCTCAAACTCCACCATCCAGAAAAATACCCACTGGCCACTTAGACCAGCTCTGTGCTCTGGAGACAGAGTTCGGGCCGAACTCTGCCTCCACACAGAGTTCGGGCCGAACTCTGTCCCCTAAAAATCAGCATCCCTAATTTTAGGGTTAGCTGGTTGCTAGTTGTCCAACGGCCAAATATTTGAAATTTTCTACCCGAATTCTGGCCGAATTCTGCCTACAAAAACACTATAAATAGGCCATGAATTTTCTCATTTCAAATCATCCAATCTTCTCTTCTCTTCTCTCTTATAGCTCAAATAAGCCATACCCTTCCCATCTACTAGCCACAAGCCTCCTAAGTCTCAAGTGCTCAGCATCTCTCAGTTAGGATTCTTGTGCAAGAGTTGAAGAAGTCGCTTGGACAATTCCAAGCAAATCGCCACTGCGATCCTCTGTAAGAAGTTGACGTGCTCTTCTGAAGTAAAGGCACGGGTTATAAACTACTATTTCACAAATAGTGGATTTAATCCTGAGCTAGAGTTCTCAGGCCTGGACTAGTCCTCCACGAGGGAAACCAGGTTAAAATCGCTGTGTTTGCGTATGCTTTCTTGCTCTTCATTTACTTTCCGCATTTTACTCTGATTATTTATAGTTCGTGAAAGAGTTGATTTTTAATTGGTTATTTTCTATATAACTCTATTCACCCCCCCCCCCCCCCCCTCTAGAGTTGCCACCTGTTCTTCACGAATAACATTACTCATATAGAATATCTTGACTCGATGGATTTGACCATGCGAATAGTTTTCTCCAATTATGATGGATTTTTTTTTTTAAAAAAGAGTGATTTAGGATTTTTTTTTTATTTTTTTTTTTAGCTCGAAATTGGTTGAGCTGCGTTTAGAATGAAGATGTAAGTCAAATTGTCAAAATGATTGTCAAAGTTCACAATAATGCTAAGTTTACTACCAATTTTTACAATTTTCTTACAACCTACTCTACCCTCCTGCTAACATGGTCCAACTCAGCCCCACATCTTTCCTCTTCCCTCCAATGAAGGCCGGCCACGTGGTAAGTTGTAAAAGAATTGTTACCCTTTGGTTTACTCATAGCATTACTCCAAAGTTCATGTAGTTATCTCATATAGGCATTGTTGTGGCCTATATTGCACTAGGGGTGATCGGTAGTATTCAGTTTTAGACGACAATGGAACAGGGTCACCGAATCGGTTCGATTGATGGAAAAAAAATTGTTCTATCCATTTTTGAAATACTAAAAATTTTTATTCGATTTTTTTTTGGGTTCAAATTCGGTCCAAAATCAAAAATTGAATAAAACATATGCAATTATTAAATATCATCAATTATTTGCATATTTTATAATTAAAAATATGTATATTTTTATGTATATTTAAACAAAAATGTATGTACATTTTTTAAAGCCAAAATTTGATAATGCAACAACTAGTCTAGCTTTGGATCCAACTTTAAAATACAACAAATATATGTATAAAAATTACAAAATTTTAATATAACTTAATCACAATCCCAAAATTTGGCCAAGTCCATTAAACAATAAAAATAGTACAACTGAACAAACCAAATCATTTATAGGTTCAATTTGGTTATGGCTAAGGTTGGATTTCGGTTTTAAATTATTAGAATTTTGGTTTATTCACTATTTTGATTCGGTTGAAACCGAATAAATTGTAAGCTTGCTTGTATGTGTTGTACTTAGGGGCGGATCAAGAAATTGAAGATTGGCTGGGCTACAATGGATATATATATATATATATATATATATATATATATATATATATATATATATATATATATATATATATATATATATATATATATATTATTATTATTATTATTATTATTATTTATATATATATATATATAGTGGCGACGGCGGAAAACCCTAGAGAACTAGGGTTTGTTCCGGCGTGGGATCCAGGCCAACGTCCGGACGAAGGGGGAGGCGGCATCCTAAGGATAGCCGCAAGCCGCGGGAGGGGGGGGGGTGGTGGGGGGAGGGGGGCGGGGTTTGACTACAGTAAGTCAGAGGCGGCGGTATGACAAACCGGCTGGGGTCGAGACATGAGCGGGAGGATGGGATGCGAGGAGGAACTATCCAAAGATGGCACCTAACGCATCTAACGTAAGGACGTCGGGGTGGCCACAATGGAGGATGATTAATCGCGGAGAGGGGACGACCACCAAGGGGAAAACACCTCCGACAGGTGGTGCGGATCAGCAACAGGCAGGACGGGAAGACAGTTTTGAAGGAACCACATCCAGGGAGTCTATCGTGGATAAAGGAAAACGACCTATGATGGAGGAAGGGGTTAGGAGCAAATCATACGCGGATTTATGTTGACAAGGATCACGTGTGCAGGACTACCAGATGCATTACTTGGTACCAAAATGTGTAGGGGTTGGTTATAGAGCAGTGTTCACAGAAGAAAACATGGCAGAGCCTGCAGAATATTGGAGCCAGTCGATTATTTTATACGTACTTGGTAATAGGCCGTTTTATGGTCAAATCAGAGCATATGTGGCTAGAGTTTGGAGACCGAGAGGGACAATGGACTTCGTTGCTCGTGAAAATAAATTCTATCTAGTATGATTCGGGATGAAAGAAGACGTGGAACGCATTCTTCAGGGTGGACCGTGGACGTTCGATGGCAGACTCATCATCATGAAGGAGTGGTCGCCCAATACTCATTATAAAAAGGAGGTGTTGCATTCTGTCCCTGTTTGGGTTCGTTTTTTGGATCTTCCTGTCAGGTGTTGGAGTATCCCCATGTTGATGAAGCTTGCTAGCATGATAGGTAAGCCTATCAAGGCTGATGACAATACTACAACACGAGACCGAATGGGGTACGTACGAGTGTTCGTGGAAATCACGGCAGATCGAACGTTGACTAGTACGTTGGAATATGAGACACATGCTGGAGAGGTGTATCATCAACCAGTGGAGTATGAATGGCTACCTCCAACATGTCCGAAGTGTCATTGCTTCGGACATGTTGCGAAGGAGTGCAACTTGACGAGAAGCGCACAGATCAGGGAAGAGGAGTCTAAAGGAGACAAAGTGGTCGGGGATACTCAGATGCCGACTGGAGACAAAGTGGTTGGAGATACGCAGAATGAAGATACGGGGATCCATGGCGAGGGTAATGCAGGCATGGAGGTCGAAGGATGTGGGGATGTAGGTGGTGGACTACAAGGGGAGAGGAGGCTAGTGGTGCGCTTATTACAACATGATAGAAAACTGACAGTAGTGGTCAGAGGGACAGGGAGGTAGTTGTATTCCAGGCCAAGAGTCTCGATAACATGGTAACCAAGGAAAGCCAAGTGGGGGTCAACCGCATTATGACGAGAGGGAAAGCTTACAACAAAATGAACTTGCAGGGGAAGATAGTTGGAATGGGGAGCAGGAAGAGAGTTGCCTTGTCTCACATTGATGATGCCCATAGCCACGGGAACATGCCGCTGTCGAAGTACAACACAGAGAAAGAGATTTGTATAGCCAATCCTCGATGGGAGGAGTTACATCCTCGAGAGCACATGCAAGAAAGTACGGAGGCCACGGAGATGGAAGTAAGAGTTGAGGATCGTGTCAACCCCCCAATTGACAAGGATCAGAGGAGTACGGGGGAGTTTTGCTTGTGAGCAAAAGCTCAACTCCCTAAAACCATATAGTCCCACATCGGCTAGTGGGAGTTCTTCCACTATGTATATATTACTTACTCTCCTTTTGCTTCATTAAAAGTTGAGTGTGGGAGCTCCATGGGCCACACGCGCGCGCCGCCGCCCGGTTCGGTTCGGCGCGCGTAACGGGTGCGGGTACGTGCCCACATCTGCGGGCGCCGAATGCCGATTCGATTTCCACTTGAAGTTCGGGCCGAGACCCTAAAATTTTTGCTCCTCTCCAAAATTTTTGACCGTTACAAATCTTTTAAATTCAGCAACGTTTGGATTTTGAATTCCGTCCAGGTACAATGTATCACATTTGTAACATTCGAATTTTAATTGCTGTCATTTAACATCCGAATTAAAATCTTATTTAATATTCTGTCCATTGGAGAAGCTTGCTACAGCCTATATATTGACCTCTTTTTTCTTCATTCGACACACAGAAAAAAATAATATTCTCGACATTCTCTAGAATTCTCGTCTCCTTCGTTTTATCGCTGCTGTTCTTCATTTCGTTGCTCTGGGCAGAGCTAAGTCGGGGTCATTCTCTCCAAGTTGTGTGCGGCAAAGAGATTCCGGTAGACCGGGAATTTTACCACTAGGAGCGTTCGGATCCAGTCTGCACATAGACCCGGACTATCTCTTAGGGCAGTGCTTCGTGCGCGACTTCCCTGAAGGCCGGTAACATTTAATTAAATTTATTATTTTACAGATTTAAAAACGAAGATTTGTGAACAAATTCCAACATGTCTGTGGGGCATGCTCGCTGGGAAGATGGCATGAGATTTGTGGGGTAGTAAGAAAAGGTCAATTTTTTATTTGTGCATTACTAGAAACTAAGATTAAATCTGAGCAGATGCTTGCTAGACGTACCCCATCACACTGGCATCAGGTGCACAATTTAGACCTATGTGATATGGCTAGGATCAGGATACAATGGGACAGTCGTTGTTGGGATGGACAGGTTGTATTCAGGAATGAGCAATTGATACTGTTGAGGTTCACCAATAAGGGAGGCTTACAATTTTTGTTCAGAGCAGTATATAGACATAATGAAAGAAGGCGTAGAGAGGGACTATGGCAAGACATCATTCAGATGAGTGCACTTGCGGAGAATCAATATAAGTTGCCTCTGGTCCTCATGGGAGATTATAATGCATTGATGTATCGACAAAAAAAGATAGGCGGCAGGCCAGTGACACACAACATCTTACAAGACTTCCATACTTGTCTACTCCAATCGGGTTTGCAGGTACTAGAGAGGACAAGCCATATCTAGTCATGGAATAACAAGACGATACAGAATCGGGTCGCGTGTCAGCTAGATAGAGTTCTTGTCAATAGAGCTTGGCTTCAGGTGTATCCTAATACGCCAGCAGTCGGGTTGGCCACTGGTACATCGGACCACTCACTCATGTGCGTACGATTGACGGCGGAGCATAAACGTAAACTACGACCATTCAAATACTCCAATAAATGGCAACTTGTTGACGGATATGAGGAAGCGGTGAGGAAAGTCTTGGGGACGGAAGTGTGTGGGAACATCCAGTTTCAGTTGGTTAAAAAATTGAAACATATCAAATCTTTCTTGAAGAATTGGAACCGCAGCCAACCAGCCTTCCAAGTTGCTGAGGAAGAAAGCAAGTTAGCAAGCTTGCAAACAAAGCTCCAGGAGGACCCGTTAAATTCTTTGCTGGCCAAAGAAGAACGTGAACTTACCAACAAGGTGGGGCGACATCGCATGCTCGAGGAGATTGAGATGGCATAACGTGCCAAATGCAATTGGCTGCACGAAGGAGACAGATGTACGAAGTTCTTCTATGATGTCGTATGCACGAGACAGCATCAAAATGGTATGAGCAAACTTATTGGTCTAGATGGCCTAGAAACTGTAGCAGATTGCGGACTTTAGAATGAAGCAGTAAGGTATTATACTAATCTGTACAACCAAAATGATTATCTTTCTGAGTTTCCAGATGTTGTCTGCAAGCGATTGATTACTGCACGAGGCAATCTCAATTTGCTTGTGCCGGTAACTATGGAGGAGGTATAGTCCATTGTCAAAGGATCCAATCCCAATAAAGCTCCAGGACCTGACTGGTTTGGCAGCCAATTCTACAAAATCCATTGGGAAGAGATTAAGGAGTTGGTATTAGAGGTGATCCAAGATTTCTTCTTTACAGGACGACTATTGCGTGAGCTTAATCATACGTTTCTTACACACATCCCGAAGAGAAAGGACGCCACATCCTTAGCGAATTTTTGGCCAATTCATGCTGCAATTTTTTATATAAACTAATCACGCATATTATGTGTCGGAGGATGGAAGGTGTTATGCAGGAATTAATTTCTCCCAATCAAGCAGCATTCAAAAAAGGGCGGAACATAGCAGACAACAATCTTCTTGCTTATGAGATGGTCAGAGACTTTTATAAAAAAAGGGAAAACAAAGCATGCATAAAGTTAGATTTGAGGAAAGCGTATGACACGGTCAACAGAGACTTTGTGTGTCATGTTATGCTGGCTATGGGGTTTGCTCCTACGTGGGTAGCCAGGATTCACGAATGCATCAATTCTCCTTCCTTTTCGGTCATGATTAAAGGGCAACCTTACGGATTCTTCGGGAGCAACAGAGGACTTCGGCAGGGTGACCCTTTATGCCATATCTCTTCTCAATTGTCATGGAGTATTTTATCTGCCTCATGGACTCGGCTATATATCACAAAAGGATCACACCATTATATCGGAAGGTATTACCTCATGTATCCCAACTTATGTATGCTGATGATCTCTTGGTGTTTTTAGATCTTCTACAGGAGGGCTGACAGCGTTAGCTGGGATAATGGAGTTATTTGGGAACATACATGGCTCTTTCTTAATAAAGAGAAAAGCAAAGCCTACTTTAATAGGCACTGTCCCAACAAGGAGGATCGAGGACTCACTCTGGGGGTGGAGAAGGGCGAACTTTCGGTCAAATACTTGGATATCCCGTTCGCTACTAACTATGCCAAGGAGACTGATTGCCATTGCTTGGTAGAATATACCTAGAGACGCTTGGAGGGGTGGCATGTCCAAAATCTTTCATTCGAAGGGCGAATTGAGTTGGTTAAAATAGTGATTACGTCTATTACACAATTCTGGCTTCAAGCCATATTGCTGCTAACAGCAACCATCTCAAAAATTGAGAAGATTAGTGCCAAGTTCATATGGCGAGGGAGAATTCACGCCATTAAATGGGAAACACTATGCCGACCAAAGATGGAGGGGGGAGTTGGTATACGATCTTTGCGGACTCTAAGGGATATTACAGGCATGAAGTTGGTGTGGAGACTTCTTGACTCAGACTCCTTATGGGCGAAGTGGATGAGAGGTAGATCTCAAAGGAGGAAGCTTCTGGACAAGGAGGCGGGATAATAAAGACTCGGTGACTTTTAAAAACATTATCAAGTACCGAGCTTCTGTTCAAAACCTCATATCTCGTAGATTCAAAAATGGCACGAACACTCTATTGTGGACGGAACCATGGCCGCATCATAGGTCAATAGCAGATTGTAGTGGGACCAATGCGATGGCGCGCATCAACGAGCGGGGCCGGGTTGATTATATCATACATAATGGGAGGTGGCATCCAGAGACTCATGGAGTCATTCGACAATTTGGTCATGACATCAAAAAACTGGTGCTCGATAGCTCACTAGACAGCGACAAATGGGTTTAGGATTGCTCGGCCACTGGAGCATTTGCCAAACCTGACATATACAATCAAGTCCGAGCAACTCATCCAAAGATGGAGCATGCAGAGTATGTTCGGAACAAAGGCACCGCAACGAAGACCCAACTAAGTATGTATAAACTCATCAATCGAAAGATGCTCACTCTTGATAGATTGGAAAGATTCGGGGTGCATATTCCCGATAAAAAATGCATAATGTGCAGACAGGAAAACGAGATGATAGTGGAGGACCGATTGTAGGAATGAGTTATAAAGCGTAATACTCTAGAGGGGGGTGAATAGAGTAGGCAGCAGAAATTAACTATTTAAAAATGTTAGTAACAAGATCACAGATAATATATTACAGATATGTAAATGAAAAGTAGAGCGTAGAGAGCAAACGCAAACACAAGGATGTATAATGGTTTTCCTCTTGTGAGGACTAGTCCAGTCGAAAGAACTCTAGCTTACAGTTGAATCCACTATGAAAAATCACCACAAGTTTTCATCCGAAGTTCTTACAACTTCTACAACGCGAGCTTTGATCCGAAGTACTTGACCAACTTCAATTGTGAAGTGTGTACCTTCAATCAAGCCTCCGACTACAACTACTCTGAAACTTATAGACCGTACCACACTGGCAAATCGACTAGAGGATTGTAACTGGCTTGGGTTTGAAAATAAAAGCTCAGAACACTTTGGAAGAAGTAGTAGGCTTATAGAGAAGAGATATGAAAGTGAATGAGTGAATTGAAATGATCGAAATCCTTTTCTATTTATATTTTTTCCAAAGGCAGAATTTTGACAGAATTCGGGCAGAATTCCGGCAGAACTCTATGAGAAAATCTCGTTGGAATCCGTAACTGCAGGAAGACCAAGTTCAAAAAGCAACGTTCACTAACCAAACTCTGGCCGAACTCTGGCCGAATTCGGGCCGAGTTCTGCTAGGGTTCTGTTAAAGTTTTTGCAAATTTGGTTTTGGGCTTTTTGAAAAGCCAGGCAGTTAGGAAGTAGTTTGGGCTTTTGTAAGTGGGCTTATTTTCAAAATGAAAGGGTATTTTGAAAACGTTTCTTGGGTAGCCTATTTACCAGTACGATGCAGTTTACATCGTATTCCTAGACTCAATAAATATGAAAAATACATTGAAAAAATAGGAAAAGTAAGAGGAGATTCTAGAAGTCGCCCAAGCTATAGAGGAAGAACTGAATCACAAGACGAAGAGGAGTCGAGACGCATTCGGAGGAGGCAACAACCAATCAGCACCAGCGAAACGTCCCAACATTTCTGAGAAGACCTCATCACAGCCGCATTATTAGCAACCGCGAACAGCCCCACAACAAGTCCAAGACGCACCCACCTGCCAGTACTGCAAGAAGAGAGGCCACGTCCAAGAAAACTGCCGAAGATGGTTAGGATTGTGCTACACTTGTGGATCCCACCAGCACTTATCTCAAGATTGCCCGAAGAAGAATGTGACTGCACCACCACTACCAGCTGCACAAGGAGGACAAGCCTACGCCCTAAACACAGTGGATACGACAACACCACATGGAGCAGCTGGCGAGAACCTTCAGTAGATATTGGCAGTATCATAGTTAGGCCATATTAGATTTGATTTTTGAACAATTGAATTTCTGTTATAGCAACTTGTTTTAGATTATTCACTCTAGTAGATCACCAGCTAATTAAATTTCGAGGACGAAATTTGTTTAAGGGGGATAGAGTTGTCAACCCCTTGACCAATTTTATCCTCGTATATTTTTTATTTATTATTATTTTATTAGCATTTAAATTGTCCCACACCTTGTTATGTATTATATTGGTTTATTTATAAACCATATGAGGACCAATTGGTAATAATAGGAATTGTAGGGACCTAAAGGAAAAGGTTGAGATTTAAACTCTCAACTGCCTCCTAAAATGAGCCCTGAGCCTATTTGAATTCAAATCCTGTGTTAAACCGACTACCCACCCTGCTTTCAGTATGATTTGAACCTAGGTAAATTCGATCTCTTCTAATCCCTTTGAGATTAGGATCGACCAATTCCCTTCGAACCTAAGTTTTGCAATGAGCTGATCTCAGAGAACAACTCAAATTCAAATATGAATTTGTTTGTTCGGCCGAATCAAATTCCTCCCTACTTACCTTCAAATAGAAGGATACACCTAATCATGTTTCAAACCCGATTTAAATCCCCTCTTCTTATCTCCTTCGGATTGTGCAGAGGTATATAAATTCAGATTCTCGATTATTTCCCACGTACCACTCTCCAGCCTCAGAAACCTTCGAAACCCTAGAATCAAATTTGTACCCTGTCGCAAGGAGGAGGAGAAGGAGCAGTCAAGGCTGGTATTCAACAGGTAATCCTTATTAGATCATTCGATTATTAACTTCATTCAAGATTAATCCTGTAGCACGCAAGTAGTCGTGTTAATGTCTAAGAGAACTAGAAGAACCTGAGTTTACATGGACGGGAGCGGTAGATAGTGATCCATGTGCAGTCCAAATCAATGGCAACCTGGAAATCTAACATAGGTGTAGTCCATGTACTTGTGGTGTTCAAACACCCATGTAGATCTCAAACCTGAGAATTGTAGGACAGAATAACAACTGGTGTTCACAATATAGGATGGGGGCAGTAGGAAGTCGAGGCTGCTCGGTGTCAGGTGTATACTTGGTATCAGATTTGGTACTTAGCACCATATTTAACTCTTGGTATCAGATTTGATACTTAATATCATATGAGACTTTTGCTATCAGATTTGATACTTAGTATCATATTAGATTCTTGGTACCAATGGCTAATAACATGTGAACTCCCTTGCATCCTTCGAAATACTGTTGTACATAGTTGATTTTGGTTGTGCAAAACATGTAGGTTATGATTACACTGCCTGTATAATGTCCTACATCCCTTGTTACATGCACTAGGAGAGTCCAGGTTAGATATTGAACTTCGAGTCCAGATTTGAACCCATGTCCTGTCCAACATCTACATTGGATACAGTCCAATTCACCCTGTGTTCTGTCCACAGAACACTGTTGTTCTGTTTCCTGCATTCACTAATCAGTCCTACATGCTTCATAAGTCCAGTTCATGGACATAAAGGAAATTGGATGTCCATAACATCCTATGGTATCAGTATAATTATTTTGTTCAGTCCATGGTTTGTACTATTCCAGTTCAGATACGAGCACCAATTGCAGACAAGTGTGTCAATGCACAGTTAATCTCAGAGTATTCAAAATCTCATAAAAAGAGAGAGAGAGAGAGAGTCGTATCAGATATGAAACCATATGGACACCATACCTGAGTGACTGTATCAATAATGTAATTAGGAAGAATTATTCAGAGATATTCTCAGTTATCCGTGTGTCCTTTGTGAGCCAAAAGATTTTTAAATACGATCTCTATGTTTCCAGTTTTGTTCTGTTAGTTATGTGCAGATCGGTGATGAACGTGGTGTCCTTGACCACTTCAGAAGTTCGTTGATTTTGGACTACATCAATTTCCCAGGACACCCAAGCTAAGACAGGGGACTCCCTGTTAGACTACAGACTAAGCAAGCTATGTGTGTATCAGTTAACTAGAGATGATTTTCGTGTATCAGATTACCAGGGTATCCATATACCAGTTCACATAAATTCAGAAACAGTAGGTAATAGAGTTTAGGAGTAATGGTAAAAAGGGGACTGGTTAGGTTGCGAGCTGATAGGGCTACAGGTATATTCGGTCAGGATTTGGCGCCATTCAAATGAACCTTGGATTTAAAGTGCTACATTTTCATGTTTATTTCCAATATTCTGTATTCTCAATTCTATATATTATCTTCCCTCTTCCAATGGGGAGGTGCCTGTGATGCAGCTATTGACAATAGGGAGGAGCTTAGAATGTGGATTATTTCCACATTGCAATAGAAATGCTTGTTGTTTGCTTATGAACTTCAAGAGGAAATGTGGTGTGTTCAGGGAAGGCCACACTGTTGGTCACCAGAGTTTCCTTGTTTTGGTAATGTATAAAGAGAACCTCCAGTTTACCAAATCTAGTCCCAAATGCCATAACTTGTTCATCTCTGTTTTATTATCAAGGCTCCATTTTCTAAAACCATGTTTCGAATCAGCCTCCTTTTTGAAATCTGTGAATGGCTAGTTCTGAATATACTTACTGTATGATACCGTTATAGAAAAGCTCCCGGTTACACTTGTTGGACCAGAAAATCATTTGTCATCACTTTCTGTACCCATAGGGTCGGGTATAAGTATCAGTGCATCAAGTGCAGTTAGAAACCATATTCCTGTACAGGTCGACATAAGCACAAGAGGATGCCTATGCATACATACTAAATCTGGGAAGACTTTGTTCCTGTATATGTTGATGACTCTTTGAATGTGATGTTGTAGCCTTTTGATTCATGTACTCTGATCAACTCCTGGAGCATGTATGGGTAAGCTTTGGTTTTTATAATATGGACTTTCGAGTTGTGGTCTCCAAGAGTTGGGTAGAACTTGAAGGTTTGCTAGACAATTGGTTAAGTAATTCAAGCTAGTCGTTGGTTCCAAAATGTTAGGTTATAATTTCTGTAGGGTGGCTAGGCTTGTTTACAATTAACTGGCTGGGGTCTGGGTATAAAAATTCTAGAATCTTAGTTAGGTTGGGCCTACTTTGGCCTTGGGGAAATTGGACTTATGAAGTTTCTGTCATTTGGCTGAGATTATGGTGCAAAATAGTGGATTAATTCAGAAGTTGAAATCTGATTGATAGTGAGATTTGGGCCTACGAGGCCACTGTATAGAAATCGAGGGAAAAGAATTTGAGTCACATGCAGAGTTAAATTAATGAACCTAGAAGTTATTCAGGAATGTAAATAGTTAGTTTTTCAATTATATCTATTAATTCAAGTCGATTTATAAACAGGTTGGAGAAACGATTTAGCACTTGACAGTGCCAGCAGCACAGGACCTAAGGCAAGTATACCTTGCCTTCCTCTACAGTTTTACTTACATGCATTTTCTTTCATTTTTCAGTCATTTGATTGTTTATGGGCATGTGCTTTTTGTGTTATTTTCTGTGGAGTTGTTTTTATTGTTTATAGCCATGTTCATGTTTTGGCCTTGTGTTTCACATTTGGAGTTTTTCGTCAGTACCTTGCTTGAGTCGTGTCATAGAACGGTTACGTGTAGTGAACTGCCATAGCCTTGATTTTTGTTGTACACAACCAGAGAGTCCACACTCGGGACAAGGGTTGTTTGGTGCACCAGAGAGTCCACACTCGGGACGAGGGTGTTTGTCGTGATCAAATGGCACCAGAGAGTCCACACACGGGACGAGGGTTGACCATTTACACCAGAGAGTTCACACACGGGACGAGGGTGTCTTGCCGTGAGCTAGCCAGAGAGTCCACACTCGGGACGAGGGTTAGCGCTTAGTTCAAACCCGTGAGTCCACACTCGGGATGAGGGTTTGGTTTCTTTCATTGATCATCGTGTTTCATTCATTCGGCAGTTCATTTATACGTAGTTGTTCTAGTGTTCGTATTCGTGTTCGTGTTTGTGTTCGTAGTCATTTGTCTTGTCCTTGTTCTTTCTTGTTTATTTCCTTGCGCATGATAAAACTGTTAGATAGGCATGTATATTATGTATCTTGCTAGTCCTCTGAGGACCTGATGATCTCTTCAGGTTTAGCGGTTGCATGGAGTTAGCTAGTAGTTCTGGATGGCAGACGTGATGATACATTACGGGATTCAGGTATTGTTATTGAGTTTATTATCCGCTCGTGCTTTTCATTCCTTATCATGAGATATCATGTTATTTGTTTCAGTTGTAGACTCTTGTTATATTCCTTAGAGTCTTATCGAACATTTATGCTAGTGGGCTGCAGACCACGACCCATAGTGTTCATTCATGCTTCATATTCTTATTGTGGGTTGAGATATAGATTTGTTTGCCATGACTTGGCAATATACCATAGCTTTGACAGCGTTTACGTATTCGAGTCGGGCTGGAGTCCGTTCGATTCGTAGCTGGGCTTGGACACGCTTCGTATCCGAAAAGCGGGTGCGGGTCGTGACAAGTTTTTTTGGTGGCCCATGCAGGTCAGAGCATATCGTACCGGTTACGTAACTGTACTGGTACGAGCCTGTGACTGTGACTAAACCCTTAGAAATCTCAATCCACTTTGCTTTGAAAATTCTCCTAGAAACTTCTCTACATCCTTGAAATTTCATATTTGTTCTCGATTATTCTCCATTGCCCTTTCGTACCCTTGATTCTCGTTCCTTCCTATTTCGGGAAGACGAATGATCGTGCTGTCTAGAATTCATCAGGATTCTCTCGCCTCAGTCGCTTTGCGGAGAACTTAGTCAGCACCCCGGAAGACAAAGTACGACGCTTCAGGAAGGGATTATTGTACGAGATTCGTTTAGCTATCGCTACCAGCCGAGCCACTACCTACGAGAAGATTCTAGAAGTCGCCCAAGCTGTAGAGGAAGAACTGAATCACAAGACGAAGAGGAGTCGAGACGCATTCGGAGGAGGCAACAACCAATCAGCACCAGCGAAACGTCCCAACATTTCTGAGAAGATCTCATCACAGCCGCATTATCAGCAACCGCGAACAGCCCCACAACAAGTCCAAGATGCACCCACCTGCCAGTACTGCAAGAAGAGAGGCCACGTCCAAGAAAACTGCCGAAGATGGTTAGGATTGTGCTACACTTGTGGATCCCACCAGCACTTATCTCGAGATTGCCCGAAGAAGAATGCGACTGCACCACCACTACCAGCTGCACAAGGAGGACAAGCCTACGCCCTAAACACAGTGGATACGACAACACCACATGGAGCAGCTGGCGAGAACCTTCAGTAGATATTGGCAGTATCATAGTTAGGCCATATTAGATTTGATTTTTGAACAATTGAATTTCTGTTATAGCAACTTGTTTTAGATTATTCACTCTAGTAGATCACCAGCTAATTAAATTTCGAGGACAAAATTTGTTTAAGGGGGATAGAGTTGTCAACCCCTTGACCAATTTTATCCTCGTATATTTTTTATTTATTATTATTTTATTAGCATTTAAATTGTCCCACACCTTGTTATGTATTATATTGGTTTATTTATAAACCATATGAGGACCAATTGGTAATAATAGGAATTGCATGGACCTAAAGGAAAAGGTTGAGATTTAAACTCTCAACTGCCTCCTAAAATGAGCCCTGAGCCTATTTGAATTCAAATCCTGTGTTAAACCGACTACCCACCCTGCTTCCAGTATGATTTGAACCTAGGTAAATTCGATCTCTTCTAATCCCTTTGAGATTAGGATCGACCAATTCCCTTCGAACCTAAGTTTTGCAATGAGCTGATCTCAGAGAACAACTCAAATTCAAATATGAATTTGTTTGTTCGGCCGAATCAAATTCCTCCCTACTCACCTTCAAATAGAAGGATACACCTAATCATGTTTCAAACCCGATTTAAATCCCCTCTTCTTATCTCCTTCGGATTGTGCAGAGGTATATAAATTCAGATTCTCGATTATTTCCCACGCACCACTCTCCAGCCTCAGAAACCTTCGAAACCCTAGAATCAAATTTGTACCCTGTCGTAAGGAGGAGGAGAAGGAGCAGTCAAGGCTGGCATTCAACAGGTAATCCTTATTAGATCATTCGATTATTAACTTCATTCAAGATTAATCCTGTAGCACGCAAGTAGTTGTGTTAATGTCTAAGAGAACTAGAAGAACCTGAGTTTACAAGGACGGGAGCGGTAGATAGTGATCCATGTGCAGTCCAAATCAATGGCAACCTGGAAATCTAACATAGGTGTAGTCCATGTACTTGTGGTGTTCAAACACCCATGTAGATCTCAAACCTGAGAATTGTAGGACAGAATAACAACTGGTGTTCACAATATAGGATGGGGGCAGTAGGAAGTCGAGGCTGCTCGGTGTCAGGTGTATACTTGGTATCAGATTTGGTACTTAGCACCATATTTAACTCTTGGTATCAGATTTGATACTTAATATCATATGAGACTTTTGCTATCAGATTTGATACTTAGTATCATATTAGATTCTTGGTACCAATGGCTAATAACATGTGAACACCCTTGCATCCTTCGAAATACTGTTGTACAGAGTTGATTTTGGTTGTGCAAACATGTAGGTTATGATTCCACAGCCTGTATAATGTCCTGCATCCCTTGTTACCTGCACTAGGAGAGTCCAGGTCAGATATTGAACTTCGAGTCCAGATTTGAACCCATGTCCTGTCCAACATCTACATTGGATACAGTCCAATTCACCCTGTGTTCTGTCCACAGAACACTATTGTTCTGTTTCCTGTATTCACTAATCAGTCCTACATGCTTCATAAGTCCAGTTCATGGACATAAAGGAAATTGGATGTCCATAACATCCTATGGTATCAGTATAATTATTTTGTTCAGTCCATGGTTTGTACTATTCCAGTTCAGATACGAGCACCAATTGCAGACAAGTGTGTCAATGCACAGTTAATCTCAGAGTATTCAAAATCTCATAAAAAGAGAGAGAGAGAGAGAGTCGTGTCAGATATGAAACCATATGGACACCATACCAGAGTGACTGTATCAATAATGTAATTAGGAAGAATTATTCAGCGATATTCTCAGTTATCCGTGTGTCCTTTGTGAGCCATAAGATTTTTAAATACGATCTCTATGTTTCCAGTTTTGTTCTGTTAGTTATGTGCAGACCGGTGATGAACGTGGTGTCCTTGACCACTTCAGAAGTTCGTTGATTTTGGACTATATCAATTTCCCAGGACACCCAAGCTAAGACAGGGGACTCCCTGTTAGACTACAGACTAAGCAAGCTATGTGTGTATCAGTTAACTAGAGATGATTTTCGTGTATCAGATTACCAGGGTATCCATATACCAGTTCACATAAATTCAGAAACAGTAGGTAATAGAGTTTAGGAGTAATGGTAAAAAGGGGACTGGTTAGGTTGCGAGCTGATAGGGCTACAGGTATATTCGGTCAGGATTTGGCGCCATTCATATGAACCTTGGATTTAAAGTGCTACAGTTTATGTTCATTTCCAATATTCTGTATTCTCAATTCTATATATTATCTTCCCTCTTCCAATGGGGAGGTGCCTGTGATGCAGCTATTGACAACAGGGAGGAGCTTAGAATGTGGATTATTTCCACATTGCAATAGAAATGCTTGTTGTTTGCTTATGAACTTCAAGAGGAAATGCGGTGTGTTCAGGGAAGGCCACACTGTTGGTCACCAGAGTTTCCTTATTTTGGTAATGTATAAAGAGAACCTCCAGTTTACCAAATCTAGTCCCAAATGCCATAACTTGTTCATCTCTGTTTTATTATCAAGGCTTCATTTTCTAAAACCATGTTTCGAATCAGCCTCCTTTTTGAAATCTGTGAATGGCTAGTTCTGAATATACTTACTGTATGATACCGTTATAGAAAAGCTCCCGGTTACACTTGTTGGACCAGAAAATCATTTGTCATCACTTTCTGTACCCATAGGGTCGGGTATAAGTATCAGTGCATCAAGTGCAGTTAGAAACCATATTCCTGTGCAGGTCGACATAAGCACAAGAGGATGCCTATGCATACATACTAAATCTGGGAAGACTTTGTTCCTGTATACGTTGATGACTCTTTGAATATGATGTTGTAGCCTTTTAATTCATGTACTCTGATCAACTCTTGGAGCATGTATGGGTAAGCTTTGGTTTTTATAATATGGACTTTCGAGTTGTGGTCTCCAAGAGTTGGGTAGAACTTGAAGGTTTGCTAGACAATTGGTTAAGTAATTCAAGCTAGTCGTTGGTTCCAAAATGTTAGGTTATAATTTCTGTAGGGTGGCTAGGCTTGTTTACAATTAACTGGCTGGGGTCTGGGTATAAAAATTCTAGAATCTTAGTTAGGTTGGGCCTACTTTGGCCTTGGGGAAATTGGACTTATGAAGTTTCTGTCATTTGGCTGAGATTATGGTGCAAAATAGTGGATTAATTCAGAAGTTGAAATCTGATTGATAGTGAGATTTGGGCCTACGAGGCCACTGTATAGAAATCGAGGGAAAAGAATTTGAGTCACATGCAGAGTTAAATTAATGAACCTAGAAGTTATTCAGGAATGTAAATAGTTAGTTTTTCAATTATATCTATTAATTCAAGTCGATTTATAAACAGGTTGGAGAAACGATTTAGCACTTGACAGTGCCAGCAGCACAGGACCTAAGGCAAGTATACCTTGCCTTCCTCTACAGTTTTACTTACATGCATTTTCTTTCATTTTTCAGTCATTTGATTGTTTATGGGCATGTGCTTTTTGTGTTATTTTCTGTGGAGTTGTTTTTATTGTTTATAGCCATGTTCATGTTTTGGCCTTGTGTTTCACATTTGGAGTTTTTCGTCAGTACCTTGCTTGAGTCGTGTCATAGAACGGTTACGTGTAGTGAACTGCCATAGCCTTGATTTTTGTTGTACACAACCAGAGAGTCCACACTCGGGACAAGGGTTGTTTGGTGCACCAGAGAGTCCACACTCGGGACGAGGGTGTTTGTCGTGATCAAATGGCACCAGAGAGTCCACACACGGGACGAGGGTTGACCATTTACACCAGAGAGTCCACACACGGGACGAGGGTGTCTTGCCGTGAGCTAGCCAGAGAGTCCACACTCGGGACGAGGGTTAGCGCTTAGTTCAAACCTGTGAGTCCACACTCGGGATGAGGATTTGGTTTCTTCCATTGATCATCGTGTTTCGTTCATTCGGCAGTTCATTTATACGTAGTTGTTCTAGTGTTCGTATTCGTGTTCGTGTTTGTGTTCGTAGTCATTTGTCTTGTCCTTGTTCTTTCTTGTTTATTTCCTTGCGCATGATAAAACTGTTAGATAGGCATGTATATTATGTATCTTGCTAGTCCTCTGAGGACCTGATGATCTCTTCAGGTTTAGCGGTTGCATGGAGTTAGCTAGTAGTTCTGGATGGCAAACGTGATGATACATTGCGGGATTCAGGTATTGTTATTGAGTTTATTATCCGCTCGTGCTTTTCATTCCTTATCATGAGATATCATGTTCTTTGTTTCAGTTGTAGACTCTTGTTATATTCCTTAGAGTCTTATCGGACATTTATGCTAGTGGGCTGCAGACCACGACCCATAGTGTTCATTTATGCTTCATATTCTTATTGTGGGTTGAGATATAGATTTGTTTGCCATGACTTGGCAGTATACCATAGCTTTGACAGCGTTTACGTATTCGAGTCGGGCTGGAGTCCGTTCGATTCGTAGCTGGGCTTGGACACGCTTCGTATCCGAAAAGCGGGTGCGGGTCGTGACAGTCATATTCAAAAATATGATATAATCATTGGGCTAACAGTTAGATCATGTGTTTTTACAAGTAATAAAGCTTGGCCTGTGATCGTGTTGGCCTCTGATCCGCGTAATGTCAGATTGGGTCTCTGCTCCGACGGTTTTACCCCATTCGGACTTTCGGGATCCCAGTATTCGTGTTTGCCTGTGATCGTTACTCCGTACAACCTACCGCCTTGGATGTGCATGAAGACTCCGTAGATGTTCCTTACCGTTATTATTCTAGGTCCGAACAATCCGAAAAGGAACATCGATGTGTATTTACAACCACTGATTGATGAGTTGACTCAGCTGTGGGAAGTAGGTTCCAACACGTACGATGTTTCTAGAAAAAAAAATTTCAGATGCGGGCATCACTTATGTGGACCTGCTGCAGGGCGGCTGCTAGTGCACCTGCTGCGGAAGAGACCGGTACTTCCTCACAGCCCGCTCCAGCTCCGTCGGAGGACGAGCTGTGGGTGACCGCCGCTGGTGGTCTCCACAGGGGTACGTACTACGATACGGGATCCTATAGTGCCCTAGTTGTGACACAGTCCTCTAGGACCTCCCCTGCTAGTGTGCATGGCCCACAGCCCTCCCAGGAGTCTGCCTGAGTCCAGCAGATGGTGGAGTCTGTCTGTGACGAGCTGCTATACCATACCGACGATGATGCGCTCCTAGCACAAATAGATACGCCCTACTGCAGCATTATGGAGCTCAGGGATATGACTGAGAGGGCAGAACGGGGCAGTCATTGATCTTAGAGCGTCGACAGAGCACAGTGTGACGGATCTGCAGGCATCACAGCTTGTCCATGGGCGAGACTGATGACGTTGATGCAGGATTCGATGGTTGATAGCAGTACGAGGATGTTATCTACCATGGATTCATACCACCAGCGACTAGCAGCGTTGGAGCGTTATTGTCTTCCGGGTGCGCCTTCATCGTCGTCGACTCCGCCTTCTTTATCGACACCGACTCCACCGACGTCACTACCTTCTTCATAGGTGACGATTTCACGGGAGGAGTACGAGATGTTTCTATCCTTGAAGCACGGCGATGCCCCTCCTCCTCCAGATCCACAGTAGTCCGAGTTAGGACTGTTTGATGTGATGATATTTTAGTGTTTGTTTATGTTGATTGTTTATTTGTGGGTAGACTTTTAGTATTGGTTGTGTAAACTTTGGATATTGGTTGGTTGGTTGTAGACTGGGGTTGATTGTTATACACTTTGAATATTGGTTGTAGACTTTGGATATTTTAGTGTTTGTTATACACTTTGTGTTGGTTGTGCACTTTGGATATTGGTTGTAGACTTTTAGTATTGTTTGTGTTGATTGTTATACTGTTGTGATTTATCGGTGTTGAGTGTTCCACCGAAGGGGTCGACGAACCCAGGGAAGAAAATGTGCTTCTGTGTATTTATTGTTATTTATTAAACTGCAGGGAAGAAAATATGATTCTATGGACATTCTGTAATTTATTTTTATTTTATTTTATTTGTAATTTAGCGACGTTAGCGACGTTTAGCAACGCAGGAAAACGTCGGTAAACATTTACCGACGTTTAGGTAAGCGTCGGTAAACGTCGCTAAACAATGCTAAATGTTCCAGGATTTTTTCTCGTTAACGGAATCGATAAACGTCGGTAAGTATTCTAAATACGTCGCTAAAAGTTCCAGGCTTTATCGACGTGTACCGACGTAATAAACGTCGCTATATTACCGACGGTGCGCCGGTGAACGTCGGTAAATGTTCCAAGATTACCGACGTACTTTTGCATCGGTAAGCGTCGGTAAGAGCGACAATTAGCGACGTTTTACCTGCTAGCAACTAGGTTTTCCGCGACTACAATAAAATATCGCTAAATACGTCGAAAAATGAACTTAGCGACGTTTTCAACATTTTTAGCGATGTTTTTGGGCGTTGCTAATATGACTTATTCTGGTTGTGCAAATACAAATGAGGAAGCTATAATTGGATGGACAGGGGGCTTGCAAAATAATAGAAGTGATCAATATTATCCAAGCTAACAAGAAAAGAGGCACGACGTGGTTTACAGAGGCTCGGATTCGGCTTCAGGTAGCAGTATGGCACATATGGAGATAGCGCAATAAAAGAATATTTGAGGGTCTGGTCATACCTAAGCTTGGCATCATTCATAATATTGAGAATGATGTTAAGCTGATGATGAACAAGATGTAAAACTCTGTAAGTATTTTTATTAATCAATACAATTACCTTCTTCCAATATATATATATATATATATATATATATATATATATATATATATATATATATATATGAAAAAAAGAGTGAATTTGTTTTGGGGTGGGCTCAAAGCTTTGGGTCCATCCCTGGTTGCACTTGAGACTAACACAGGAACTTTTAGATCTTTGGATTTATTTTTCTTTTTAATGTTTATTTTCTTATTTGATAATTTTTTATCAAAATCAAGCTCATAGCAATTAAGCGTAATAAAATAATATTTTATTTGCTGGCGAGCTTTTGGAATTATCTATCTTGAAGACTCGGAGAGTTGACGTTGTTGACCTCTTGAACGAACCACGGTTGCAAGTTTGGAATTTCAAAATTTTGATTAATGCTTAAAATTGTGTTATATTTTTCTAACTAGTACTTTAAAAAAATGCTCATAAAAATGTCCTTCGGATATGACAAACTAAAAGGGGAAAAAAAAATCACAGAAAAGGATCTTGATAAATTCATTACTAAAGAACCACCTAATTTAGGTGAAAATTAATTGAAAATGAGAAAAAGTTGTTCCTAATCTAGAGCCCACAATGATGATGAAGATATTACTAATTTAGGACTTTGTTTTTAGCTTTTGAACATGTTCCTCTAAATCTTAGAATTGTATGATTAGGTAGAATAACTATTTTCAATTTAATTGGAAGGCAAAGTTTTGGCGGACAACCAATAATACTACCAACTGAATGGCTTCTAATTCCTCAATTAATTTTTTATGGATAGGATTAAGATTTTCTGGACGTTTCCTAATTTCCAAATCCATGCTTTTATGAAACACTGAATTTGATTTCAAACAAATTCCAATCACAATAAAAAATACAAAAATCACAAATGCTAATTGTTTGTGCATGTGTCACATGTGTGAATTTTTCTTTTTATTACAATCACATGCGCCTATACGTCGTTGCGGTTGGGAGGCTCGAAAATTCTGTCAACTCTATCTGGTATCCGTGCTGTTTTCTACATGAGCTTACAAGTACTGGACACATGTATAAAATTAAAGAAAACTTTGTTGTCAGTTTTCATAAGTTCTAAATATATTATTTTGTAAATATTAGTGAAAATTATGTACTCGACCTACTGTTAGATAGTTCAATAAACGTGTAATCGTAAATACCTTTCAAATTAAAAAAAAAAAGGAAAGGAAAAAAAGTGTTCGTTGCTTTAACACGTCTCAAATACTCACAATTTGTGACTAGAAAACGCATTAAGCTAGTCCAGACTTCAATTTCATTGAATTATTCTTTGCTAACCACACACACACACACACACACACACACACACACACACACACACACGCATTTATAAATCAATTTAATGATGCTCAACTAAACGAATTGTTAGAATTAATTATATGATTCCATCACATCCAAATTGTGGTCTTTTAAAAAATGATCTTTAAAAATCCACTTTAAAATTTTGATAAATATTAGAAGTAAAAAAAATCAAGTTAAAAGTGAATTTTTATGTTAGAATTTGTTTTATTTCTTCCAATCCAAATATTGATATGTAAATGTGTTAGATTGTTAGATATATTTGTAATGTAAATATGGTCCATAAGTCCAAATGTAGACACTATATATATTGTAACAAATCCTAGCAATGAGAACAATGCATTATTATTTTCTATATGGTATCAAAGCCTTCCGAAAAATCATAGCCGCCAGACTCTACATATCCCTTCCCCTCCCGGCTCCGACTGAGCCATCCGCCGATCCTGCTCCCGCCGATCCGCGACGATCCGTCGATCCCGCGTCTGACCGCTCCCGCCGCCGTACGCGCCGTAGACCCGACGCCGTACGCGCCGTACGTTGGTAAAAGCTTCGGCTTTAGTTTTTTTCCGAAGGATTTACGAACATGTGTTGAAGGACATACGAGCAATTTGTACTTCAACACATCAAGCAATTTGCTTCCTGTTGCAACTCCCAGCCAAAGCAATCTCGCTCGCTAGCAATTTGCTTCCTGTTGCAACTCCCTTCCAAAGCAAAAGACAAAGCTTCGGCTTTAGTTTTTTTTTTTTTTTTTTTTTTTTTTAGGTGAGTAAGAATTTTTGTACAAAGCAAAGCAAAAATTTCCTCACCGATCCCGGCGTCCGACTGCACCGGCCGTCCCCTACCCGTCCATCAGCGGCAGATTCGTCGGAGTTGTACAAAATTTTGTACATCCGACATCCGCTCGCTCCTACGCGCCAGATTCGGCGTCCCTGATCGCGGCCGATCCGCCGCCGACCCCGTCCATCAGCGGCCGATTCGTCGGAGTTGTACAAATTTTTTGTACACCCGACATCCGCAATGGCAGATGATGTTGTGTCCAACTATTCCGTCGCGACTGGCGGTGGCGGTGCACACAACCCAAATTATCCTAATCCGAAGGATCCATATTTTCTGAGTTCTGCTGTGAGCCCCTGTTTTTCAAAAATTTATTTAATTAGTGTTAATTAATTATTAATGACATATGTAGCCTTAAAAATATTTATTATTATTTTTAGAAATTTTTCTAGAATTTTTAAATAAATTTAAAATGAGTTTTAAATACTAAAATATCATTTTGTAATTAATTGAAATATTTTAATATTATTTTGTAATATTTAGAATTGTTTTAATATAGTTATGTAATTTATTAAATTATTATAATAGCAGTTTGTAATTAATTATTTGTTTTAAATTGCGGAATACAAATTTCTATTTGCATATTAGTCTGTTAGGGACCATTTTGTAATAACCTAAACTCTAGGGGGTTTTCTGTAATTTATGTCACGATCCGCTACCCAAATTGTTGGACCAGGCCGAGTCATGTCCAGCCTACGTTGAGATAAAACGTAGTAAGCTGTTCTAAAGACAACAGGATAAGACTAAATGTGCTAACAGTTCTATAAGTGAAGAAGAATCATAAATGCTCCAAACACAAAAGTCGTCGTATATAGTAAAATGTCCAAGTACAAGTGAACTAAAATGTAAAACTGGATACATGTCCAGTTACAAAATGATATAGTCTAATACATGTCTACTCTCAAAAGTCTAAGTAAACAAAAGACAACTAGGCGAGGTTCCCCGCAGGAACATCCTCGTAAAGCAGAGCCGGATCCTCGGCAGTAATCCCATAATATGAGTCGCAGAGTAACTCCTCCTCAGTAAGGACACCTACAACGTTATCCTGTCAGGACGGGAGCAAGTACTAAATCTAGCAAACTAGCATATGAAACATGGAAATGAACATGAGAGGAATAACTGGAAAGCATGGCATCACATAGTCTATCATGGCAAGGACACACGTGTCATAGAGACAGATGTATATGTAATGTTTAAAACTGTAGCAAGTACGTGATCGGTCAATAGATGTACAATGTGCTGGAGGGCACATAATGAAATGTACTTCCGTACAAGTGAAACGGCGACAGATGTACATACGTACAAATCCGCGTTAAGATAAAGCCTACGACAAGGTATACATATAAATTGTCAACCTTGCTCGGTACGTACGTACGGAGAAGGGGGCAAGATCACGTACTCAACTATCAGTTTCCCCATAACCCATATTCTAATCATGTGAGAGATACATCAAGACTATTCTAAGCATGGTAGTAACTGAAAGTATATCATGTAGAGATTCTAACTTGCTACCCCAAGGATCAACATGTAACATGGTGGGGTTTGCAGTTCATTCATGTGACAATATGTAAAGTTCGTAGAAAGTACTTGCCTCTAGCAAAGCAAAACAAAATAAGCTGCGATATCAATGCTATGGATGTCCAGTAACTCGTCGCTGTAGAAGTAAAATATAATAACTTAGTTTTACACTAAGCTAAATCACTAGGACACTAATTGGTGCGACACGACTTGTGACTGGGCACCTAGCCAAAATGATGACTTGGCATAGGAGACCAATGTGGGGTGACACACTATGTTAACTAACTTTCTAGGGTCTTTACACTAGTGAGGGATGGGGTTCAACACGACTAAAACTCCAAATAACACAAAAAGCTACAAGTCGTAATTAATCAATAAATAAATCAAAAGATCATTGTGTTCTAACAATTTTTGAGATAGGCAAAAAGCCTAGTTTTTCTTAAAGTAAAGTACCAAGGTGATCCTTGTTAATCATAGAAATTTATTATAATTTTTCTGGAATTTATTAACCAGTACAAGTATTTTATAAAAATCAGTTTTCCTAAGTATACAGAAAACGAGTTTTGGTTTCATATGCCAAACTAGTGGCAAAACAGTAAATTAAATAATACAAAAATTATACTAAATTAGCCAACTTCACATAGTATCTAAAAACTATTTTTCCACAATTTTAACAATACTTTAAGTATTTTTAGAAAATCAAAAACAGCAATGCACACACTAATTAATTATCTGCGTATTTTGTCCATGTATATAATTTGAACCAAAGTTCAAATACAGGACCCAAGGCCATGAATCAAGTCCAATATGACTTGTACACGTCTTGAATGTGTGAAAACACATTTGAGCCCAAATACCCATGCTAGGCTTGGACACCAAATGGTTGCAGTAATTTAAATACACTAAAAATACAATTTGGTAATAGTGCAAAATAAATATTAATATTCTAATAAGGTAAAGTTATGCATAGTGAAAATATGCATACATATATTTTAAAAGTACACATATATATGTAAGGGAAAAATACTTAATTTATAAGGTATATATGTATAAATATATATACATATATAGGAAAATACTTAACAATATAGTGTATATATATATATTAATATATATATATACATGAAAATATATACATATATACATAATACATACATATATGAATATATATATAAATACAAACATATTTATATAAAATTTACTAACTATAAAATATATACATATATATATAAAATACTGTCAAAAGCAGTATATACACATATATATATATACTAATATATATATACATATATATATAAATATAAATATATAAAACTGAAAAAGAAAAAGAAAAAGAAAAAGAAACAGAAAAGAAAAGAAGACAGAAAGGAGGGGGCTCGAACTCGGGCTAGCAGAGCCAGGGGGGTTTTAGTTACTGCGCGCTGGCCAGTGGGCCAGTTGGCCCGTTTGTTAGGAATAGGATTGGGTTTATTTTATTTAGGTTTTAGTTGTTAAAAATAGTAATACGAAATATCGCTGTGTCCTGACAGTTTGGGACACAGAGTCTTGTATCCATACTCAGCACGACACGCACGAAATGATTCGGCCGTGTCCAAGCTTACCCAAAGACTGCCCGTGTCCTGGCGGGTCACCCATGCTAAATCGAGACATAAATAGACACGAACACAAACTGACACGTACGTGTCCGGCTAGTCAGGGGGGGTTTTAGAGTGCTGGCCGGCGGAGTAGGCGTCGGGGCGGTGGCGCTCGGGTGGCGACGCGTTCGCCTTGGCCGGGCGCGTCGAATGGTGGTGGTCGCGGCTGTCGAAGTCGACCGTGGAGGCTGGACGGGGAAGCTCGTCGGAGTTAGGGTTAGGGCTGGAAGTTTTTGGGGAAGACGGTGGCGTGGGCGGTCGTGGTGGGGTTTTAGGGTTTGGGTTTAGTCTGGGGGAGAGAGGGGGGACATTTATAGGGGGCTAAGGCGGTCGATAGGTCGGTCGGGCAGCCGGAAATGGCGGGGGCTGCCCGTCGGCGTGGCGGTCGTCGGTCGGGGGGGGGGGGGGTAGGTTTAGGATTAGCGTTTAGGTCCTCCTAGTTTAGGTTATTACAGATAGGTCCCTAAGGTAGATAAATGCAAATTAGAATTTGCATTCCGCATTTAAAATAATTCATTTATTTACAAACTGATATTGTAACAATTCTAATAATTACAAAACAGTATTAAAATAATTCTAATAATTGTAAATTGATATTAAAACATTTAAATAAATTACAAATCAATATTTTTGTATTTTAAAACTTATTTAAAATCTTTTAAAAATTCTAGAAAAATCCCTAAAAATTCCTAATAATTATTTAAGGCTATAAATGACATTTAAAATTTAATTAGCACAAATAAAAAAATGAATTTGAAAATCAGGGGCTTACAAGTCTTCCTTTCTTGAAAAATTTCGTCCTCGAAATTCACAAGGATTGAAGACCCGACAATATTCTAACATAGCAAGTAATGCAACAAAATAACTAAGGCTGCGATCGAAACTAACCTCTAAGGTATCAAGCGGGAACGGGTGGTTCCCTCGCAGCGGTTGGATCGAACAAGTAAGGGTATCTCTCCCTCATGTCCGACTCCCTCTCCCAAGTAGATTCACCTGGGGAGTGACGGCTCCAAGCTACTCGTACTAGGGGTATAACCTTGTTCCTCAGCCTCTTCTCTCTCCGGTCTAATATCTCCACTGGCTGCTCAGAAACTGTAAGGCTCGGTCCGACCTCCAACTCTGAATGATCTAGCACATGACTGGGGTCTGGAACATATCTCCTCAGCTGAGATACGTGAAAGACGTCGTGAACTCCTGCTAGGTTGGGTGGAAGTGCAACCCTGTAAGCTACCTCTCTGATCCTGCCAAGTACCTCGAACGGCCCGATGTATCTGGGGCTCAGCTTCCCTCCTCGTCCGAACCGGATCGTCCCTCGAGTAGGTGATATCTTCACTAGCACCATATCACCGTCTGCGAACTCCATCAGCCTGCGACTAGCATCAGCCCAGTGTTTCTGCCTGTCCTGAGCTACTCTGAGCCTGTCTCTGATCATCCCGACTTTCTCTGCTGCATCCGTGATCATCTCTGGCCCAAGCATAACTCTGTCTCCGACATCATCCCAAAAGAGCGGTGTCCGGCATCATCGTCCATATAGCGCCTCGAAAGGAGACATACCAATACTGGCCTGGTAGCTGTTGTTGTATAAAAAATCTACCAAGTGCAGATGGCTCTCCCATGATCCTCCGAAGTCCAGCACGCAAGTCCTCAGCATATCCTCCAGTGTCTGTATCGTCCTCTCGGACTGCCCATCTGTCTGTGGGTGGTACACCGTACTGAACTTGAGCCTACTGCCCAACTCCTCCTGCAAGCTCCTCCAGTAGTGGGATGTGAATCTGCTGTCTCTGTCTGACACGATGCTCACCGGCACTCCGTGTAGGCGAACTATCTGCTGCATGTATAGCTCCGCCAACTTCTCGGTGGAAAGCCCCACCTTGAAGGGTATGAAGTGCGCACACTTTGTCAGCCTGTCTACGATGACCCAGATGGCATCCTTCCCTCATTGGGAACGAGGAAGCCCTGAAACGAAGTCCATCGTAATATGTTCCCACTTCCATTCGGGAATGGGTAACGGCTGCAACAAACCAGCTGGCCTCTGGCGCTCCGCCTTGACCTGCTGGCAAACTAGGCATCTCGAGATGAAACGCGATACATCCCTCTTCATCCCGTGCCACCAAAGATGTTCCCGCAAGTCACGGTACATCTTGTTAGTACCAGGGTGAATAGAATATCTCGATCGGTGCACCTCCTGCAAAACTGCCTCTACTAGATCTCCCTTCGGCACGCACAATCGGCTGCCATGCCTCAAGGATCCATCCTCTGCTATAGTGAAGTCATCCAGCAATCCAGCTAATGCCTGGGGTCGAAGCCTGCGAAGGCTCTCATCTGTAGACTGTGCCTCCCGGATCTGCTCCATCAATCCTGACTGAATGTCAAGCGCCATCATCTGTATCACTGATCCTGGCCGAACTAGCTCGATACCGAGCTTCTCCAGATCCTCCCGCAAATGCCGATCAATCATCAGGTACCATGCCATCGGATGCCTGCTCAGCGCATCCGCCACCACATTTGCCTTCCCGAGATGATACTGTAAATCGATGTCAAAGTCCTTCATCAACTCCAACCATCGTCTTTGCCTCATGTTCAGCTCTTTCTGCGTGAACACATACTTCAAGCTTTTGTGGTCAGTAAAGATTTCCACACGCTCTCCGTATAAGTAATGTTTCCATAACTTGAGTGCAAAGATCACCGCAGCTAACTCGAGGTCATGGGTAGGATAATTCCTCTCATGAGTCCGCAACTGCCTAGATGCATAAGCAATTACTTTCCCATGCTGCTGTAGAACACATCCTAGCCCCTTCTCAGAAGCATCACTGTAAATGGTGAATCCTCCAGAACCTGAAGGTAAAGTCAGAACTGGAGCGATCATCAGCCTCCTCTTCAGCTCCTCAAATGCCGCCTGGCAGTCCTCTGACCAAATGTACTCTGCGTCCTTCCGCGTCAGCTTCGTCATGGGTTCAGCTATCCTAGCAAAGTCCTGGACGAACTTTCTGTAATAGCCTGCTAAACCCAGAAAGCTCCTGATCTCTGAAACTGACGTCGGAGCCTTCCACGTCTCAACAGCAGCAATCTTCCTGGGATCCACCGAGATTCCATCTCCAGTGACTACATGGCCGAGAAACTCTACTCGGTCTAAAAAGAACTCGCACTTCGGCAATTTGGCAAACAATCTCTCCTGCCTCAGAATCCCCAAAACTATCCGCAAATGCTCTGCATGCTCCTCCGGCGTCTTCGAGTATATCAGGATGTCGTCGATAAACACCACGACGAACTTATCCAGATACTGGTGAAATGTCTTATTCATCAAGTTCATAAAGACAGCTGGCGCATTTGTGAGACCAAATGGCATCACCAGAAACTCGTACTGCCCGTACTTCGTGTTGAACGCCGTCTTCTGGATGTCTGCTGGCCTAACCTTCACTTGGTGGTACCCGAATTTCAAGTCTATCCTGGAAAACACCTTCGCCCCGCTCAACTGGTCGAACAAATCATCTATCCTGGGCAGAGGATATTTGTTCTTGATAGTGATGGCATTCAAAGCCCGGTAATCAATACACAACCGGACTGTACCATCCTTCTTAGGCACAAAGAGCACTGGCGCTCCCCATGGAGAAGCACTGGATCGAATGAAACCCTTTTTCAACAGGTCATCAATCTGCTCTTTCATCTCTATGGCCTCCTTGGGATTCACTCTATAGCAAGCCCGGGATACTGGTGATGAACCCGGCACTTAATCTATAGTGAACTCCACATCTCTGTCAGGCGGAAGTCCTGGAAGATCCTCTGGGAATACATCCATAAACTTCCTAATGATAGGGTGTGGCGGTGCTGCGTCCCCGACTGTCGCACAACAGTTCGGCTCTAGGCTGATCTCCGGCCCTGTCCTCCTGACACTGAATGGTGCTGTGCCTGGGGGACTGAACACAATACTACCCTCATGGCAATCTATAGATGCATGGGCATAGCTAAGCCAGTCCATCCCTAATATGATATCATAACCGGGAAGCGGCATCACAAAGAATCGCCCTCTGAACTCTCTCCCGACTATAAAAATAGAACATCTATAGATAGATCTAATAGGCACTGGTCCTCATCCCGTCATCACTCTACTAATCTCCGTAGTAGGTGTAGCTACTAGATGATGTTTATGCATAAACTCTAATGATAGGAAGCTATGAGATGCACCAGAATCAAACAAACATACAGCTAGAAAAGTATGCAAATAAACATGACCTGTGTTGACGTCAGCTAAGTAATCCGGCTCTGAAACCTGCTCCGGCTCCGGCTCAATGGCTAGACTATAAACCCTCCCCTGAGGTCCCTTCTGCTGCTGCAGATGCTGCCCGAACCTCTGCTGCTGAGTCGGGAGCGGTCCTCTAGGCTTCGCTACTGGGCACTCTCGAATCTGATGGGTGGCAGACCCACAAGCTAAACACTGCTTCAACCTCTTCCTGCAGATGGTGTGATCATGTCCTGGTCTTCCGCAGAAAGAACATATAGCTTCCTTCTGCTGCTGCTGCTGCTGCTGCTGACGGGGTCCCGGGGCTCGAACTGGCGGGGTCTGATGATGTGGTGTAGGGGGACGGTAAGTCTGCTGGGGTAGCGTCGGCGCTCTCTGCTGGAAAGCCTGACGCTTGGACGGTCCCTCATGATGTACAGAAGCCGGCCTCTTGCATGACAGAAGACGCTCCTCAATACTCTGGGCCAACTCTAGGCTCTGGTAGTAGTCAGTCGTACCGTTCGCCACTATAAGGATGCCAATATCTGGAACTAGACCATGGCAAAACCTACGGGTCATCTCCTCTGGATCAGCAACCAGGCTAGGAGCAAAACGGCTCAAGCGACTAAACTCTCCCGCATAGTTATCAACAGAATGGTTCCCCTGCTGGATGTTCTGGAATCGTAGTCCCATGGCTACTCTAGCAGTGGTCGAGAAGAATTTCTTCTTGAACTGGGTCTTGAACTGGTCCCAGGTGGCTCTACCTCTCGCGAACAACGGCTCATTCCTGAACCAGACTCCGGCTAGGTCTATCAGCAGAAATCCTGCTGCCTCGACCTGAAGGTCATCCGGCATCCTAACTCCCAGAAGCTTCCTCTCTACCGAATCTAGCCAGTCATCAGCTACTACTATGCCCTCAGTCCCTGAGAACTCCTTGGGATTCAGACCCATGAAGTCCTTGACCGTCCCCGCTCTCTGCCGTGGCTCTACATGTGGTGGGACCACGGGACGTCCCTCAGAACGCTACATGCTCTGGCGGAGTAGGGTAGTCTGCTCCTGATGGGTTGTTAGGAACCCCTGAATCAGTGTGAGCAGCTGGGTCCCGTCGAGTGTGACAGAAGCCTGGGTGGGTATAGTGATAGGGGGTGGTGGAAGTATCGGGGCCTGCTGGGACTGGGATGTGGAAGGTGGTATCTGGGTCTGTGGATCTGTAGAGTGGAGGAATGTGGTAGGTGGAGGTGTATCAGTCAACCGGTCAGCTGACTGGATATGGAGGGCCCCATTCTCGGGGGTAACATACTGGGACGAACGAGTAAGCACCATCTAAATTACACATAAAAAGACTTATAAGGACTTATTTAAAGCAAGCAATCATATGCAAGAAAATCTAATTATAATAGCAAACATGTGATGTATTTCCTATGTTGCAATCCTAGCATTCCTCTAAGTGTTCTAAGCGTCTTTCCTAATGTTGTCTAATTACCTTAAGTTCCTAATTGCAGGCATGCTTGGTACAATAACGTAACCAAACAGTTTAGTCAGGACCTGCATGGGCCACCACTAAAAACATGTCACGACCTGCTACCCAAATTGTTGGGCCAGGCCGAGTCATGTCCAGCCTACGTTGAGATAAAATGTAGTAAGCTGTTCTAAAGACAACAGGATAAGACTAAATGTGCTAACAGTTCTATAAGTGAAGAAGAATCATAAATGCTCCAAACATAAAAGTCGTCGTATATAGTAAAATGTCCAAGTACAAGTGAACTGAAATGTAAAACTGGATACATGTCCAGTTACAAAATGATATAGTCTAATACATGTCTACTCTCAAAAGTCTAAGTAAACAAAAGACAACTAGGCGAGGTTCCCCGCAGGAACATCCTCGTAAAGCAGAGCCGGATCCTCGGCAGTAATCCCATAATATGAGTCGCAGAGTAACTCCTCCTCAGTAAGGACACCTACAACGTTATCCTGTCAGGACGGGAGCAAGTACTAAATCTAGCAAACTAGCATATGAAACATGGAAATGAACATGAGAGGAATAACTGGAAAGCATGGCATCACATAGTCTATCATGGCAAGGACACACGTGTCATAGAGACAGATGTATATGTAATGTTTAAAACTGTAGCAAGTACGTGATCGGTCAATAGATGTACAATGTGCTGGAGGGCACATAATGAAATATACTTTTGTACAAGTGAAACGGCGACAGATGTACATACGTACAAATCCGCGTTGAGATAAAGCATACGACAAGGTATACATATAAAATGTCAACCTTGCTCGGTACGTACGTACGGAGAAGGGGGCAAGATCACGTACTCAACTATCAGTTTCCCCATAACCCATATTCTAATCATGTGAGAGATACATCAAGACTATTCTAAGCATGGTAGTAACTGAAAGTATATCATGTAGAGATTCTAACTTGCTACCCCAAGGATCAGCATGTAACATGGTGGGGTTTGCAGTTCATTCATGTGACAATATATAAAGTTCGTAGAAAGCACTTGCCTCTAGCAAAGCAAAACAAAACAAGCTGCGATATCAATGCTATGGATGTCCAGTAACTCGTCGCTGTAGAAGTAAAATATAATAACTTAGTTTTACACTAAGCTAAATCACTAGGACACTAATTGGTGCGACACGACTTGTGACTAGGCACCTAGCCAAAATGATGACTTGGCATAGGAGACCAATGTGGGGTGACACACTATGTTAACTAACTTTCTAGGGTCTTTACACTAGTGAGGAATGGGGTTCAACACGACTAAAACTCCAAATAACACAAAAAGCTACAAGTCGTAATTAATCAATAAATAAATCAAAAGATCATTGTGTTCTAACAATTTTTGAGATAGGCAAAAAGCCTAGTTTTTCTTAAAGTAAAGTACCAAGGTGATCCTTGTTAATCATAGAAATTTATTATAATTTTTCTGGAATTTATTAACCAGTACAAGTATTTTATAAAAATCAGTTTTCCTAAGTATACAGAAAACGAGTTTTGGTTTCATATGCCAAACTAGTGGCAAAACAGTAAATTAAATACTACAAAAATTATACTAAATTAGCCAACTTCACATAGTATCTAAAAACTATTTTTCCACAATTTTAACAATACTTTAAGTATTTTTAGAAAATCAAAAACAGCAATGCACACAATAATTAATTATCTGCGTATTTTGTCCATGTATATAATTTGAACCAAAGTTCAAATACAGGACCCAAGGCCATGAATCAAGTCCAATATGACTTGTACAGGTCTTGAATGTGTGAAAACACATTTGAGCCTAAATACCCATGCTAGGCTTGGACACCAAATGGTTGCAGTAATTTAAATACACTAAAAATACAATTTGGTAATAGTGCAAAATAAATATTAATATTCTAATAAGGTAAAGTTATGCATAGTAAAAATATGCATACATATGTTTTAAAAGTACACATATATATGTAAGGGAAAAATACTTAATTTATAAGGTATATATGTATGAATATATATACATATATAGGAAAATACTTAACAATAAAGTGTATATATATATTAATATATATATACATGAAAATATATACATATATACATAATACATACATATATGAATATATATATAAATACAAACATATTTATATAAAATTTACTAACTATAAAATATATACATATATATATAAAATACTGTCAAAAGCAGTATATACACATATATATATATACTAATATATATATATACATATATATATAAATATAAATATATAAAACTGAAAAAGAAAAAGAAAAAGAAAAAGAAACAGAAAAGAAAGAAGACAGAAAGGAGGGGGCTCGAACTCGGGCTAGCAGAGCCAGGGGGGGTTTTAGTTACTGCACGCTGGCCAGTGGGCCAGTTGGCCCGTTTGTTAGGAATAGGATTGGGTTTATTTTATTTAGGTTTTAGTTGTTAAAAACAGTAATACGAAATATCGCTCTGTGTCCTGACAGTTTGGGACACAGAGTCTTGTATCCATACTCAGCACGACACGTACGAAATGATTCGGCCGTGTCCAAGCTTACCCAAAGACTGCCCGTGTCCTGGCGAGTCACCCATGCTAAATCGAGACACAAATAGACACGAACACAAACTGACACGTACGTGTCCGGCTAGTCGGGGGGGTTTTAGAGTACTGGCCGGCGGAGTAGGCGTCGGGGCGGTGGCGCTCGGGTGGCGACGCGTTCGCCTTGGCCGGGCGCGTCGAATGGTGGTGGTCGCGGCTGTCGAAGTCGACCGTGGAGGCTGGACGGGGAAGCTCGTCGGAGTTAGGGTTAGGGCTGGAAGTTTTTGGGGAAGACGGTGGCGTGGGCGGTCGTGGTGGGGTTTTAGGGTTTGGGTTTAGTCTGGGGGAGAGAGGGGGGTCTTTTATAGGGGGCTAAGGCGGTCGATAGGTCGGTCGGGCAGCCGGAAATGGCGGGGGCTGCCCGTCGGCGTGGCGGTCGTCGGTCGGGGGGGGTAGGTTTAGGATTAGCGTTTAGGTCCTCCTGGTTTAGGTTATTACAGATAGGTCCCTAAGGTAGATAAATGCAAATTAGAATTTGCATTCCGCATTTAAAATAATTCATTTATTTACAAACTGATATTGTAACAATTCTAATAATTACAAAACAGTATTAAAACAATTCTAATAATTGCAAATTGATATTAAAATATTTAAATAAATTACAAATCAATATTTTTGTATTTTAAAACTTATTTAAAATCTTTTAAAAATTCTAGAAAAATCCCTAAACATTTCTAATAATTATTTAAGGCTAAAAATGACATTTAAAATTTAATTAGCAAAAATAAAAAATGAATTTGAAAATCAGGGGCTTACAATTTCTAACATACCCACCCCCGACGACCAGGCTGCCCCCCCCCCCCCCCCGACTGCTCGACGACCGCCGACTCACTGCCCCCGCCATTTCCGGCCAGCGCGACGTCCCCCCGACCGTCTCGACCCCCCATAAAAACTGCCTCACTCCCCTCAGTTCGACCACCACCACGACAACCCCCCAGCCACCCACAACCACCCCGTTCTTCCCCAAAACCCTAACCGAAATCCTAACTCCGGCCATCTACCCAGTACCGCTTCCCCAACGGTCGCCACCCCCATCCACCACCATCAACCGACGCGCAGTGACGAGGCGAGTCGATCGCCACCCGAGCGCCACCGCCCCCATCGCCTTCTCCGCCGTCCACGGCTCTCAAAACCCCTACCAACCGCCGGACACGTAAGTTGTGTCGTACGTGTCTCGTACACACGTATTAGGGTCGCCCGGACACGAGGACCCTAGTCCAGTGCTTGGACACGCGAACCAATATTCGTGCGTGTCGTAAACAACCCCGACGCTTAGACTCTGTGTCCCAAACTGTCAGGACACAGTTTCGATATATCGGGTGTACTGTTATATACTATAACCTATATAAAATAAACAAAAGCCTAATCCTAACATAGAGTCGAGTTGGCCCATTGGTCACTACGCGAATTTAAAACCCCCCCTCCGCGCGCTCAGTGGCCCGAGTTCGAGCCCCCCTCCCCCCTTTTGTGCAGTTGTTTCTTTTCCTTTTTCTTTTTCTTTTCCTTTCTTTTTGTTTTATTATATATATATATATATATATATATATATATATATATATATATATATATATATATATATATATATATTATATACTATTATATCAGTATATATATACAGTATTTATATTTGTGTATATATATATATTATATTTAGTATTCTTATTTATATAATGTATAAATATATGTATTTTTTACATGTATATATATATATATATAATATATATATATATATATATATATATATATATATATATATATATATATATATATATATATATATATATATATATATATGTGTGTGTGTGTGTGTGTGTGTGTGTGTGTGTGTGTGTATAAAACAGTAAATAAAATATATAATAATATACATATAGATAAATAAATACATATATATATACTGATATAATACACACATATATATACATATATATACATAAAGGAATAAATATATAATAATACACATATAGATAAATAAATACATATATATATATACACACACACACACACACACACATATATATATATATATATATATATATATATATATATATATATATATATATTATGTTTATATGTATATGTATATATTATATATTTATTCCTTTATGTATATATATGTATTTTCTATATATATATACATATATGTTATATATGTATATGTATGTATACATAACTATTTAGCCTAAGTAATTTACGTAATATTATACATATGTATATTTTTAATATATGTAAATACTACTTGTCATATTTTTATGGCTACTATGTAAAATTTTACCCTATTAAAATATTAATATTTATTACATATTTTTACCTCTTTGTATTTTTTGTGTATTCTAATTACTGCAACCATTTAGTGTCCAAGCCTAGCATCAATTTTTGGGCTCAAGTATGTTTTCACACATTCAAGACCTGTACAAGTATATTGGACTTGATTCATGGCCTTGGGTCCTGTATTTGAACTCTGGTTCAAATTATGTACATGGACAAAATATGCAGATAATTAATTATTTAATTTTAATTGTGTACAATGCTGTCTTTGGATTTCTAAAAATACTTTAGTTGCTATTAAAATTCTGAAAAAAATAGTATTTAGATACTATGTTAATTTAGCTAATTTAGTATAATTTTTACAGTATTTAATTTGCAGTTTTGCCACTATTTTGGCATATGAAACCAAAACTATTTTCTGTGTACTTAGAAAAATAATTTTTATAAAATACTTGTACTGGTTAATAAATTCCAGAAAAATTATAATAAATTTCTATAATTAACAATAATCATTTTGGTACTTTATTTTATGTAAAATTAAGCTTTTTGTCTATCTCAAAAGTTGTTGGAACACAATGTTCATTTGATTTATTTATTGAATAATTACGACTTGTAACTTTTTGTGTTATTTTGAGTTTTAGCCGTATTGAACCTCACCCCTCACTAGTGTAAAGACCCTAGAAAGTTAGTTATAGTAGTGTGTCACCCCACATTGGTCTCCTATGCTAAAGTCACCATTTTGGCTAGGTGCCCAGTCACAAGTCGTGTTTCACCAATTAGTGACTTAGTATAAAAACTAAGTTTATGTATTTATTTCTACAGTGACGAGTTACCAGACATCTATAGCATTTTATCGTACCTTGCTTTGCTAGAGGCAAGTACTTTCTACAAACTTTATATACTACTATAAACAATAAACTGTGATTCACCAACCATGTTAAATGTTGATCCTTGGGGTAGCAAGTTAAAACTTTGCATGTTGTATTACTTTCAGTCTCTGCCATGTTTAGGATAGTTTTTATATCTCTCACATGTTTAAACAACGGGTTAAGGGAAAACTGCTAGTAGTGTACATGATCATGACCCCCTTCTCCGTATGTATTTACCGAGCACCGTTACATTCTATATGTATCTGTGTCGTATGTCTGGTCCCGCGTTTGTGTATGGATGTACACCGATGCCGTTAAGTGTACGTATGTACACTTCAGAAAATTGATATGCACCGCTGTACATCCTGATTACCTATTGACTGATCACTTACCTACTACAGTTTTAAACTTTAAAATGAATATCTATTGCCATGCTAAAACGTACCTAAAACTGAACAAACATGATATGTCATTTCTTTTTATCACATGATCAGTATTATATGTTTGTTAGATTCAGTACTTGCTCCCGTCCTGACAGGATAACGTTGTAGGTATCCTTACTGAGGAGGAGTTACTCTGCGACTCATATTATGGAGATACTGCCGAAGACCCGGCTTTGCTTTACGAGGATGTACCTGCGGGGAAACTCACCTAGTTTGCGTAGTCACTTGGGATACTTAGTGTAGTCATGTATTAGACTACGTATTTTATAACTGGACATGTATCCAGTTTTATATTTCAGACTTGTAATTTGGACTTATTACTATATGAGACGACTTTTGTGTTTGGAGCATTTATGACTTTTATTCACTTATAGAACTGTTAGCACATTTAGTCTTATCTTGCTATCTCTAGAACAGCTTACCGCGTTTTATCCCAAACGCAGGCTGGACATGACTCGGCCCGGCCTAACAATTTGGGTAACGGATCGTGACATATTTTTAGTGGTGGTCCATGCAGGTCCTGACTAAATTGTTTGGTTACGTTATTGTACCAAGCATGCCTACAATTAGGAACTTAAGGTAATTAGACAACATTAGGAATGACG
>JANAVB010025595.1:1320406-1337906 GCA_029216955.1 Iris pallida
GAAACCCCTACCAACCGCGGACACGTAAGTTGCAGCGTCCAAAGTGTCGTACGTGTTCGTACACACGTATTAGGGTCGCCCGGAACGAGGACCCTAGTCCAGTGCTTGGACACGCGAACCAATTCGTGCGTGTAAAACAACCCCGACACTTAGACTCTGTGCCCAAACGGTCACGAAACAGTTCGATATATCGGGTGTAGTTATATACTATAACCTAAATAAAATAAACAAAAGCCTAATCCTAACATAGAGTCGAGTTGGCCCATTGGTCACACGCGATTTTAAAACCCCACCCTCGCGCACTCAGTGGCCCGAGTCGAGCCCCCCTCCCCCTTTTGTGCTGTTGTTTCTTTCCTTTTTCTTTTTTTTTGTTTCTTTTGTTTTATTAATTATATTATATATATAATTATCTATATATATATATATATATATTATTTTGTGTATATATATATATATTTTATTATATACTATTATATCAGTATATATACAGTATTTATATTTGTGTATATAATATTAATATTTATTATTCTATTAATAGTATAATATATATAATTTTTACATTATATATATATATATATTATATATATATTCTATATATATATTATATATATATATATATATATATAGATTATATATATTATGTTTATATGTATATGTATATAGATATATTTATTCCTTTATGTATATATATGTATTTTCTATATATATACATATATGTTTATATGTACATGTAGTATACATAACTATTAGCCTAAGTAATTTACGTAATATTACATATGTATATTTTTAATATATGTAAATATTACTTGTCATATTTTTATGGCTACTATGTAAAATTTACCCTAAAATATAAATATTTATTTATTACGTATTTTACCTCTTTGTATTTTTTGTGTATTCTAATTACTGCAACCATTTGGTGTCCAAGCCTAGCATGAATTTTTGGGCTCAAATATGTTTTCACACATTCAAGACCTGTACAAGTCATATTGGACTTGATTCATGGCCTTGGGTCCTGTATTTGAACTCTGGTTCAAATTATGTACATGGCAAAATATGCAGATAATTAATTATTTAATTTAATTGTGTACAATGCTGTCTTTGGATTTCTAAAAATACTTTAGTTGCTATTAAAATTCTGAAAAAAATAGTATTTAGATACTATGTAATTTAGCTAATTTAGTATAATTTTTACAGTATTTAATTTGCAGTTTTGTCACTATTTTGGCATATGAAACCAAAACTCATTTTCTGTGTATTTAGAAAATAATTTTTATAAAATATTGTACTGGTTAATAAATTCCAGAAAAATTATAATAAATTCTATAATTAACAAGGATCATTTTGTACTTATTTCATGTAAATTAAACTTTTTGTCTATCTCAAAGTTGTTGGAACACAATGTTCATTTGATTTATTTATTAAATAATACGACTTGTAACTTTTGTGTTATTTGAGTTTTAGCCGTATGAACCTCACCCTCACTAGTGTAAAGACCCTAGAAAGTTAGTTAGTAGTGTGTCACCCCACATTGGTCTCCTATGCTAAAGTCACCATTTTGGCTAGGTGCCCAGTCACAAGTCGTGTTTCACCAATTAGTGAATTAGTATAAAAACTAAGTTTACGTATTTATTTCTACAGGACGAGTTACCAGGCATCTATAGCACTTTTATCGCAGCTTGCTTTGCTAGAGGCAAGTACTTTCTACAAACTTTATTACTACTATAAACCATAAACTGTGATTCACCAACATGTCACGACCGATCCTAATTTCTTGGGTCGACTCGGATCATGCCCAGCCTGCACCGTTGTTGAGACGGGGCAGTAAGCTGTATCCCATATGCAGGTACAATCAACAACATTTGAAACTATAATTGCCACAACATTTAATTAAACGATAATATAAACTTGTCCATTACAAAGCTTGTCCACAACTTTAACATAACATTTATTTTATTTAAAAGATAAACTAAAACTCCAACTAAGCAGAAGTGTCATCATCTCCATGGACCTCGTCTGGGAGCACAGCAGGGTACAGCTCCGGGTCATAGTAACTACTGATCAGTAGCTCTGAGTCATCAATAGAACCTATTGGGTGGGGGATCCAGTCAGGAAAGGAGCAAGTACAATTATGAAAATTAACAATTTGCATAATGAATAGAAACTTGCAATATTAAATAATTTTGAAACAATGATTTCCAACTATAAAACAATTGTGATTTGAGTAAGCAGTATCTATGACCGGTTTAGGATGATTCAATTGTATCCTATTGATACGGTCCGGCCTAACCCCGTGTGAAGAGGGGTAAGCTCGCACATTCATTAACTATTTGGCTTTGATCATAGATAACTACGCTACTCCCCATTATCCCGATGCAATGATTCAGTATATTACTCTAGGAGAGAGTACGTGTAACAGTTGTGTATTTAACATGCAAAATTTCTAATATTAATTAAACTGCAATTAACCACAACCGTACTTGCCTTGATTTAAACTGAGAGTCGATGGATGTTCCGAGTAGATGCTAGTTACGCCTTCGAAATCCTACAAATGGAGCATCTATACTTATCAATCTGTATCAAACCAACTAAGTGTGCTAGTTACAATCTCTATTTTCTTTCCTAATAAATTTTATCCTTTTATTCTAATTAGAACACAATTATCGGATGGTTTACTATTTACAAGAAAACATCAATTTAATCCTTTCTTTTTGGAAAACTTACAATTTATCATTTAAATTGTTAAAACTTTGTATTTTATACATAAAGTTATTATTTATCTAATAAGTGAGAAAATCATGAATTTCCTAATATTTATGAAATATATATATAGTTATTCTAACATTTACGTTACACTACCACAACCAGAAAAGAAAATAAAATAAATCCTAATTATTACATCTTTCACAGCATGGTTAAATAAGCAATTGGGCTTATGCCCTTACAACCCGATTTACATAAATTAAAATAAGAAAAACAATGTTAGTCTCAAAATTAAATAATAATAAAATTACAATTCCTAATTATAAAAGATTTGTGAGTCTCAGACTCTGGTCCAGTCTTCACATTCAGCTACTCTGCCTCAACGTCCGGTCGAACCGGTGCGTTTGCATTTCGCTGGGGCCCAGTGACCGTTAAGGTCGTCGCCCAAAAATATTATTAGAATAATATTTATTCGAAAATCATTTTTTAAAAATCATTTCTATTATTTGCAAAATTTTCGGCAGCATATCCTCTGTTTTTGATCAACCCAAAAACTGGGAATGTACCGTAAACCTGCAAAATAACTCCAAAAACTCCAATTCATAATATACCACAGAATAGTATTTTCCAAAGCCTAAACCAGCATTGTCATATAACCAGAAATTCCAACAAAAATCAAAGAGCCAAAACCAAAATATATGAAATAAATTTTGAACTAATTATTCCCGAAAACTTCTCGGAAAACCCGAGAATACGAAAAATTCTCACAGCACACATTTCCCACAGAACTATTCTCAACTTTTAGCCAAAGTCCCAAAAATACTAACAGAACCATCAAAAACTAACAGAACTATTAGAACCAATCCGAACCCAAACATCAGAACCAAATTAAGAGTTAAAATTTCAATTTCCAGAACACTTCCGAGAAATTATCGGAAATCCGAGAGTTTTCCTAAGCACAGAAACCCCCGAAATTCTCGGAAAGTCGAGAATTTTTACAGAACTTTGTTCTGTCATCCGAGAACAACGAAAACAGCAACAAAACCATATTTCCGAAGAGTTCGGAAAAGCCGAAATAGTAACGTAGTTATTACATTACCGAAAACTAAATTTCCCAGGAGAATTCAGTTGGACCAGTTCATCATAGACTAAAAGAAAATAATTGGGTCAGAAAGTACCGACAACGGAGTTCCGATTTGGATCTCGGAACGGGAACGGGTCAGAACCGAGAAACGGACGGGGCGTGCGGGCGGACGCCGGCGGATCGGACGGCCACGGAGGGCGGCGCCGGGGTGGCGTCGGGAGGTGCGCCGGGTAGGGGCGGCCCGGGATCGGCTCGGTGAGCTCCGGTAGGGGTGCTCGGCCTCGGGTCGGCCACGGGTTCGCCGGAAAAGTAGATCTAGGGATTTGGCTCAGAGATTTGGGGAAGAAGTGTGGGGATGGAGATGGAGAAGGAAGAGGGGGTTTATATAGGAAAATAAGGGATGGGGGTTACCCATGGGGAGGTGGACGGCCTCCTTGGCCATCAATTCCGGCCGGTGGAAGATGAACGGAGAAGTCGACCGTTGAGGGAGACGAGAGGCCAAGAGTCGGCCACGAGAGAACCGAAATTCCTTCGGTTACAACCCAAAAGAAAACAAGGAACCAACAGAACAATATTAATGAGTTCTCACTCATGAGAGAGGTTTTAACCCATCTCTAACTTAGTATATTGGGTTGGGCTCACTTATTAAATATACTCCTTAACATACTACTGATGTCAAATGGTAATAGATACAAAACATCAATTTGGATCAATACTTAAAGTGTTGTAGTAGGAATATTTTATAAGCTATTGGGCTTCTTCTAATGGGCCAAATTAGAACTAAAGTTGAAAAATAATATTTTGTATGTTGAGAATTATAAAAATAAATACTTTGTATTTCAATTTAAATCCGGTCTGGTTGTCATGCAAAAATCCATGTTGATTATTTTTGAAAATAATTTTACACTTAAATTGATTAATTAATAACTTAATAAAAAAAATTTAGTATTAAAATTTAAATACAACTTTAATTAATTTTTTTTTACGGGTTTCACAACCTTCCCTCCTTTAGAAAATTTCGTCCTCGAAATTTAAAGAGTTAGGTTGAGAAATTACCTCAGGTCTCGAACAAGTACGGGTATTTCTCCCGCATCTCATCCTCTCGCTCCCAGGTAGACTCGCCTGGGGAATCATGCCTCCACATCACTCGGACAATGGGAGTCACTGAGGTTCTGGTCTTCTTCTCGCCTCGGTCCAAGATCGCTACTGGCTTCTCCGGTATAGTGAGGCTCGGTCCGATCTCCAATTCTGAATGATCCAAGACGTGGTTCTTATCAGGTACATACTCTCTGAGCTGTGAAACATGGAAGACGTTGTGCACGCCTTCTAGATTAGCTGGTAGAGCTAACCTATACGCCACTTCTCCAATCCGGCTCAGAACTTCGAACGGACCAATGTACCTGGGACTCAGCTTCCCAGCTCTGCCAAATCTGATTGTCCCTCTAGTAGGAGAAATCTTCACGAAGACCTTATCTCCTTCTTCAAACGCCAATGGTCGACGACCGCTGTCTGCCCAGTGCTTCTGTCTGTCTTGAGCAATCCTGAGCTTGTCTCTGATTATCTTCATCTTCTCTGCTGCGTCAGTCACCATCTCTGGACCCAGCAGTACTCTTTCACCAACGTCGTCCCATGCCAATGGTGTACGGCAACGACGTCCATAAAGAGCTTCGAATGGGGTCATACCAATACTGGCTTGGTAGCTGTTATTGTAAGAAAACTCTACCAAGTGCAGATGGTCTTCCCACGATCCTCCAAACTCCAAAACACAAGCTCTCAACATATCTTCAAGTGTCTGAATAGTCCTCTCAGATTGCCCATCAGTCTGGGGATAAGCTGTGCTGAACTTCAACTGGGTTCCCAAGCTGTCATGCAAACTCTTCCAAAAATGTGAAGTAAAACGAGTGTCTCGGTCAGAAACAATGCTTACCGGTACGCCATGAATCCGGTAGATGTGCCGCATGTACAATGCTGCCAACTTCTCAGTGGATAAACCAACTTTGAAGGGGATAAAGTGAGCTGACTTGGTTAGTCGGTCCACTATTACCCAGATGGCATCCTTCCCTCCTTGGGAACGAGGCAGTCCTGATACGAAATCCATCGTGATGTGCTCCCACTTCCACTCTGGAATGTCCAGTGGTTGTAGAAGTCCTGCAGGTCTTTGTCTACTAGCCTTCACTTGTTGACAGATCAAGCATCTAGCAACATACCTGGTGACATCTTTCTTCATTCCACTCCACCAGACAATAGTGCGCATATCCCGATACATCTTATTGGCTCCAGGATGTATGGAATATTGAGACTGATGCGCTTCCTTCATCAACTCGGTCCTCAGTTCGCCAGACGGTACACAAAGCCTCGTACCATTCTTCAGAGCTCCATCACTGGCGATTGAGAAACCCTCCAGTGTTCCTGCTAACACTTGATCTCTCAGTTTGCAAAGTGCCTCGTCTTGAAACTGCGTCTCCTTGATCTTGTCCATCAAGTTCGAGCTCACTTGCAACTTCACACAGAATCAGAATCCAGTGCCTTCCGTCCAGGCAGTACAATCTCCAGTTCAAGCTTCTCGATGTCCTCCAGCAGGTGCCTCTCCTTGGTTAAGAACATCGCCACTGGGTATCGACTAAGTGCATCAGCGACCACATTAGCCTTACCCGGGTGGTATTGCAAGTCGATGTCGAAGTCCTTCATTAACTCCAGCCATCGCCTTTGCCTCATGTTCAACTCCTTCTGGGTGAAGACATACTTCAGACTTTTGTGATCTGTGTATATCTCCACTCTCTCTCCAAATAGTGCTTCCATAGCTTCAACGCAAAGATAACTGCCGCCAGCTCCAGGTCATGTGTGGGATAATTCTTCTCATGGTTCCGTAATTGCCTAGATGCGTAAGCAATCACTTTCCCATTCTGTTGAAGAACACATAGTCCTTTTCCAGAGGCATCACTGTAGATTGTGAAACCACCGGATCCTGCGGGTAGCGCAAGGATTGGTGCAGTGGTAAGCCTCTTCTTCAGCTCGTCAAATGCAGCCTGACAATCTTCCGTCCAGATGAACTCTTCATTCTTCCGAGTCAGCTTCGTCATTGGTTCGGCAATTCTAGCAAAATCCTTCACAAACTTCCGGTAGTAGCCAGCCAAGCCCAGGAAACTTCTGATTTCAGCAACTGAGCTTGGGGTAGACCACTTCTCCACAGCAGCTATCTTCTTAGGATCCACCGAAATTCCTTCTCCTGTGACAACATGGCCAAGAAAATCCACCTTGTCTAGAAAGAATTCACATTTTGATAGCTTACCATATAACTTCTCTTTCCTCAAAGTTCCCAGAACCTTCCTGAGGTGCTCCTCATGCTCCTCTTCAGTCTTTGAATAGATCAAAATGTCATCAATGAAGACAACAACAAATTGATCTAAGTATTCATGGAAAACCTTGTTCATAAGGTTCATGAATACAGCCGGAGCATTTGTCAGTCCAAACGGCATGACCAAGAATTCAAACTGCCCATACTTGGTGTTGAACGCCGTCTTGGGAATATCTTCCTTCCTGACCTTGATCTGATGATAGCCAGATCTGAGATCAATCTTGGAAAACACCTTGGCTCCACTGAGTTGGTCAAACAGGTCATCGATCCGGGGCAAAGGATACTTGTTCTTAATTGTGATATTGTTCAGTGCCCGGTAGTCGATGCACATCCTCACAGTTCCGTCCTTCTTGGGAACAAACAAGACAGGCGCTCCCCAGGGTGAAGCTCCATCTCGAATGAATCCCAGAGCCTTCAGTTCATTTATCTGATCCTTCATCTCCTTGGCCTCCTTCGGGTTGACTCTGTAGCATCCCTTAGAAATAGGGGAAGAACCGGGGACTAGGTCAATGGTGAACTCCAAGTCTCGGTCTGGGGGTAACCCGGGAAGACTATCAGGAAAAACATCCATAAATTCGCTATGATAGGGTGCGGAGGTCTGGACTCTTCAGTGATAGAGGTATAGGTAACACATTCCATCTCCTCCGGAGTTCGAGAGATTTCAAACTCCGGTTCTCCAGGTGGACTGAAGACTACACATCCTCGATGACAGTCTATCAGCGCATGCTGCTTACTTAACCAGTCCATCCCTAGGACTACATCATAGTTAGGTAAGGGCATGACAAGCAAAGGTGCTATAAAGTTATGGCCAGCTATAGTGATAGGGCATTCACAGATTTCAGTGATAGGTAGGGGTCCTCCTCCAGTCATAACTCTACAGATCTTCTTGCTAAAGCCAGTAACTATATGGTGTGCAGAGATAAACTTTGTTGCTATGAAACTGTGTTGCACCAGAGTCGAATAAAGCTAATGCAGGATGAGAATGTACATAGATGTAACCTGATATGACATCCGCATTAGGTTCCTGCTCCGGCTCTGGTTCCTCTGCAGTTAGGGCAAAAGCTCGCCCCGTCTTCTGTTGATGCTGCCCAAATTGCTGCTGCTGAGTGGGCAGAGGTCCTTTCTGCTGATTTCCTCCAGCTCTGTTGGCCGCTGAGGGGCAATCCTTCACTTGGTGGGTGGTAGACCCACAGATCAGTCCAAGCCTCTTCCGACAGATGTTCACCTGATGACCCGGCCTCTTGCAATAGCTACAGACAGGGATCTGCTTCTGGGGTGCTACATCATTATTCCTTGCTTGCTGGTGATGCTGGGGCCTGTTGTGTTGTTGTTTGTTGTGTTGTGTTGGGCTTCTTCTGATTACCCTGGAAGTTGCTAGTTCCAGGATAATCTCTCTTCGAGCGGGCAGGTTGGCTCTTCTCTATGTCTTGTGCTCGTTCCAGGATCTTCTCATAAGTCTTAGCACCGCCTGAGATCACATAGGTGGATTTCTTCTCTTAGTCCAAATCTGAACCTTTCAGCACGATCGTCAGGATCAGCCACCAGGTTCTTGGCAAATCGGCTGAGCTGGCCGAATTCAGCAGCATATTCTCCCACAGTCATGTTGCCCTGCTTCAGGTTCTGGAATTGTCGCTCCATCTCCCGCAACTCTGAAGTTGGGAAGAACTTCCTCTGGAATAACCTCTTGAAGGTGTCCCAATCAACTTGCCTATCCTGGAGTCGGGGTTCATTCCGATACCAGGTGCTTGCTACATTCTGCAGTTGGAGTCCTACTGCTTCAGCCTTGAGGTCTTCTGGAAGTCGAGCGACGCTCAGGAGACGCTCCATATTGTCGAGCCATTCGTCAGCATAGACGATTCCCTCGGTTCCCTTGAAAGGTCGAGGGTTCTGCTTCTTAAAGCTCTCAATATCGCCCACCTTGGCAGGCCTTGGTTCCTGTTGAGCTGCTTCTCCTCTTTCCAGTGCAGCCATAGCCACGCTATGAGCATTCTCCATGCCTTCTCTCATAATGGCCGTCTGCTCGCGATGAGCTTCAGCTTGAGTTCTCTGGGCTTCTAGCACCTCTTAGCAGACCTATGAGGTCAGTGGGGTCTACAGGCACCGGTGGGGCAGCTGGAGTGGGCGTAACCACAGGGGGTTGCATCTCCGTCTGGGAAGATGATGGATCTACCGTTGAAGCGGCAAACAACCCACGAGGTGCATTCAATGGTGTAAAACCCGGACTTAGTTGAGGCGGTGGGGTTTGATCAGGCGTTGACATCCCATCGCCAGCAGGGTTGGTATTGTCAGTGGCCATTCTCTGGAAGGTTTAGGATATAAACATAAGCAAGGTAGCCTATCTATAATCAAACAAAAATATTTAATTATAATATATTTCGGTCCTATGTTGTGGTAAATTAATGTTCTAAATGTTTCCTAGGTTTTCCTAAGTTGTTGATTGAAAAGACCTGCATGGGCCACCACTAAAAACATGTCACGACCCGATCCCAATTTCTTGGGTCGACTCGGATCATGCCCAGCCTGCACCGTTGTTGAGACGGCGGCAGTAAGCTGTATCCCATATGCAGGTACAATCAACAACATTTGAAACTATAATTGCCACAACATTTAATTAAACGATAATATAAACTTGTCCATTACAAAGCTTGTCCACAACTTTAACATAACATTTATTTTATTTAAAAGATAAACTAAAACTCCAACTAAGCAGAAGTGTCATCATCATCTCCATGGACCTCGTCTGGGAGCACAGCAGGGTACAGCTCCGGGTCATAGTAACTACTGATCAGTAGCTCTGAGTCATCAATAGAACCTATTGGGGTGGGGGATCCAGTCAGGAAAGGAGCAAGTACAATTATGAAAATTAACAATTTGCATAATGAATAGAAACTTGCAATATTAAATAATTTTGAAACAATGATTTCCAACTATAAAACAATTGTGATTTGAGTAAGCAGTATCTATGACCGGTTTAGGATGATTCAATTGTATCCTATTGATACGGTCCGGCCTAACCCCGTGTGAAGAGGGGTAAGCTCGCACATTCATTAACTATTTGGCTTTGATCATAGATAACTACGCTACTCCCCATCCCGATGCAATGATTCAGTATATTACTCTAGGAGAGAGTACGTGTAACAGTTGTGTATTTAACATGCAAAATTTCTAATATTAATTAAACTGCAATTAACCACAACCGTACTTGCCTTGATTTAAACTGAGAGTCGATGGATGTTCCGAGTAGATGCTAGTTACGCCTTCGAAATCCTACAAATGGAGCATCTATACTTATCAATCTGTATCAAACCAACTAAGTGTGCTAGTTACAATCTCTATTTTCTTTCCTAATAAATTTTATCCTTTTTATTCTAATTAGAACACAATTATCGGATGGTTTACTATTTACAAGAAAACATCAATTTAATCCTTTCTTTTTGGAAAACTTACAATTTATCATTTAAATTGTTAAAACTTTGTATTTTATACATAAAGTTATTATTTATCTAATAAGTGAGAAAATCATGAATTTCCTAATATTTATGAGAATATATATATAGTTATTCTAACATTTACGTTACACTCACAACCAGAAAAGAAAATAAAATAAATCCTAATTACATCTTTCACAGCATGGTTAAATAAGCAATTGGGCTTATGCCCTTACAACCCGATTTACATAAATTAAAATAAGACGAAAACAATGTTAGTCTCAAAATTAAATAATAATAAAATTACAATTCCTAATTATAAAAGATTTGTGAGTCTCAGACTCTGGTCCAGTCTTCACATTCAGCTACTCTGCCTCAACGTCCGGTCGAACCGGTGCGTTTGCATTTCGCTGGGGCCCAGTGACCGTTAAGGTCGTCGCCCAAAAATATTATTAGAATAATATTTATTCGAAAATCATTTTTTAAAAATCATTTCTATTATTTTGCAAAATTTTCGGCAGCATATCCTCTGTTTTTGATCAACCCAAAAACTGGGAATGTACCGTAAACCTGCAAAATAACTCCAAAAACTCCAATTCATATATATACCACAGAATAGTATTTTCCAAAGCCTAAACCAGCATTGTCATATAACCAGAAATTCCAACAAAAATCAAAGAGCCAAAACCAAAATATATGAAATAAATTTTGAACTAATTATTCCCGAAAACTTCTCGGAAAACCCGAGAATACGAAAAATTCTCACAGCACACATTTCCCACAGAACTATTCTCAACTTTTAGCCAAAGTCCCAAAAATACTAACAGAACCATCAAAAACTAACAGAACTATTAGAACCAATCCGAACCCAAACATCAGAACCAAATTAAGAGTTAAAATTTCAATTTCCAGAACACTTCCGAGAAATTATCGGAAATCCGAGAGTTTTCCTAAGCACAGAAACTCCCCCGGAAATTCTCGGAAAGTCGAGAATTTTTACAGAACTTTGTTCTGTCATCCGAGAACAACGAAAACAGCAACAAAACCATATTTTCGAAGAGTTCGAAAAAGCCGAAATAGTAACGTAGTTATTACATTACCGAAAACTAAATTTCCCAGGAGAATTCAGTTGGACCAGTTCATCATAGACTAAAAGAAAATAATTGGGTCAGAAAGTACCGACAACGGAGTTCCGATTTGGATCTCGGAACGGGAACGGGTCAGAACGAGAAACGGACGGGGCGTGCGGGCGGACGCCGGCGGATCGGACGGCTACGGAGGGCGGCGCCGGGGTGGCGTCGGGAGGTGGCCGGATAGGGGCGGCCCGGGATCGGCTCGGTGAACTCCGGTAGGGGTGCTCGGCCCTCGGGTCGGCCACGGGTTCGGGAAAAGTAGATCTAGGGATTTGGCTCAGAGATTTGGGGAAGAAGTGTGGGGATGGAGATGGAGAAGGAAGAGGGGGTTTATATAGGAAAATAAGGGATGGGGGTTACCCATGGGGAGGTGGACGGCCTCCTTGGCCATCAATTCCGGCCGGTGGAAGATGAACGGAGAAGTCGACCGTTGAGGGAGACGAGAGGCCAGAGTCGGCCACGAGAGAACCGAAATTCCTTCGGTTACAACCCAAAGAAAACAAGGAACCAACAGAACAATATTAATGAGTTCTCACTCAAGATGGAGAGGTTTTAACCCATCTCTAACTTAGTATATTGGGTTGGGCTCACTTATTAAATATACTCCTTAACATACTACTGATGTCAAATGGTAATAGATACAAAACATCAATTTGGATCAATACTTAAAGTGTTGTAGTAGGAATATTTTATAAGCTATTGGGCTTCTTCTAATGGGCCAAATTAGAACTAAAGTTGAAAATAATATTTTGTATGTTGAGAATTATAAAAATAAATACTTTGTATTTCAATTTAAATCCGGTCTGGTTGTCATGCAAAAATCCATGTTGATTATTTTTTGAAAATAATTTTACACTTAAATTGATTAATTAATAACTTAATAAAAAAAAAAAAAATTTTAGTATTAAAATTTAAATACAACTTTAATTTAATTTTTTTTTTTACGGGTTTCACAACCAACCATGTTAAATGTTGATCCTTGGGGTAGCAAGTTAAAACTTTGCATGTTGTATTACTTTCAGTCTCTGCCATGTTTAGGATAGTTTTCATATCTCTCACATGTTTAAACAACGGGTTAAGGAGAAACTGCTAGTAGTGTACGTGATCATGACCCCCTTCTCCGTATGTATTTACCGAGCACCGTTACATTCTATATGTATCTGTGTCGTATGTCTGGTCCCGCGTTTGTGTATGGATGTACACCGATGCCGTTAAGTGTACGTATGTACACTTCAGAAAATTGATATGCACCGCTGTACATCCTGATTACCTATTGACTGATCACTTACCTACTACAGTTTTAAACTTTAAAATGAATATCTATTACCATGCTAAAACATACCTAAAACTGAACAAACATGATATGTCATTTCTTTTTATCACATGATCAGTATTATATGTTTGTTAGATTCAGTACTTGCTCCCGTCCTGACATGATAACGTTGTAGGTATCCTTACTGAGAAGGAGTTACTCTGCGACTCATATTATGGAGATACTGTCGAGGACCCGGCTTTGCTTTACGAGGATGTACCTATGGGGAAACTCGCCTAGTTTGCGTAGTCACTTGGGATACTTAGTGTAGTCATGTATTAGACTACGTATTTTGTAACTGGACATGTATCCAGTTTTATATTTCAGACTTGTAATTTGGACTTATTACTACATGAGACGACTTTTGTGTTTGGAGCATTTATGACTTTATTCACTTATAGAACTATTAGCACATTTAGTCTTATCTTGCTATCTCTAGAACAACTTACCGCATTTTATCCCAAACGCAGGCTGGACATGACTCGGCCCGGCCTAACAATTTGGGGTAACGGGTCGTGACATGTTTTTAGTGGTGGCCCATGCAGGTCCTGACTAAATTGTTTGGTTACGTTATTGTACCAAGCATGCCTACAATTAGGAACTTAAGGTAATTAGACAACATTAGGAATGACGCTTAGAACACCTAGAGAAATGCTAGGATTGCAACATAGGAAATATATCACATGCTTGCTATTATAATTAGATTTTCTTGTCTATGATTGCTTACTTTAAACAAGTCCTTATAAGTCCTTTTTTATTGTAATTAGATGGTGCTTACTCGTTCATCCCAGTATGTTATACTTGAGAATGACGCACTCCATATCCAGTCAGCTGACCAGTTGACTGATACACCTCCACCTCCACCTACCACATTCCCTCACTCCACAGATCCACAACCCAGATGCCTCCACCACCTTCCACATCACAGGCCCAGCAGGACCCAATACTCCCACCACCACCTATCACTATACCTACCCAGGCTTCCGTCACACTCGACGGGAACCAACTGCTCACTCTGATCCAGGGGTTCCTAACAACCCATCAGGAGCAGACTACCCTACTCCGCCAGAGCATGGAGCATTCTGAGGAACGTACCGTGGTCCCACCACCTGTAGAGCCACGACAAAGAGCGGGGACGATCAAGGACTTCATGGGTCTAAACTCCAAGGAGTTCTCAGGTACTGAGGGCATAGTAGTAGCAGATGACTGGCTAGACTCGGTAGAGAGGAAGCTCCTTGGATTTAGGATGTCGGGTGACCTCCAGGTCGAGGCAGCGGGATTTCTGCTGATAGACTTGGCAGGAGTCTGGTTCCAAAATGAGCCGTTGTTTGCGAGAAGGAGGGCCACTTGGGATCAGTTCAAGACCCAGTTCAAGAAGAAATTCTTCTCGACCACTGCTAGAGTAGCCATGGGGCTACGATTCCAGAACATCCAGCAGGAGAACCGTTCTGTTGATGAGTATGCGGCAGAGTTTAGTTACCTGAGCCGTTTCACTCCTAGTCTGGTTGTAGATCCAGAGGAGATGACCCGTAGGTTTTGTCATAATCTAGTTCCAGACATCGGCATTCTTATAGTGGCGAACGATACGACTGACTATTACCAGAGCCTAGAGTTGGCCCGGAGCGTCGAGGAGCGTCTTCTGTCATGCAAGAGGCCGGCTTTTGTACACCTCGAGGGACAGTCCAAGCGTCAGGCTTTCCAGCAGAAAGTACCGACGCCGCACCATCAGACATATCGCCCTCCTACATCACATCACCCGACCCCCGTCAGTTAGAGCCCCGGGACCCCGACAGCAGCCGAAGGGAGGTTTTTGTGTTTTCTGCAAGAAGGCAGGCCACGACGCTACCATCTGTAGGAAGAGGTTGGGTCAGTATTTAGCTTATGGGTCTGCCACCCATCAGCTTCGGAGCTGCCCAGTAGCCACGGGACCTAGAGGGCCGCTTTCGACTCAGCAGCAGAGGTTTGGACAGCATCTACAGCAGCAGAAGGGACCTCAGGGGAAGACTTATAGCCTAGCCCTTGAGCTGGAGCCGGAGCAGGTTTCGGAGCCAGATTACTTAGCTGACGTCATCACAGGTCATGTTTATTTGCATACTTTTCTAGCTCCATGCTTGTTTGATTCTGGTGCATCTCATAGCTTCCTATCATTAGAATTTATGCATAAACACCATCTAGTAGCTACACCTAATACGAAGATTAGTAGAGTGATGACGGGAGGAGGACCAGTGCCTATTAGAGCTATCTATAGGTTCTCTATTTTTATAGCCGGGAGAGAGTTCAGGGGACTATTCTTTGTGATGCCACTCTCCGATTATGATATCATATTGGGGATGGACTGGCTTAGCTATGCCCATGCATCTATAGACTGTCATGAGGGTAGTATTTTGTTCAGTCCCCCAGGCACATCACCATTCAGTGTCAGGAGGACAGGATCGGAGATCAGCCTAGAGCCGAACTGTTGTGCGACAGTTGGGGACGTAGCACCGCCACACCCTATCATTGGAGAGTTTATGGATGTATTCCCAGAGGATCTTCCAGGGCTTTCGCCTGACAGAGATGTGGAGTTCACCATAGATTTAGTACCGGGTCCATCACCAGTATCCCGGGATTGCTATAGAGTGAATCCCAAGGAGGCCGTAGAGATGAAAGAGAAGATTGATGACCTGCTGAAAAAGGATTTCATTCGATCTAGTGCTTCTCCATGGGGAGCACCAGTGCTCTTTGTGCCTAAGAAGGATGGTACAGTCCGGTTGTGTATTGACTACCGGGCCTTGAATGCCATCACCATCAAGAACAAATATCCTTTGCCCAGGATAGATGATTTGTTCGACCAGTTGAGTGGGGCAAAAGTATTTTCTAGGATAAACTTGAGATCCGGGTACCACCAAGTGAAGGTCAGGGCAGCAGACATCCAGAAGACGGCGTTCAACACGAAGTACGGGCAGTACGAGTTTCTGGTGATGCCATTTGGTCTCACAAATGTGCCAGCTGTCTTTATGAATTTGATGAATAAGACATTTCACCAGTATCTGGATAAGTTCGTCGTAGTGTTTATCGACGACATCCTGATATACTCAAAGACGCCGGAGGAGCATGCAGAGCATTTGCGGATAGTTTTGGGTATTCTGAGGCAGGAGAGATTATTTGCCAAATTACCGAAGTGTGAGTTCTTTTTAGACCGAGTGGAGTTTCTCGGCCATGTAGTTACTAGAGAGGGAATCTCGGTGGATCCCAGGAAGATTACTGCAGTTGAGACATGGAAGGCTCCGATGTCAGTTTCAGAGATCAGGAGCTTTCTGGGTTTAGCAGGCTATTATAGAAAGTTCGTCCAGGACTTTGCTTGGATAGCCGAACCCATGACGAAGCTGACGCGGAAGGACGCAGAGTACATCTGGTCAGAGGACTGTCAGGCAGCATTTGAGGAGCTGAAGAGGAGGCTGACGACCGCTCCAGTTCTGACTTTACCTTCAGGTTCTGGAGGTTTCACCATATACAACGATGCTTCAGGAAAGGGGCTAGGATGTGTCCTACAGTAGCATGGAAAAGTGATTGCTTATGCATCTAGGCAATTACAGAATCATGAGCGAAATTATCCTACCCATGATCTAGAGTTAGCTGCGGTGATCTTTGCACTCAAGTTATGAAAACATTACTTATACGGAAAGCGTGTGGAAATCTTTACTGACCACAAAAGCTTGAAGTATGTGTTCACGCAGAAAGAGATAAACATGAGGCAAAGACGATGGTTGGAGTTGATGAAAGACTTCGACATTAATTTACAGTATCACCCCGAGAAGGCAAATATGGTGGCGGATGCGCTGAGCAGGCATCCGATGGCATGGTATCTGATGATAGATCGGCATTTGCGGGAAGATCTGGAGAAGCTCGGTATCGAGCTAGTTCGGCCAGGATCAGTGATACAGATGATGGCGCTTGACATTCAGTCAGGTTTGATAGAGCAGATCAGGGAGGCACAGTCTACAGATGAGAGCCTTCGCGGACTTCGAGCCCAGGCTTTAGCTGGATTGCTGGATGACTTCACTATAGCAGAGGATGGATCCTTGAGGCATGGCAGCCGATTGTGCGTGCCGAAGGGAGAGCTGGTAGAGACAGTCTTACAGGAGGCGCACCGAATGAGATATTCTATTCACCCTGGTGCTAACAAGATGTACCGTGACTTGCGGGAACATCTTTGGTGGCACGGGATGAAGAAGGATGTATCATGTTTTATCTCGAGATGCCTAGTTTGCCAGCAGGACAAGGCGGAGCGCCAGAGGCCAGCTGGTTTGTTGCAGCCGTTACCCATTCCTGAGTGGAAGTGGGAACATATTACGATGAACTTCGTCTCAGGACTTCCTCGTTCCCAAGGAGGGAAGGATGCCATTTGGGTCATCGTGGACAGGCTGACGAAGTGTGTGCACTTCATACCCTTCAAGGTGGGGCTTTCCACCGAAAAGTTGGCAGAGCTCTACATGCAGCAGATAG
>JANAVB010025595.1:1340406-1443619 GCA_029216955.1 Iris pallida
TGTGTGTGTGTGTGTATTTCTTTATGTATATGTATATTATTATATATTATATTTACTGTTTTATACATATATGTATATATTATGTTTATATGTATATGTATATATTATATATTTATTCCTTTATGTATATATATGTATTTTCTATATATATACATATATGTTATATATGTATATGTATGTATACATAACTATTTAGCCTAAGTAATTTACGTAATATTATAAATATGTATATTTTTAATATATGTAAATATTACTTGTCATATTTTTATGGCTACTATGTAAAATTTTACCCTATTAAAATATTAATATTTATTACGTATTTTTACCTCTTTGTATTTTTTGTGTATTTTAATTACTGCAACCATTTGGTGTCCAAGCCTAGCATGGGTTTTGGGCTCAAATATGTTTTCACACATTCAAGACCTGTACAAGTTATATTGGACTTGATTCATGGTCTTGGATCCTGTATTTGAACTCTGGTTCAAATTATGTACATGGACAAAATACGCAGATAATTAATTATTTAATTTCAATTGTGTACAATGCTGTCTTTAGATTTCTAAAAATACTTTAATTGTTATTAAAATTCTGGAAAAATAGTATTTAGATACTATGTTAATTTAGCTAATTTAGTATAATTTTTATAGTATTTAATTTGCAGTTTTGCCACTATTTTGGTATATAAAACCAGAACTCATTTTCTGTATACTTAGGAAAACTGATTTTTATAAAATACTTGTATTGGTTAATAAATTCCAAAAAAATTATAATAAATTTCTATAATTAACAAGGATCATTTTTTGTACTTTATTTTATGTAAAATTAAGCTTTTTGTCTATCTCAAAAATTATTGGAACACAATATTCATTTGATTTATTTATTGAATAATTACGACTTACAACTTTTTGTGTTATTTTGAGTTTTAGCCGTATTAAACCTCACCCCTCACTAGGGTAAAGACCCTAGAAAATTAGTTATAGTAGTGTGTCATCCCACATTGGTCTCCTATGCTAAAGTCATCATTTTGGCTAGGTGCCCAGTCACAAGTCGTGTTTCACCAATTAGTGACTTAGTATTTTAGCTTAGTATAAAAACTAAGTTTATGTATTTATTTCTACAGTGACGAGTTACCAGGCATCTATAACACTTTTATCGCAGCTTGCTTTGCTATAGGCAAGTACTTTCTACAAACTTTACATACTGCTATAAACCATAAACTGTGATTCACCAACCATGTTAAATGCTGATCCTTGGGGTAGCAAGTTAAAACTTTGCATGTTGTATTACTTTCAGTCTCTGCTATGTTTAGGATAGTTTTTGTATCTCTCACATGTTTAAACAACGGGTTAAGGAGAAACTGCTAGTAGTGTACGTGATCATGACCCCCTTCTCCGTATGTATTTACCGAGCACCGTTATATTCTATATGTATCTGTGTCGTATGTCTGGTACCGTGTTTGTGTATTGATGTACACCGATGCCGTTAAGTGTACGTATGTACACTTCAGAAAATTGATATGTACCGCTGTACATCCTGATTACCTATTGACTGATCACTCACCTACTACAGTTTTAAACTTTAAAATAAATATCTATTGTCATGCTAAAATGTACCTAAAATTGAACAAACATGATTTATCATTTTTTTTATCATATGATCAGTATTATATGTTTGTTAGATTCAGTACTTGCTCCCGTCCTGACAGGATAACGTTGTAGGTATCCTTACTGAGGAGGAGTTACTCTGCGAATTATATTATAGAGATATTGTCGAGGACCCGGCTTTGCTTCACGAGGATGTACCTGCGGGAAAACTCGCCTAGTTTGCGTAGTCACTTGGGATACTTAGTGTAGTCATGTATTAGACTACGTATTTTGTAACTGGACATGTATCCAGTTTTATATTTCAGTCTTGTACTTTGGACTTATTACTATATGAGACGACTTTTGTGTTTGGAGCATTTATGAATTTTATTCACTTATAGAACTATTAGCACATTTAGTCTTATCTTGTTATCTCTAGAACAGCTTACTATGTTTTATCCCAAACGCAGGCTGGACATGACTCGGCCCGGCCCAACAATTTGGGTAACGGGTCGTGACATCTGCTGATCAACCAGAAAATATCATTACTCCTATTATTTTCCGTGGAGCGAACTATGCTGAATGGTCTCGGTCGATACATCTCTCCCTGATCTCTAGACGAAAGATCACTTTTCTGGAAGGTACCGAAGTCAAACCTCTTAATGATGCTAGTAAATTGCTTGATTGGAGATGCGTGCAAGCGCTATTAGTTCAATTGGTTCTTAATACCATTGATCCGTCTCTGCAGAAATCTTTGTCGTACTTTGAGGAGGTTTATCCATTGTGGAACTTATTGGAGAAAAGATTTGTTGTTAGCAACGGCACTCGAAAGCAACAAATTAAGGTGGCTTTGGCCGAGTGCAAACAAACGGCGTCGATGGCTGTGGAAACCTATTTTGGAAATTTGCAGTCTTTGTGGGATGAACAAGCTGCTTATTTTTATTGCCTACTTGTACCTGTGGTGAACTTGCTACAAAGCTACAGGCTATGAGGGATGAAGATCACTTTCAGGACTTTATGTATGGGTTGAATGCTGAGTTATATGATCATACCCGATCTAATCTTCTGGCTCAGGATCCTCAGCCAAGTTTAGATCGGGCATACCGGGCAGTATATGAGGAGGAGGATATGCGAAAATCTCAGGTCCAATCCGCTAATGAGGAGGTGATGGCGCTGGCTATCAAGTCTTCACCTCGTATTTCTACTACTTCTAATTCCATGGATAAATCATGTATGATCTGTACTCATTACAGGAAAATAGGTCATGATGTTGCAACTTGCTTTGCCAAGATTGGCTATCCAGAGTGGTGGGAGACTCGTCCTCGGCGTGAGGGCGGACGTGGTGCTGGTGGTAGCAGAGGCCCGGCACCACCGCAGAGACGTGATGGGGGACGTGGTGCTGGTGGCGCAGGGGTTGTTAATCATGTCGCCGCTGCTGGTCATGGTGTCTCTGCTGGTCTTGCTGGAAGTTCGGCGGATATGATGCATGGAGGGTATCCTTCACCACTCTCAGGTGAACAATGGAAGAAACTGATGAGCTTGCTGGGTAACGACAATTCTTCCAACCCTGGTTCTTCAAACTCTGATCGTCTGATGGGTAAAAATTCTTCTGTCCCTTGGATATTCGATACTGGGGCTACTCTTCATGCGACAGGCTCTCGTGACTGTTTAGTTGACTGCTTTGAGGGCCCTGTCTGTCCTGTGATTTTGCCTGATGGAAGCACTTTTGAGGCTTGTTTTGAGAGGCAAAGTATTTTTGACTGCTTTGTTGGTGTTGACGGATGTTCTTTATGTTCCGACATTGACTTGCAATTTGATCTCTGTCTCCCAATTGATTGGTGCCAAAAATTGTGATATATTATTTACTCCTGATTTGTGTTTTGTTCAGGACCGAAGTACGAGGATGGTGATTGGAGCAGGAGAACAAAGGGGTGGACTTTATTTCGTGGGGGAGGTTCCAGCTTCTTTGGCTTATGTGATCCTGGCATGCAAAGAGAGTGATTCCGAGGTATGGCATAGTAGACTGGGGCATCCTTCAGATAAAGTAATGCAGACTTTACCTTTTCTCTCTGGTAGTAGTGTGTTTTCTCATAAGGCTTGTGATATTTGTCATCAAGCTAAACAGACTCGTGATGCCTTTCCTGATAGTAGTAGTCGTGCTTTGAGATGCTATGAACTTATACACTGTGATTTGTGGGGACCATATCGTGTTCCGTCACCTAATGGGTCACGATATTTTTTGACTTTGGTGGATGATTTTTCTAGAGCTGTTTGGGTTATTTATTGACGGATAAGTGTGCTATTTATTCTATGTTTCTTAAATTCATTGCTATGGTGAAGCGTCAGTTTGGGACTGATATACGTCGTGTGCGGAGTGATAATGACACTGAATTTCATTGTTTACGAGATTATTTTTCATCTCAAGGTATATTTTTCCAAACATCCTGTGTTGGGACACCTCAGCAGAATGGAAGGGTGGAAAGAAAAATCGACATATTTTAAATGTAGCCAGGGCATTGAGATTTCAGGATTCTCTTTCCGTAGATTTTTGGGGGAATGTGTTCTGGCTGCATGTTATTTGATAAATAGAACCCCTTATAGTATCTTGCATTTTAAGTCTCCTTATGAAGTTTTATATGGTTCGGCTCCTTCGTATGATCATCTACGTATTTTTGGTTGTCTTTGCTATGCATATGATTTGAAATCCCGACATGATAAATTTACTAGCAGGAGCAGAAAATATATCTTTATTGGGTATCCACTTGATAAAAAGGGATGAAAACTGTATGATTTGGAGACTGGTAAATTTTTGTGTCCCGTGATGTTACTTTTTATGAAAAAGAGTTTCCTGGGTGTGGCTCTGCTAGCGAGATGTCTTCTGCGATACGCCATACATCTGTTGAGGTGCCGGAAGACGATATAGATATTTTTGGGATGGTGCCGGCTACGGTTGCTGAGGCCGGAAGGATTGATGGTGGCTCGACACCGAGTGGCGAGGATGCACAGGTAGATGCAGAAGTATTGACAGGAGATTCCGCTGGGGGTGATGCGGATACTACTGATGATACAGGGGATACAGTGTTGCCAGAGGTGCCCGACGAGGTAGTATTGGGAAGATGAATGAGAAAGAAATCACAGCCAGTACGATTACAGGATTTTGTGACGAATGATGTTCGAAGTAAAAGTCCCCCCTTCACCACAGTTCATCTGTTGCCGTCACTTCCTTAGGTACTTCGTATCCTCTAACATAATTTCTAAGTTATGACATATTACTACTGGACATAGAGATTTTCTTGCAGCTATCACTGCAGGTGTTGAGCCTACTTCATATCGCCAGACCTCGCAAGATTCGGGCTGGCGCGCGGCTATGCAAACTGAAATACAGGCTCTAGAAGATAATGGAACATAGAGTCTTGTCGATTTGCCTCTGGAAAGAAAGCATTGGGAAGTAGATGGGTGTACAAATAAAGTACAAATCTGACGACAGTATTGAGCGCTTAAAGGTACGGCTGGTTGTGTTCGGGAATCATCAGGTCGAGGGGATCGACTATTCAGAGACATTTGCCCCAGTAGCTAAGATGCCTACAGTTCGAACGTTTTTGGCTGTTGCAGCTGTAAGAGGCTGGACTTTACACCAGATGGATGTGCACAATACTTTCTTCATGGCGATCTGACAGAAAAAGTATATATGAAGTTGCCGCCAGGTTTTTCGCATAGTAAACCTAACAAAGTGTGTCGCCTGCGTAAGTCTCTATATGGATTGAAACAGGCACCACGTTGTTGGTTTGCTAAGCTTACTGCTTCCCTGGTATCCTATGGATTTATTCAATCTCATTCCGTTTATTTCCTTTTCTCTTTTAAAGGGAAGGTAGAGTTGCATGTTTGATCTACGTGGATGATATGATTGTGTCTGGTAATGACTCAGGCGCTTTAGATGCTTTCAAAAAGTACCTTCGTTCTTGCTTCACATGAAGGACCTTGGTGTGTTGAAGTACTTTCTTGGCATAGAGGTGGCTCGGAGTGCAGAAGGCATTTCCTTGTGTCAAAGAAAGTAGCTTTGGACATCATTTCAGAATGCGGCTTGATGGGGTCTCGACCTGCTGGCTTCCCATGGAGCCCAATCACAAGCTGGCAGAATCGACTAGTCCAAAGATGGCGGATGCAGCCTATCGGAGGCTGGTTGGGAGGTTGATTTATCTATCATTTACTCGTCCTGACTTAGCCTATGATGTGCAGTTGTCTCAATTCTTACAGGAGCCTCGACAAGATCATTGGCATGCTGCTTTGAGAGTTGTTAGATATCTCAAACATGCACCGGGACAGGTTATTCTTTTGAAAGCTGATAGTGATCTCCGTCTGTCTAGTTGGTATGATTCCGATGGGCTAGCTGTCCCTTGACTCGCCGCTCTGTTACAGGCTGGTTGGTGTTTCTGGGGGGAGGGGGTCTCCTATTTCTTGGAAGACCAAGAAGCAACCAACGTTTTTCGATCTTCCGCTGAAGCTGAATACCGATCTCTCGCTTCGCTTGTTTGTGAGTTGAAATGGTTGAAGGAGTTATTGGTGTGTTTGGGCGTTCGCCAGGAGTCTGCTATGTCGGTATTGTGACAGTCAGTCAGCCCTGCACCTGGCTCAGAATCCGGTGTTTCATGAGCACAGTAAGCATATTGAGGTGGATTTGCATTTTATTCGCGATACTATTAGATGGGACCGTAATAGCCTGCATGTTCCTACTTCTACTCAACTGGCTGATATCTTCACTAAGCCCCTTGGAAAGCAAGTGTTGATTATTTCCTTTCCAAGTTGGACATTTGTGACTTGCATGCTCCAACTTGAGGGGGGGTGTTAGATTGTTAGATTATATTTGTAATGTAAATATGGCCCATAAGCCAAAATGTAGACACTATATATATTGTAACAAATCCTAGCAATGAGAACAAGGCATTATTATTTCCTACAAAATGACATTTCATGAGTTTGAATCTTACAGTAACTAATGAGAAAGTAGATAATAGTATGGAAAACTTACTTTGTAGTATAAAAGTTAATTAGTTATTGGTTAAGTTCTTTTAGCCTAGATCAAATCAACAAATTATACATTTTATCATTTAGTTTTAATGAGATCTTTTCATTTTACGCCAAATTTAATGGTTCCATCCAACTCAATTTTGATGATGTTCGTTCATAATGATCATGTCAATAATTCTTTACAATCACAATAATCAAAGTACAATTTATTTCACGGTGGAATTACATTTTATCATTCACTTCCAAATAACTAAACATGTCATAGGTATATATAATGCAAAACAAAAATTAATCATATACTTTTTATTTTTTTATGTGAGTCTTTTATGCTTATAGTCCACCCAAGCTAGAATTTATGGTTGCGGTATTTGCATGCATGTAGGATAAAATTTAGGAATAATTTAGCAAATGTTTCCATTATAAATGTTGAAACTAGTATATACTTATTATTTTTCTGAACTAGTATATGTCCTCACTCTGTGTAAAATATCAAAAAATTGTTAAAAAAAAGTGAGAGTATATCTTAAAAAATTTATTGTTCCCTATCAAAAATGGAAACATTTTCTAGTTAAAAAAATAGTGGAAGTATACGTTAGTTTCAATATTTAGAATAATAATTTGCTAAATTATTTCTAATTTAATCAATACCTGATCTAATTTATATCAGTTTGTGGAGATTAGGACTGCACCAATAATTGCATAAACGATCACAAAAATGTCCATGTCAAATATCACAAAAAATGGACGTGTCCAAAATATCACAAAAATGTCCATGTCAAAAGGAATTGGTTTACGCTAACATTTGGACGTTAGTAGGAAAAATAATGATATTTGGAGGTGGTTGGTGGCAACAACAGTCGGATGAGTATTCGGGTTTGAACAATTCTCCTAGTTAGGGAATCCTCTTTCTCCCTTCTTTCTTCCTGATCCCTAAGTCTCAACTTTTTTTTTTTTTTCAATAGAGCCTCCACGGTTATCCTAACTACTCAATGTAAGTTGAACTAGCAATCCACCAAGTCTATATTTTGAGTTTCTACTAAAATATCTCGAGTAATTCAAGAAAAGGAAATCGAAATTCGAGCTCCACAATGTAGTCGTAATCGGAGGCTTCGATGTTGCTGTCATCCTCATTCGCTACCAATTTTTTCAAAATTTTCTTTCAAAGTCAAAGGGCAACTAAATTAGGCTAAGACAATCCAACCGTCTGGACCGACCTTGACAACAGTCCCCTTGCGATAACACTGTCAACTAAGCTCGGATTCATCGACGGACGGACGGACGGACGGACGGACGGACGTATGTATGTATGTATGTATGTATGTATGTATGTATGCTAAGATCTTCCGCTAGCATTGCTGTCCATATAAACCCATCGTCAAAGAATGAGGTCGAGATTTATGTACGTAGTCAAAAATTCAAAAGTATCGGTGGACTCCATGAGCAAGCAATCCTTGTCAACATGCATATTCTTGTCCAATTGTGGGGCTTTCTCAAATTCCTTAACCATTACAATGGGGAAACAAAAATTCAAACTGGAAATTGCTGAGAAATCCAATTTCGAGATTGGTTTTAATGAAAAATTCACCCGCGTGATGGATTTATGAAATGTCCAGAATTATATATTTCCACGTTAAGCATTCCAAGATTTCCTTTAGATGCTCTGTATTTACAAAATTAATACCATAACTATCCCTCCGTACAAACTCAGATCAGGATTGCGATTCTCATCTCTTCTTCTTCTCTTCTTCTTCTTCACGAAAGGTCGAATTCCATTGCTCTCATCTTCAGCAGAGATCACAAAGATCGTTCGTAATTCACCATTTTTTTTTTCAGTCGAACTCCGATCATCGCTCATCTTCTTCTTCTCCGACAATTAGGTCAATTATGGAGAGAAGATTTTTTCTTCTTTTTCATAAGAATTAGCATCGTTTTGAAAGAAGAACGAAAACTCTTGAATCTTATTCATGTCAAATTTTTTTCACAAAACAAAAAAAATAAAAAAATAAGGTTTTGTGAACTGTTCTCCGTCGATATCACACGAAGAATAGTCATCTCCTGCATTTTTAACAAGAAGAATATCATTCTCCGTATTGAATGGCATTCTCCGTGTTACTAACACGGAGAATGGCATTCTCCGTGTTTCTAACACGGAGAATGTCATTCTCCTGTGTTTTAACATTTGAATGACCATTCTCCGTATCATTTAGCACGGCGAATGGTCATCCTCCGTGTAATTTAAAAACGGAGAATGCCATTCTCCGTACTAAATTACACAGAGAATGGTCATTCTCCTACGTTTTAACACTGAGAATGACCAAGTCTCCGTGTAAATTAACACGGAGAATGTCATTCTCCGTTTTATTTAACACGGATAATGCCATTATCCGTGTTAATTTACACGGAGAATGGTCATTCTTCTGCATTTTAACACTGGAATGACCATTCTCCGTGCTAAATTACACGGAGAATGGCCATTCTCCGTTTTATTAACACGGAGAATGTCATTCTCCGTTTTATGTAACACGGAGAATGACATTCTCCGTGTTTGTAACACGGAGAATGGCTATTCTCCTGCGTTTTAACACTGTAATGACCATTCTTCATGCTAAATTACACGGAGAATGACCATTCTCCGTGTAATTTAGCACGGAAAATGACAATTCTCCGTGTAAATTAAGACGGAGAATGTCATTCTCCGTGTTACTAACACAGAGAATGACTATTCTCCGTGTAAATTAAGACGGAGAATGACATTCTCCGTGTTACTACCACGAAAAATGGCCACCTCATGCGAAATTAACATTTTTCGTGTTCTAACAAGGAGAATGACCATTCTCCTGCATTTTATGGTCAGTTGAAACTTTGAAGGGTCATAACTCTTGACTAGGAGGTCGAAACGAGTCCCGGTTTGTCCTAAAATGAGCGTATCTTCGAGGAGTCTGAGATTAACCGATTCTCCGTTAGACGGCCTTCCGAAAATTTAGAATCGCAAAAAAAATAATGTTTTGACCTCCGTTTTAGCACTTTTGCCGTTTGTCTCGGTCTTTCCTAAATTTTTCGACGAGTTTTGAAGAATTTTGAGGAGAAAATATAGATTCAAAAGTGAGCAGCGTATGGAAGAAGATGAAGTATCGAAACGTTTTTTTAAGAGTAGTTTCGTGGATGTTTTCAATAAATTAGAAAGAAGGACAAAAAGGTCATTCGGAACCCTCTTTATATATTTTTTGCTAATTCTGGGCACGCAATGAAATGTTATTGTGCGGTGGATTTTTCATAAAACTTTTTCATTTTTTAGACATTTCATAAATTTTTCCAAAATTTAAATTGTAATGGACTACAGTGGATTAGAATGGAATATATATAGACTGAATAATACCCCAAAAAAAAAAACCATAAAATAAAAGGAAAAAAAAATGGAGTGGGCTAAGCCAACCCTTGCCTTTTTTTCACCACTATTTACCAGCTCTTGTTTTAGGGTGACAATTTAAAGCTAAGTCACTTTGTTCCACAAGATGTTTACTTTTATGCATTATTAGAAGTGGCTAAGTTGCGAGTTATTTTCCCCAAGCGGATTTTATGTAGACTTCGGGGTCAGGTTGTAGGCTCCGGACTCCCAACGATGTCAATGAAAACAAACTATAACCATCAACATCTCTCTCCAAATAAACCAATTATAACCATTGCAGCTATTATAGCCGATGAAAATAAGCTCTAACAATGTTTTATAAAAATCTATTAATATGAATTTTGTAGCATTTTCTGATACCAGTAACAAATTACATATTACTCGATATATAATAATTTGCCTCCACGCTATGTGATATAGGAATAAAAGAAATGATGTTCTTTGATGCCAATTTTTTTTTTGAAGATTATTCCGAAATAGAGTGTTTCAAGAAATCGTGTTACATAAATATATGTAAAAAAAAACTTTCTCAAAAAGCTTATATCTTTATCCAAAAAGAGTTCACCTTTAAAAAAAAAAAAAGGAGCCAATTCTTTAGCAGTCATATGTGTCCACTAACAATGTAGGTGGTTAGAGAATAACTTTTCTTTAAGTCGACAGTTACAAGAGTAACTTCCAAGAAAGATACGATTATTTTCCATCGATGTGTTCACATGAACGAGTAAGTTCAAATAGTTAAACTTCTGAAACGCTCATTTATCACGTCACCATGTTGAAGTTGTTGGTATTTTTGCCTTTGGATTAGGAAAGATAGTCCCACATCGGCTACATCAAATGGTGAGTATCTCAATATAATGCATTGCTTGTGTTGAGGTGTGCACATCAGGTGTAGTGGGGCACAAGTGTGTGCCATGTGGGAGTATTTTTCTAGAAGAAAAAAATGATTAATTCCAACAAGGATGCAAGTTGATTTTTGCTGTGCGGACTCGGACTCGGACACGGACTCCAGGATGTCTCGTGCATGCACGGGAGTGTTCGGGGGGTAGGCGTGGACTGGCACACTTCTATGCTGATTGTGGGATGATCTGGAGTCTGTAAAGTCCAGGAAGGCCCTTCAAGTCTCAAATATTGACTTACGAGCGTTCCAGAAGTTCTTCGTGAACTTGCTGGTTCCTCGGAGCAGATCGTATTGGGGCGAATCTTGCTTTGAGCAACGGTGATCTTAATTACCCCAGCAAGAACCTTTCTTCTTTCTTCTTTCTTCTCCTTCATCTGAGTTGTAACTCAGTTCTGTCCGTCTGCAACTGCGATTGAAAGGAAGAACGTGAGATTTATTTTATGAACTCAGTTCTGTCCGTCAGCAACTGTGATTGCGAGGAAGAACGTGAGATTTACTTTCTGATTATTGTTGCTTTTGTAATCAGATTCATATTATAGTGTTCTCTTGGATCTCGAGAATAATCAGAAGGTGAATGTTTGTTGAACCTCTGATCTCGACATCGAGTCTACCATCTTGATCAAGCCCCGGGACTAACAATCTCAAAGCAAGATCCTTGTAGATGGAGAACTCACGTGCTTCTTGTAACGTCCCAGAACCAGAATACTGGAGAGCGGGGGCATACATAGCTAGCTACGTATAATGAAATAGAATTCATCCCACTATACGGTCACGGCTGTCTAGATATATGAGGGTTTAACTACAATCCATCAGTCTCCTATGGTCGATAACAAGCCTAATTGTCTCAATCTCAAGTAAGCAAGTAAAGTTACAAGATATAAGATCGCCAAATATACAATAGTAAGGCGTCCCAAACATTACATATCCAGCTGATCATGAAGCTAGTCGTTACAAAATATAAGGAATAGCAAAAATTTAGTCATACATGATCAACCCTAGGATCTGTCAATCATGTTACAGCCCGTAGGCAGACAATAATAAGGTATGCAATACGAGCTAACAAGTGCTCGCCGGCTAAATGTCTCAAAATAAAATTTTTACAATAGAGTGGGAGAGCAAAAATAAACCCACTCGTTTTCCTGGTTATGCCTAGTGGTCACCATCGGACTGGAAGGTCGGTAGATCCTCTGAGGCTGCTCCAAAATCTCGCCACACAAAACCAGCTGGATCAAATCCCAGAAAGAGCAAGTGCCACAAAGGAGGTTTCACTTAAGAACTAAAACCAGCACATCGGGAAATATATTAAAGCAGTAAAAAGAACTTAAATTAAAATAATAACAACAGTTATAATGGAGTACGAGGGAACCATTCAAGTAGCCAGGTCACAACCCTTAACCAAACAAGGACCGGGGTTGTAACTCTTCACATAAATAGAACTCCATCTCCAATTCCTGTTGGTAAGGTAAAATATTACAAGCGTGACGTGGGGTGCAACAATACAATAAACGAAGAGAGGACTCAGAACTGCTCCGGGAGCCAGGTTACAACCCTTAAACCAAATAAGGACCGGGGTTGTAACCCTTCGTCTGAACAGAACTTAGTCTCTGATCTTTATTGTTAAAAGTGACAATCATGCGATCAAGCCTGCAATAATCGAGCACTGAAAACCATACCATACAATCGCTCCCGGCCAATCAGTGACTACGACTTTCTACATTAGCTAACTAGGGTTATCACAGCATGCAGTCAGATGTTCCTCCAGCCACAAGCCCTGCAGCTAATCCAGGTTATCCAGGCAACTTGGGTCCATTAAACAGTGCATCGTTCTTTTCTATATATCAGTAATTTAGATTTGTGCCCTACTCGTCGGCAGGCTGCAAGTCCCATATTAGTGGCCGGGATAACGGGATCGCCTGTAGCTGGGGAAAATCTCTCATGACTACTGAATTATTCTAGTTATTAGCCTTAGCCATTTACAGTAGGTACCCCTGACCGTTATACTCAGGGATCTCTGTCCTAGACATGATGCAAATATTATCGGTTCAATTATACCAACACAATCATCCACGGTGTCCAGGCCATTCAATTTTGTCATGTCATGTTCACTGTCAGGAGTGCGCCGCATCGGGCCACTATCATGTCATGTCAAAAGTGTACCACAACGGGTCACCATCGTGTCAAGGAATAATTAATTTGGCACAAGCACACATTTAGTAATAAAATATTAATTGTGCAGGCGGCTACAATTTATGCTAAGGCCATGCGGCCACGAATGTTAAATAGAGGCCATGCGGCCAACTAAAATATGCATGCATGCTAGCTAAAGCCTACTCGCATAAAGCACAATGCACTAGGCATAATACAAAATATGCATTAAATACTAAATATTAGCATTAAGCCTTAAGCCTAATACTTTAAGCATTAAATATCAAATGCCAGCATAAGCATTAAGCATTAATGCTTTAAGCATTAAATATTAAATGCCAACATAAGCATTAAATACTAGCATAAGCATTAAGCATTAATGCTTTGGTATGCACATGCGGCTCTAAGCCTAGTACCTTAAGCATTAAATATTAAATGCCAGCATAAGCATATGCGGCTGAATGCTTTAAGCATCATGAAAGCATATGCGGCACTAAGCATTAAGCATGCGGCTGAATGCAAAATATGCATGCGGCTCTAATACGCATGCGGCTCTAAGCATAATGCATGCGGCTGCATGCAATTAAAATATATGTTAAATATGCATGCGGCTGGATGCATTAGAATATACAAAAAAATATAATGCCCATGCGGCTCGCTACTGTACGTGTGCATGCAAGCAAAGCTTGCTAACCCACGCATTAAATAATGCATTTAAAGAACACATGCATTAATGATTAGCTTGCAAGCAAGCTTGCTAGCACATGCATTAAATATTAAATATTAATAATCATGCGGCTGACTCTTGGCATCTGCATGCGGCCATAAATATTTTCTTATACGGCTGAAAATGGTCCCCATGCGGCCAATAATGGTTTTTCTATGTATGCTGATGCATGCAATGCTATGGGTGCCAGCATTAAATGCTAAGCCATGATAATGTGGCCAAGCATTAATGCTAAGCTTTGCTCCCACGTGCATGCATTTAATGCTAAGGTAGTAAGGTGGCCATGTGTATTCCCATGCGGCTACAATTAACATTTGCAAGCAATTACAGATGTATAGGAGATTAAATAATACAAGTCTATATAAAGCCATGCGCCTGATTGCTAGAAATGTCCATACGGCTCAGCAAAATCCCATAGGTCAAATTTGGACTAAACGAAATTCTCTGCAACATGGGATCACCAACTAGCAAAAATATGCAAGTTTGATAGATCAAACACCCGAAAACCGAAAATACCACAAAGCTAGATTTACAAGAATTTAACCAAGGAAATGAAAAATGTCAAGTATTAAAGTGGGTTAGAAACACATGAGGAAGACAATAGAACAATAAAAATGGACTTCCTCCATGAAGCAAGGTGCACTTGCCTAAACCTTTCACTCTCTCAGGTTGGTGGAGAAGTAATGGTGGGGAAGAAGAAGAAGAGTTAATGAGGAGAGAGAATTGTGTGGTAGAATATTTAATGAAGGTGGTGGTAGGTGGGAGTGGTTTGGTTCACATAAAATCTAGCAAAATCGAACCAAGCCAAATAAACCGAACCGAACCGAACCAAGATAACCAATCAATAAAATTCCAAGTAAATCGAGCAGGGAGACATACAATACGAGTCTAAATACGTACACGTATACCGAGATGCGTAATACGAACAATGGTCATTACATTTCTCTCATCGATACCAGCTTTAACAAGTTGAAAAAATTCGACGAAGAACATTTCCAAATCTGGAAGAGCAAGGTCACCCTTAATCTTCAACTCGTGGACGTAGACCATGTGTTGATTGAGGATGAACCGACAATTCCAGAAGTAGGAACTGCCGATGCTATTGCTGCTGCACTCTAAAGCAGAGCAAATGGAAGAGAGAAAACAGCATCTGTAAACTGCTGATTCTCAATTCTATGGAAGACTCTCTGGCAGAGTCATATTCCAAGAATGTAAAGGCCAAAGAGATCTGGGATTCTTTGGGTAAGCTATATGAAGATGATGAGAACAGGTCCAAAATCTTCATCGTCGAGAAGTACCACAAGTGGCTTTTCGAAGACGAGATGGCGGTGCTACCTCAAGTAAAGGAATTTTTGAAGTTGCGCCAGAAGTTAGATGACGAGAAGATGCCCCTCGTCGACAAGTTTGTCGTTGGAGGGATAGTCTCAAAACTTTCTGCTGGTTGGAGCAACTTCTATGCTAGAATGCATCGGAAGAAGCTGGACATTAGCTTGGAAGATCTTCTACAAGAGATCCACGTTGAGGACGAAATATGATCTCAACAGAAGATAGACTCTCTGTCCAAACAACTGGCTAAGGCCAACTTGGTGCAGACAAGAGAAGCAGGTGGCTTCTCATCACAAGAAGAATGACTCCACTAATCTGAAAGTAAAGGGTCTTTCGTTCAAGCAACAGAAGTCTAAGTCCCACGTGACTTGCTTCAACTGTGGCAAGAAGGGCCACTATAAGACTCACAGCTGTGGGGGCTGACTCAGACTGGTGGATAGACACTGGTACGACCTGCCATGTCTGCTCTGGCAAGGAATGGTTCGTTATATACCAGCCAACTTCTGAAAAAGTTATCATGGTGAACCAAGCCCAAGCTAAAGTTCTGGGGATCAGAACTGTGGAGCTGAAACTCACATCCGGGAACACTCTGACGCTTCAACGTGTGAAGCACGTTCCGGTGATTGCAAAGAACTTGATCTCTGGAAGTCTGCTTAGCAATGCAGGCTTGAGGATGGACATCAATGCTAGCCATATGGTAATGTCCAAGAAGGGAACATACTTCGAAAAAGCTTTTCAAACTGAAGGGATGTTCAAAATTCAGCTTGTAAACCAGTCAAATGTAATCAATGCAATCGCTCTTTCTGATTATTCTTTTGAGTTGTGGCATAATAGGCTAGGACATGCTCACTGTAAAAAAATAACAAAATGTCTAGTCTAAGACTTATCTCCAAATGTGGGGGTAAGGTAGAGAAGTGTGAAGTATGTGCTCAGACAAAGATCATAAGGAAACCCTTTCATCGGGTCAATCGAAGTACAGATCTTCTGGAGTTTGTGCACTCCGATATCTGTAACTTCAAGCAATTCTCTACAAAAGTCGGGATAAAGTATTTCATAACCTTCATCGATGACTTCAAAAAGTACACGTTTGTCTACTTGCTCAAGTCTAAATACGAAGCGTTCGAGAAGTTTAAGGAGTTCAGGGCCGAGGCTGAACGGCAAACTGGACAACAACTCAAGAGACTAAGAAGTGATCGAGGCAGAGAGTATCGGTCTCATGAATTCACATTGTTCTGCAAAAAATATGGAATCATAAACGAGACTGCTGCTCCGTATTCTTCTAAATCTAACGGAGTAGCAGAGAGGACGAATAGAACGTTGACAGAAATGATGAACTCAATGCTGTTAACTGCGGGTCTTCCTAAATGCTACTGGAGATAAGCTGTATTGACGGCCACTTTTATTCTAAATAGGGTGCCGTATGCAACTTAGGACGTAACTCCTCATGAACTCTGGTTCAGAGTCATACCTAACTTGAATATCATTCGAGTGTGGGGGTGTCAGGCCTATGTGAAGCTCCCAGATCTGAAGATTCAGAAGCTGGGGACAAGGACTACGAAGACGATCTTCTTGGGGTATGCTGAGAAGAGTAATGCTCGGAGATTTCTTGATATTGAGTCAAATCATATCATCGAATCTCGCGATGCTGAATATTTTGAAGACAAGTTTGTAAGGCACAAGAACATTATTCTAACGGATATTCCGAAGAATGAAGAAGGTACAAAGGTGACTGAGATCTTCAATGAGCCAGTTGTCCAAGATGAAGTTGTTACTAAGGAGACAATAATTGAACCAGAACTTGCTGAGCCGTCGTCGAAGCGAGCGAGGAGGCCGAAGAACTTCGGAGATGACTTCATCACCTATCATGTGAAAGCAGATCCGCTTACCTATGATGAGACGATGAAGACCAGAGATGCTGTTTTCTGGAAGGAGACGATAGACAATGAAATTGAATCAATCACCTCCAATAACACTTGGGTGTTGGTTGATCTACCTGAAAAAGCAAAAGCTATCAGATGCAAGTGGATCTTCAAGAAGAAGATGAAAGCTGATGGAACTATTGACAAGTTCAAGGCCAGGCTAGTGGGAAAGGAATTTTCTCAGGGGCAGGGGATCGACAATTTGATACGTATGCTCCAGTAGCCCGGATGAACACCATCAGAATGTTGATTGCTCTCGCAGCGATACACAAGATGGTGATACATCACATGGATGTGAAAACAACATTCCTGAATGGCGAGCTGACCGAAGAGATCTACATGCAACAACCAGAAGGGTTTGTCATCAAAGGTCTTGAAGAAAAAGTCTGCAAGTTGGTAAAATCTCTGTACGGTTTAAAGAAAGCTTCCAAAATATGGCATGCGAAGTTTGACAAAGTCATAAGGTCAAATGGCTACAGGGTCAGTGAGACAGACAAGTGTGTCTATACGAAGTTTGCTGACGGAAGAGGAGTCATCGTTTATCTATACGTGGACGACATGCTAATCCTAGGTACGGATATAAGCTGTGTCTATAGGTGAAGTCTCACTCCACTCTATAAATAGAGCCCCTTGGCCTCCTTTGGAAGATGCACTAAGAAGAGAGTTAAGGGAGTCTGTAAAGTCCAGGAAACCCGTTCAAGTCTCAAATATTGACTTATGAGCGTTCCAGAGGTTCTTCGTGAACTTGCTGGTTCCTGGGAGAAGATCGTGTTGGGTCGAATCTTGCTTTGAGCAACGGTGATCCTAATCACCCCAGCAAGAACCTTTCTTCTTTCTTCTACTTCATCTGAGTTGTAACTCAGTTCTGTCCGTCTGCAACTACGATTGCAAGGAAGAACGTGAGTTTTATTTTTTGACCTCAGTTCTGTCCGTCAATAACTGCGATTGCGAGGAAGAACGTGAGATTTACTTTCTGATTATTATTGCTTTTGTATTTAGATTCATATTATAGTGTTCCTCTTGGATCTCGAAAATAATCAGAAGGTGAACGTTTGTTGAACCTCTGATCTTGACATCGAGTCTACCATCTTTGATCCAGCCCCGGAACTAACAGAAGTCGAGCAAAATTTTAATGTGGGACCCTTCTTTGTGGCGGATGCTGCCATCTCTGTTCTGAAAAAGACTCTCCAAAAGCTTCTATCTTTATAAAAAAATTCATCTTTTTAAAAGAAGATGAGCCAACTCTTTGGCCACCATAAACCGTCTACTAACAACGTAAACGGTTAGAAAATAACTCTCCATAAAGTGTGCAATGTAGTGTCCCGTCCCATTCAGTTTAACCGGAGGAATCGAAATGCAACGACAATTGGACTTGGCTATGTAACGGCTTGCTCGAAGTCCCACTAGGTCGAGGCAACTACTCGTCCAGGTGGATGACTTCGTTGAACTTGCCTCAGCTTGGACTGCACACTAATAAAATTGAGTTTTCATATGCACTGAATAAATATGCTAATAGAAGAGATGAACCCACATAGCTAACAAAATAATCACATTGTTTTGAGTCATTTGTTATAAAAATTGAAAATGTCAACTTGTTGCCTAGATATCACTCCACGATTTGTTTTCAAAGTTGGCACTCGGTCTTTCAATCTCACATATTGAGTTAAGAAAAATTATGCCACGGGCTATGACGTGATGTCACAGCAGGCATGTTCCTACAAATTCTACGGCTGGTTATAGCAACACCTTCCCACGTTCTCACGGTTGTTATATAGAATATGACATGGTTGTGGCATTTTATGGAACACGTTTTATTCAAGTTAGACAGTAAGGCTATGCAGTAGATGTTTATGGGTTTCAAAAGAAAATATGGAAAGTTTATGCGACCGTTTATTGCCGGGACGGTCCTTCGTTTGGGAGTCTGCAACGAAGTATGGAAATTATGGTTAAGGAGAATGGTTTACAAAGGTTTGAGTCGTACCACCCGTTAGGCCATGCATTTACACTGAGTCTAGATGTTCTCGTAGGCGCATAGTCATGGACAACTTGTGCACAAGGACGATGTTTCTGTGGACGACAAACCGGGCCACGAGACCAATCCGGCCTACATGGAAATACGATATACCAATGCTGGATTATAGTACAGGAGATTCGGGATACTTGAGTGGGGCTAGCTGTAAACCCCCTAAATTTTTACTACGATTTTTTTAAATTTTTGATAATAATTTTTTCTCGTATTGTACGTCGCGTGCGGATACGAATATGCAAGGTAGTATATTTTAGGCACACAAAGGAAAGATTTTCTTCATATAGAAAATAAGTTAATTTTCAAAATAAGTCTAAGGTATTTCTAGTTGCTTATAAATTATAAAATATGTCACGTCGCGATTGCCAAAATTTTATTTTATTATATACGGGCTATATTTTATTCTATTGGTAATTTAGAAAAATATGCTTATGTAAATATTCTATTTGCGAGGTACATGAAATTTAATTTCATGTATATTTTAGTTTTAAAAAAAATTAATAAAATTATTCTATTCATTTGCAAAATAAAGTATTTCAAATATTTAAATATTGATTGTAATTTTCAAAATTAATTATTATCATTATTTTATTATTTCGAAAAAGATATTTTAAATATTGTTTGATTTCATATTTAATAAATTACGATGATTTAAATTGGAAAAGATTTTACTGACTTATTTTAAATAGCTTTCGGATCATAAAGTCTAAACTATAACCTTTACCATGGTACCGATATACTTTTGACTACATATATGGACTCAACCTCGACTCAATTTTTTTTTTTTGCGATCTATTAAAACCCTTAAATACATAACCTTGCGTTCTATCTTGACTGCTTACCCTGGAAATTTTATTTTCATGTCTTATCTCGATTCACTTAGACACATAACTTATTTCGCTCTTCAAATATTAGCAACCCTTACTTCTCTCCTTTCCAATTAAATTACTTCGCTCATATTCACTATGTTTCCTCCGTGGTTATGCAACCATGTTCCATGTGTGCTTTCCTTGTGCGAATATGAAATTTGATCACGACACCATTCTATTATAAAGGAACCAGATTAGAAAACCCCATAGAAGAGATTAAGGACATAATGGTTAAAATAATTGTGCGATACATCAAAACAGATGAATTAAGGAATGTTATATTGTGTTTTGATAAAACACTCAAGGTTAAATACTTCTCGAATTTCAAAATTTGTTTTGAGGCAACTAAATATCGAGTGAAGAATCTTCTAAGGTGTTAGTGGTTTAGGAACCAAGTTTATATATAAAATTTATGGATGAAATTTTTTGATAAAGACAATGTTGACGTTGCCTTCGATAACATATAGTGTTATGATGATATTAGTTTTCAAGGATAACCAATTGTTGAAGGAAAAAAAAAGAAACCTTTACATTTTGATGCATGGAGAATTAAGTATTAAGATGATTATGAATAGGAAGTTAAGATGAGTTTCACTTCTACCATCAAAAGAGAAGATTGTTGAATTCAAATTTTCGAGAGAGACTAATGAATATTTTAGGAATTTTTCAATTATGATGATAGAAAATTGAGTTATGAAGGTATACTGCTAGTTTTCGAGATTTATCGAACATTGAAGACGGACCTTTATTTTGGTACCTATGGATGCATTGTACATTGACCAATAAATACAAATTTTTAGTAAGAATATTTTAACTTTTACTTGGGCCAAATTGGTTGAAGATTTTGGAATTTTAATTTTTCATAACTTGGGAAGATATATATAAGTGAGCTAGTATAATGGAGATTATGAAATTCAAAATTTGAGACTATTTGAAATTCTATGACGAGATAGAGGAAGTTAGAGTACATTTATAAACATATTGGTTTTTGTTAAATTTTTAAGGGGACGTGGTACAAAAGTAATTCTTTGAAAGAACGATTTATGATAAAAGATAGTATATGAATAGTGATGATATCAAAGGATTAAGGAGTTTATTACCTGCTGATGAGGTTGCCCATTTTTAAGGTTAATGTTAGGATTGATCGAGCTTAGTCATTGACTGGTTGTCATATACATGATCGTAATCTAAACTGAAACCATCGAATTTTACGGTTCTAGTTGATCAAATGACATATTGCCATTGAAATGTCGCTCGTCTCCTCGTCAAATATTTTGCTTACATCCTCGTCCCAAGAAGATCTCGTACAACTATTCGAATAAACTCTTTCCATCCCCTTCGCCCTACCTACCCTAATTACTTCTAAATTTTGAGGACGAAATTATTTTAAGTTGGGTAGGATGTAAACCCCCTAAATTTTTACTAAGATTTTTTTTAATTTTTGATAATAATTTTTTCTCGTATTGTACGTCGCGTGCAGGTACGAATATGCGAGGTAGTATATTTTAGACACACAAAGGAAAAGATTTTCTTCATATAGAAAATAAGTTAATTTCAAAATAAGTCTAAGGTATTTCTAGTTTCATATAAATTATAAAATATGTCGCGTCGCGATTGCCAAAATTTTATTTTATTATAAAAGGGCTATATTTTATTCTATTGGTAATTTAGAAAAATATGCTTATGTAAATATTCTATTTGCGAGGTACATGAAATTTAATTTCATGTATATTTTAGTTTTCAAAGAAAACTTAATGAAATTATTCTATACATTTGCAAAATAAAGTATTTCAAATATTTAAATATTGATTGTAATTTTTGAAATTAATTATTATCATTATTTTATTATTTTGAAAAAGGTATTTTAAATATTTTTTGATTTCATGTTTAATAAATTACGATGATTTAAATTGGAAAAGATTTTATTGACTTATTTTAAATAGCTTTAAATTAAAAATAGGTTTTATCTAGATTTGCTTGGGATTTGATAAATTAATTTTAAACCGATTTGAATCAATATGTGATTATCTATGGGGGAATTTAAATCCTCCCAATCCTTATCCTAATGGAATTCCCACCTCCTATAAAAGGAGAGGTACTTGCTCTCTTTTTCCTTGAATTTCCACAACCATCCCAGCATCGTGCATCGTGTCTGTGTTCCCTTCCCCATCCACTATGTGTTTTATTGTACAAATACATTTTTCCACCCTGGGTTCGACAAATCCGAACCTCCGTCCCCACCATATCGGACACACCCGACACGACTCATCCAAACTCGACCCTAAAACCTATTGTTCTCTGCAAAGCCCTGTTTCCTCCGTCACCAGGAGCCACCACCCTCACCATCTTTCCCCACGGCATCACCGCCACGGTCGCACCCAGCCCCTGCCACCACCAGAATCATGGTCGAAAACCTAGCCGCCACCGACAACACATCCAACACGCGATCACCAAACCATCATCATCGCAGCCTCGCCTTTCCGACCACCCTGGTCGACACCACAGACCCAGCCACAACCTCTCTGTCCGTCGCATCCCTCCTCACTCTGACCACCTGCTGTTGCCCGAACTGCCACCACAGCCACCCACTGGGAACCCCCAATCAACCCGAAAACAACCACCACTGTCACCATCATCGACACCGCCACCAATCTCCGTCGACACCCTCCCAAAATCTACGAACAAAGAAGAAGAAGTGAAAACCCTCACCGGACCTGGCCTCGACCCGGCGAGCCGCTCGATCACTCCTCCGCCGGCCGTGCGGGTGACTCCGCCTCCACCCGGCAGCCGCCTCCGTGCTAGGCGCGCCAGCCCTCGAAGCCCCCGCCTCCCGCCTCGATCACCTCGCTACGCCGCCCACGGGAGTACGCCCTCCATGCGTGGATCCGCATAGACCAGATCGGCCGCGTGCCATCAGCATAGGGCCCTCGCCCAGGTCCGGCAGCCGCCGCCTCCGCTGCGGCGCTCTCCGCCACGGATCCGCCCTGCCGGAGTTCCCCAGCGCCCGTGCCTCCGACTTCCAACATCCTACTCCGTCGCGCCGCGCCACCGCAATAACCCCAGTTGTGAGTCTCTCCCGAGCTCCTTTCTGTCCCCCTCTTTTTGAGTTCCGATTCTACTGCTCCTTAAACTTTAGGTTTTGCTCAAATAGACTCAGACTAAGCTGCTGTGCATAAGAACCAAGTATAGATATTTACTTTTTTATTTACTTATTAAATATTAAATGGTATATTCTATAGATAGCATTAATGATTTTAATACTACTAAGTATGATATTTTTAATATATATATATATATATATATATATATATATATATATATATATATATATATATATATATATATATATATACTAAGTAATTTCAATATAATTATATTCTCGACTAAAATCATAAGTTTTGTGCTTAGACACTACATGTATTTTTCAAATAAAGTTAATAGCCCTAAAAATATTACTATATTATTATTATTTTACTGTATTTAAATATGACTTTGCCTAAAAAATATATATATAAACAAGGTTATGTTTTCTTCCTATTTAAACTTAAAATATTATGATCAAATAAAAAGTGGTTTCCAAATTATTACATACATTTTGAGCCTAAGATTTGGTTGAGAGACACGTGCTTCGACACGATGTGTGGAGTTATGGTTTGATAGCATGACACTGAGTCTTTATGTCATAACAGTATGTTGTGTTGAAACAGGGAAGGCTGGAAGGTAAGTATGAGTAAGTTACATTATATTGTGAGCATGACAATGATATTGTCACAGAATGGAATTTATGGCACGGTCATGATGTTGCAACACTAATAGGCTTGTAGTTTATATGCCATGAATTGATCCTAAGGCAAGATCAGAAAGAATATAAAATTATAGTTGCACTCACTAAAATAATGTGTTAATTTTTGTATGGGTACACGAGAGGCTCACAAACCAGTACGGTTGTGTACTAACATCCCACCAGTTTGTATGTGCTGGTTCAGGTATTTGCTCGTCGGGGCAGAGCTCGCTTGGATGCGTTAAGGCGTAGAGTTCTTGGCGTTTCGAGGCATACGACTGTATTGGAGTTTTCACCTATATGTGACATAATGTATGGACATCATCTTCTGAAGCATCTACAAGTTGTATGCCTCGAGGCATGATATTTTGTAATAAGAAATGAGAGAGAGCTGAGTGATTGTATTCAAAAAGATTGTGAGATTGAGCAACTGTAATCTTGGCCTCATACCCTTGTAATTCCGCTGTATTATCAATAAAAAGGATTTTGTTTCTATACATCTTGTGTTATTCAACTTCTCTGCTCGGGACTTCTGTGCGACGACCCCGTCATTAAGCTGTATAATCGACAGTTACGGTATTCATCTTGTGTCACGATTTGTACCACCTTTTCGGAATAGGAGTACGTGGCTAAGTCCAGCCTACATCGCAGAGTCGGAGTTAGTACACTGTATAGACCTCAATTATAATCTTAAATCCATATATTCAAACTTTGCTCACACATAGTATGTTTTCTCATTCACAATAACTAAAATATTTTACAACATCCAAAGTTTAAGATACAATATCTCATTAATACATCAAAATTTGAAACAACTTATTAACATTTAAGATCAAATAAATTATCTATCTAAGATCTAGGATCGGCGTCCAAAATATCTCTATCTCCTTCCAATGTTCTATGTGCGTAAGGTAGCAATTGATTAAGCCGAAAAAATAGGTTTTCAGTCAGGAATAAAACGAGTTAAATTCATTGCATGCAGTTCCAAATATATGATAACGACTACAAAAGCAGTGAATAATCATGGCATACATGATGAAATAAACAAACTATAAAAAATAAATTATAAAACATGACATGAAAAGTAAAGTGGAACAGTTAACATGAGCAATACATACAAGTAAAGCATGGAACAAGGAACCATAACAATCTAAGTGATTTGAAGTACACCTTTCAATATATGATCGGGTTGGGACACTACACCGCAAGGTCTAATAGGATTTGCATCCTCAAGGTCTAAATAGCATGAAAAAAATAAAATAAAGCAAGGTCTACTGGTCTGCTCACTTATCTACTTAGTACTTTCCCGTCCCACTACTAAGCAAGGATCAAGTCACAACAATATGTCACATACACGATAATACGAGCATGATGATCACGAATAGCACGATAAAACAAGAAAACATGGTATTATGACTAAAAATCCATATATCAAAAAATTTATATAACGAGCGTGTCAATAATCAAGTATATCATAACTAAACGTGCAATATAGTAACTATCAAAACTGGAAAGAAACAATAAATGTACTTGCTTGTTGTCCTGAGCTGGTAAAACAAACAATTCCATTGAGTCAAAATTAGTCCAATTAGCTATGGTCGATATGATAAAAATTTGGATTCGTAAGAAAAATAGGAAATACGATTAGTCACGATCAAGATTTATATTAATAAAAATTTTGGATAAATAATACAACTATTTTAGAAAATTATTTATAATATTAGAATTATATTTTTATTACTCAAAATATTTTAAATAGATGAAATAATATAATAATATATTTTAGAGCTTATAAACCTAATTTAAAATTACATGTAGGGGCCAAAGTACTATATTTTGGTATAAATATAATTTGAGAATAATTAAATATATATATTCTTGTAAATAAAATAATATTAATAATAAAACTAATGATAATAAATAATGTAATAATAATACTTATACAAATACACCCACATACTTTTTTTTACACCCATAACACACACACACACACACACACACACACACACACACACACACACACACACACACACACACACTGTACTCAAATAAAAACATATACCACAGTATTTATACATATATATATGTATATGCTGAAATTTATATATTAGTAAACCAATAATAATAATTAAATATTATCACTCATTTCTGAACCCGTTAATTATAAGACTAATAATAAAAAAAATCCGCTACTGTTCTTCCATTAAAGAAAGGGAATAACATTGGAGAGAGAACATAGGAGAAAAGAGCCAGAGGGAGAACCATAGAGAGGGATCGAGAGAGGAATGAGGGAAGCAACTCACCGTGGGGGAAGTTGCTGGTGGCCGAGCGCAGTATTTGAGGAGAAGCAGGGCGCCGGTGCTCAAGTAAGCGGGCTGTTCGGTGGTGCTGATCATCGGGCACGACGTTCGAGGCGGGATTTGGAAAGGGTTGCAGTGGTGGGGTTGACGTTTGTAGCCATGAAGGCAATGGCGAAGGCAGGGGAGGTTAGGTTTTCCATTAAGGCGGTATCGGTGGTGTTAGTGGTGGTTCAGGTGATGATGGCGGTGATGGGTTTAGGCTGCTGGAGGAGGTGGTGAATGGTGGTGAAGATGACTTAGGTCCAGGTGGTGGTGGTCAGTTGAGGCTGGTGATCGGCAGGGAAGAGGTCGAGGAGTATAGATGGATCTGGTGGTCACGGAGGTGGAGATACCCGTACATGGGAGTCGGTCGGGGATTGGGTCTCGAGTTCGAGGTCGTGGTCCCTATGGACAGAGATAGTGGTAACGTGGCTTCGGTTAGCGTTAGGGTTAGGGTTAGGGTTAGGATTAGGGTGCCCGGGTTGTGTCGATGCGTCCTGCATGACACATGGATCTGAGTCGATATCTTGTCCAGTGTATAGGACACGAAGAAGATAGAGAATTGTATATGTATGGTGGACTTGAAATAGTGGAAATTAAGACAACCAGAGTCAGACTCGAGACCAGACACACGGCTGATACGAATATTCTCTGGTGGACACGGATACAGATGCAGAAACACAAAATGGTGATATTAGTTGTGGTGAAAATTTTTCTGGTGGCCTGGATTTGCTTTGGAATTATTTGGTTTAGGAAAAAATAGCTCTCCTTAAATATGTTGAGTTTGATAAGTAAATCCTAAGTTGATATGGAATAGGAATCCTCCTAGAAGCCCAATAGATAAATCCTTCCATTAATTTAAATCAAATAAATATAAAATTAGGTTAATCAATTCTAAATTTAAAGTACATAGTCATTATAATAATATAAATATAACATCCATCAAAATAATTTAAAGTATATTCTTATTAATTAAAAATCTTATTTAAATATAATTTAGCAAATCTTTTTATTGTTCAAAAGTACTTCTGATCTTCGAAACCATTTTCAAACCCAATCTTAAAATAATAACAAACCAACTTTTATAACTACAAAAATAAATTTAAGAAAAATAATTGAAAGTAAATTTATTAAAGAAAAAGAAAATCTAAAAAATTGAAATTTTGGGAAAATATTGGTTACAAATCTACCCAGCTTAGAAAATTTTTATCCTCAAAATGTAAGTGATGTATAGAAATTTAAGGAATATCTAGGATATTTAAGGAAAGTCTAGGATAGACATGCTTGGTTGGTCAGGTGGAAAGATACAAAATTTTAATAAGAAACTATGATCAATGAAATAAAAAAGATAACAAAAAAATTTAATAAGAAAATTGATCAAGAAGGAAGAAAATGGAAGAATACGGTCGACTAATATGGTTAGTAGGAGTATTACCTACATAACATCTAACTTATCATCCATCAATCTTATTAATTTGTTTCCTCAAGAATATTTCAAAATTGCTCAATTTTAATAATTTAAATCATTATTTAATACTTATCATATAAATATTTAGTTATTACCTAATAATACTAATAAAAAGGATTTTGTTTCTATACATCTAGTGTTATTCGACTTCTCTGCTCGAAAATTCTGTGCGATGACCCAGTCGCTAAGCTGCAAAATCGACCGTTATAGTATTCGCCTTGTACGAGCGTAACTTAGACTTGCGCAGCATCACGCCAATGCGAGGACAATCGGTTCTGCAAAATCAGGGCATGAGATGCGGTTACTACAATAACTCCTCCCACTAAATGAACGTTTACAATAATAACTTTTCTATAAATGGGGTTACTTGCAGTAACTGCACACACTAAGAGCAGCGAACAACAAACAAAACAAACTAGCCGAGCTTGCAGAATTGTACAGGCTATAAGAACTGCGCAGAAGTACTATCTCGCGTCCGATGCGAAGTGTGTCATCAGAGCATCACTTTGTTTCATTCATCCGTGTCTAAGTCATTTTGGGTGTCATGTCAAGTACCAAAATACGGAGACGAACATGGCCAGCTATCCCGTATGAGGTACGGAGATGACCGCCTACAATCCGGCAGTAAACGGATTGGCCGAGGCTTTTAACAAGACTATCGTCAGGCTACTCAAAAAGGTCGTGTCATCCAATAAATGCGACTGGAACGAAAAGCTCGGCGAATGCCTTTGGGCCTACCGTACAACGGTACGGACCCCGACGGGCAACACTCCATTCTCCTTAGTCTACGGGAGCGAAGCGGGACTGCCTCTCGAGATTCAGATACCCTCACTCCGTGTGACGCTTACAAATCAACTAACAGAAGAATACAATCAACGTCGTCGTCTGCGAGAGTTAGAGGCACTTGATGAAAAATGTCTCCTAGCTCAACAGTGCATCGAACTCTATCAAGCCCGTATATCACAGGCTTTCAACAAGAAGGTCAAGCAGAGGACTTTCCAAGTAGGCGACCTGGTTCTGGCAATCAGGAGGCCGATGGTATTGACTCACAAAACACCAGGAAAGTCCGAGCCCAAATGGGAGGGACCTTTCATCATAAAGACGGTATACTCAAACGGTGCTTACCGCCTCGCCCGATCAAACGGGGACTTGTTCATGATGCCCATCAATGGTATGTTCCTAAAGAAGTACTACTCTTGACATCTTTCAGATATGTACTTCCTCCTCTAGCTAGCATGGGAGTCAGTGGACCTGATCATCAGAGCTCACATACACCTCCCTTTCACAAAAATCCTATACTTTCAGAACCTAGTTGTTCCATTGCATTATATCTCCAGCAGAAGGACAACCACATCCATATTACCTCTGAGTTGCTCTACTACGCCCTACGAAGCAGAATCTTACGCTCCGTAAGACTACGCTACCTATCATGTTTACCATGTCCACATTACCTCTGAGTAAACATCCCGTACAGACAACCCCTGCGTTGCCGTACATTGCTCGCAGAACTTTTATGTCCATATTACCTATGAGTAGTTCAGCGTATCTCCCCAGAGTCATTCCTACCACGTCCATAGCACCTCTGAGTAGGAAAATTTTGATATTTAAACCCCATATTTGCCATATCCTGCAATACCCCAGAACCAGAATACTGGAGAGCGGGGGCATACATAGCCAGCTACGTATAATGAAATGGAATCTATCCCACTATACGGTCACCGCTGTCTAGATATATGAGGGTTTAACTACAATTCATCAGTCTCCTATGGTCGATAACAAGCCTAATTGTCTCAATCTCGAGCAAGCAAGTAAGGTTACAAGATGTAAGATCACCAAATATACAATAGTAAGGCGTCCCAAAATATTACATATCCAGCTGATCATGAAGCTAGTCGTACAAAATGTGAGGACTAGCAAGAGTTTAGTCATGCATGATCAACCTTAGGATCGGTCAATCATGTTACAGCCCATAGGTAGACAATAATAAGGTAAACAATACGAGCTAACAGGTGCTCGCCGGCTAAACGCCTCAAAATAAAAATTTTTACAATAGAGTAGAAGAGCAAAAATAAACCCACTCGTTGCCCTGTTCACGTCTGATGGTCACCATCGGGCTGGAAGATGGGTAGATCCTCTGAAGCTGTTCCGAAATCTGGCCATACAAAACCCGCTGGGTCAGATCCCAGAAAGAGCAAGTGCCACAAAGGAGGCTTCACTTAAGAACTAAAACCAGCACATCAAAATATATATTAAAGCAGTTAAAAGAACTTGAAGTAAAAGAATAGCAACAGTCATAATGGAGTACGAGGGAACCATTCAAGTAGCCAGGTCACAACCCTTAAACCAAACAAGGACCGGGGTTGCAACCCTTCACCTGAATAGAACTCCGTCTCCAATCTTGTTGGTAAGGTAAAATATTATAAGCATTCCGTGGGGTGCAATAATACAATAAACGAAGAGAGGACTCAGAACTGCTCCGGGAGCCAGGTTACAACCCTTAAACCAAACAAGGACCGGGGCTGTAACCCTTCGCCTGAACAGAACTTAGCCCCTGATCTTTCTTAATAAAAGTAAAAATCATGCGATCAAGCCTGCGATAATCGAACACTGGGACTACACCATATAATCGTTTCTGGCCAATCAACGACTACGGCTTTCTACATTAGCTAGCTAGGGTTTTCACAACATGCAGTGAGATGTTCCTCCAGCCACAAGCCCTGCAGCTAATCTAGGTTATCCAGGCGACTTGGTTTCATTTAAGCATCGCATCGTTTTTTTCCATATACCAGTGAATCTAGACTTGTGCCCTACTCGTCGGCAGGCTGCAAGTCCTACAATGGTGGCCGTGATAACGAGATCGCCTGTAGCTGGGGAAATCTCTCATGACTACTGAATTATTCTAGTTATTAGCCTTAGCCATTTACAGCAGGTACCCCTGACCATGGTACTCAGGGATCCCTGCCCTAGACATAATGCAAACATTACCGGCTCAATTGTACAAACACAATCATCCACGGAGTCCTGGCTATTCAATCTTATCATGTCATGTTCACTGTCAGGAGTGCACCGCGTCGGGCCACTATCATGTCATGTCAAAAGTGCACCACAACGTGTCACCATCGTGTCAAGAAATAATTAATCTAGCACAAGTACACATTTAGTAATTAAATATTAGAAGGGGCAAGGCTGTGGGGGACTCATGCGGCTCGGAAAAATTTCTATGCAGCCAGCGGTCACTTGGCCATTACGGTTGAGCAAAAGATATATAAACATGCATGCTAGCAGGCAAATGTATTAAATACATTTATATAATGTATTAATGTAATGCATTAAATAATACATTAATACAATAAATATATTATATTAATATATTTAATATACAAAATATATTAATATACATTATAATAATATTTTAATATATAATTTATGTATGATTTGCGTGCATTAGCATAATGCGTTAATACATGCGGCTGACTTGCTCCCATGTTCCATATGTGGCTCACTTGGCGTTCGCATGCAAGCAATGCCACAAGCATGCATTAATATAATGCAAGCAAGGTCACGTGGATGCAAGGCCACGTGGGTTCAACATAATGCAAGCAAAGCTTGCAATAACATGCGGCTGATGGAAGCCATATGCGGCTGGTGCATTAAAAGAATGTAAATAATAATAATAATAATAATTAATTTAAAAAATGCATTAAAGTAATGCATTTGCCCCATATGCGGCTGATGCTTGGTTCACGTTATAATGCATGCATTATTTCCTATTTTATGCGGCTCATTAATTTTCGTATGCGGCTATGCATTGGTAGCCCAAGCAAATGCACAAGCAAGTGCATTTGGTGCTAAGGCATTAATTGCCCAGGGCACGTAAATGCTTTGGAAGCATTCATTCCTAATGCTTGGTTTTCCAAGCATTTGCTAATTGATTGGAATGCTTTTATTATTAATGCATTAGAATGCATTTAGTGTGAATGTATTTATTATTGCATTCCCTGATGATGCATATGCGGCTCATTTGTGAAGCAAGCCATATGCGGCTCATTGTGTAAGCTTGCATGCTTATGCTTTGCAAATGCATGCAAAAGTAAAAAGAATATGCAATTCAGGCCAAAATGCTAATGCACTAATGCATTGATTTGACATGAGGCTAAAGCTAAAATGTTAGCATGCAGGCATTAATATAATGCATTATAGGCATGCGGTTCACTTGTGTAAATGGCCATGCGGCCAGCTCACTGCATGCTAATGTATGCGGCCAAGTGTTTGGCCTATGCATGCGGTCCACTTACACCCGTAGGTCAATTGGACCAAACGAAATCCTCTGCAACATGGGATCATCAACTTAGCAAAATATGCAAGTTTGATAGATCAAAATCCTGGAGATCGAAAATACCACAAAGCTAGATCTACAAAAATTAACCATAGAAATAAAAAATTCCAAGTACTAAAGTGGGTTAGAAACACATGAGGAAGATAATGGAACAATAAAAATAAAAATGGACTTTCTCCATCAAGCAAGGTGCACTTGCCTAAGCTCTCTCTCTCTCTCTCTCTCTCTCTCTCTCTCTTTTCTGGTGGTTGAAGAAGTAATGGTGGAGGAGAAGAAGTAATGAAGAGAGAGAAATGTTAGTGGGACATTTAATGAAGAGGATGGTGGTAGGTGGGATATTTAATGAAGATGGTAGGTGGGAGTGGTTTGGCCCACATAAAATCTAGCAAAATCGAACCATGCAAAACCAAGCCGAACCAAGTTAAATTGGGCCGAACCAACCAAGAAAATATGCAATACGGGTCTAAATACGTACACGTATACCGAGATACATAATACGAACAATAGGCGCCAATAGTCCAACGGCCTGTGCCGCCCACCAGCTGTGGGCTAGATCCAATATTTGCAGGCGCACCACGGCCACCTTCTCATCTTTTGGGGTTTTTGCTGCCTCCAATATCACTTCTGTGTCCTGAAGCCACGTGTTAGCAGCGATAGCATCTTCGCTACCATCAAAGAATGGAGGGTTCAGGCATTTGAAACCGTTTGATGCACTGTTCCCATGATGTCCACCTCTGCCCAGAGAATCTGCCACTGCCTGATACAAGGCATCTCCTTGACGATCCTACGATACAAGCAACTCCCTGATAAGTCTAACCAAGGCTCCATCATCCTGTCTCGTGGGCTGGGCTGACTGCACCGGGGATTCTGGATCTCCGGAAGGCATGGCCCGGGAGGCTGCTCCTGAGTGCTAGGCCTGATCTTCTTGTTGCTGCTGGTCCACTGGATGTGCTTCGCCTTGCTGATCGGCAGGTCCAGGAACATTGCCGCTAAAGAAGACGACATAGGAAACAATAAGGAAGGAACAAGACAGATCAACGATACAAGCATGTGATCAGGTCGAGAATCTCAGGGATTAGAAAATTCGGACAGAGATCAAGGGCGAGTGCTGATTGAGACATCTATTCGGTAAACCCTCATATATCTTAATTTACAAGACCTGCATGGGCCACCACTTAAACCATGTAACGCCCCAGAACCAGAATACTGGAGAGCGGGGGCATACATAGCCAGCTACGTATAATGAAATGGAATCCATCCCACTATACAGTCACGGCTGTCTAGATATATGATGGTTTAACTATAATCCATCAGTCTCCTATGGTCGATAACAAGCCTAATTGTCTCAATCTCGAGCAAACAAGTAAGGTTACAAGATGTAAGATCACCAAATATAAATAGTAAGGCGTCCCAAAATATTACATATCCAGCTGATAATGAAGCTAGTCGTACAAAATGTGAGGACTAGCAAGAGTTTAGTCATGCATGATCAATCCTAGGATCTGTCAATCATGTTACAGCTCGTAGCAGACAATAATAAGGTAAACAATATGAGCTAACAGGTGCTCGCCGGCTAAACGCCCTAAAATAAAAAAAAATTTACAATAGAGTGGAAGAGCAAAAATAAACCCACTCGTTGCCCTGGTCACGTCTGATGGTCACCATCGGGCTAGAAGGTGGGTAGATCCTCTGAAGCTGCTCCGAAATCTGGCCACAAAAAACCAGCTGGGTCAGATCCAAGAAAGAGCAAGTGCCACAAAGGAGGCTTCACTTAAGAACTAAAACCAGCACATCAGAAAATATATTAAAGCAGTTAAAAGAACTTGAAGTAAAAGAATAGCAACAGTCATAATGGAGTACAAAAGAACCATTCAAGTAGCCAGATCACAACCCTTAAACCAAACAAGGACCGGGGTTGCAACCCTTCACCTGAATAGAACTCCGTCTCCAATATTATTGGTAAGGTAAAACATTATAAGCATGCCATGGGGTGCAATAATACAATAAATGAAGAAAGGACTCAGAACTGCTCCGGGAGCCAGGTTACAACCCTTAAACCAAACAAGGACCGGGACTGTAACCCTTCGCCTGAACAGAACTTAGCTCCTGATCTTTATTGTTAAAAGTAACAATTATGCGATCAAGCCTGCGATAATCGAACACTGGGACTACACCATACAATCGTTTTCGGCCAATCAACGACTACGGCTTTCTATATTAGCTAGCTAGGATTATCACAACATGCAGTGAGATGTTCCTTCAGCCACAAGTCCTACAGCTAATCCAGGTTATCCAGGCGATTTGGTTTCATTTAAGAAGGGCATCGTTCTTTCCATATACCAGTGAATCTAGACTTGTGCCCGACTCGTCGGCAGGCTGCAAGTCCCACAATGGTGGCCGGGATAACGGGATCGCCTGTAGCTGGGGAAATCTCTCATGACTACTGAATTATTCTAGTTATTAGCCTTAGCCATTTACAGCAGATATCCCTGACCGTGGTACTCAGGGATCCCTATCCTAGACATGATGCAAACATTATCGGCTCAATTGTACAAAAACAATCATCCACGGTGTCCTGGCCATTCATTCTTGTCATGTCATGTTCACTGTCAGGAGTGCGCTGCGTCGGGCCACTATCATGTCATGTCAAAAGTGCACCACAACGGGTCACCATCGTGTCAAGAAATAATTAATCTAGCACAAGTACACATTTAGTAATTAAATATTAGAAAGGACAAGGCTGTGGGGGACTCATACGGCTCGGAAAAATTTTCATGCGGCCAGCGGTCACTTGGCCATATGCGGCTGAGCAAAAGATATATAAACATGCATGCTAGCAGGCAAATACATTAAATACATTAATATAATATATTAGTGTAATGCATTAAATAATGCATTAGTACAATAAATACATTATATTAATATATTTAATATACAAAATATATTAATATATATTATAATAATATACACTATATAATATTTTAATATATAATTTATGTATGCTTTGCGTGCATTAGCATAATGCGTTAATACATGCGGCTGACTTGTTCCCATATTTCATATGCGGCTCACTTGGCGTTCGCATGCAAGCAATGCCACAAGCATGCATTAATATAATGCAAGCAAGGTCACGTGGATGCAAGGCCACGTGGGTTCAACATAATGCAAGCAAAGCTTCCATTAACATATGGCTGATGGAAGCCATATGCGACTGGTGCATTAAAAGAATGTAAAATAATAATAATAATAATAATAATAATAATTAATTTAAAAAATGCATTAAAGTAATGCATTTGTCCCATATGCGGCTGATGCTTGGTTCACGTTATAATGCATGCATTATTTCCTACTTTATGCGGCTCATTAATTTCCGTATGCGGCTATGCATTGGTAGCCCAAGCAAGTGCATTTGGTGCTAAGGCATTAATTGCCCAGGGCACGTGAATGCTTGGGAAGCATTCATTCCTAATGCTTGGTTTTCCAAGCATTTGCTAATTGATTGGAATACTTTTATTATTAATGCATTAGAATGCATTTAGTGTGAACGCATTTATTATTGCATTCCCTGATGATGCCTATGCGGCTCATTTGTGAAGCAAGCCATATGCGGCTCATTGTGTAAGCTTGCATGCTTATGCTTTGCAAATGCATGCAAAAGTAAAAAGAACATGCAACTCAGGCCAAAATGCTAATGCACTAATGCATTGATTTGATATGAGGCTAAAGCTAAAATGTTAGCATGCAGGCATTAATATAATGTGTTATAGGCATGCGGTTCATTTGTGTAAATGGCCATGCGGCCAGCTCACTACATGCTAATGTATGCGGCCAAGTGTTTGGCCTATGCATGCGGCCCACTTACACACGTAGGTCAATTGGACCAAACAAAATCCTCTGCAACATGGGATCATCAACTTAGCAAAATATGCAAGTTTGATAGATCAAAATCCTGGAAACCGAAAATACCACAAAGCTAGATCTACAAAAATTAACGATGGAAATAAAAAATGCCAAGTACTAAAGTGGGTTAGAAACACATGAGGAAGACAATAGAACAATAAAAATGGACTTCCTCCATGAAGCAAGGTGCACTTGCCTAAGCTCTCTCTCTCTCTCTCTCTCTCTCTCTCTCTTCCTCTTTCCTGGTGGTTGAAGAAGTAATGGTGGAGGAGAAGAAGTAATGAAGAGAGAGAAATGTTAGTGGGACATTTAATGAAGAGGATGGTGGTAGGTGGAATATTTAATGAAGATGGTAGGTGGGAGTGGTTTGGCCCACATAAAATCTAGCAAAACCGAACCATGCAAAACCAAGCCGAACCAAGTTAAGTTGGGCCGAACCAACCAAGGAAACATGCAATACGGGTCTAAATACGTGCACGTATACCGAGATACATAATACGAACAATGGTCATTACACGTGCATATTACCTCTGAGGAAATATGTCGGTTCTCTCAAACTTATTATCTGTACCTAACAACCAAGGTGCGCAAAAGATAATAGGTCCACACAAATCACAGGTTCATGATAACAAAAAAAGAGAAAACTACAAATCCCTAGGCATCATTGGGGTTGGCGGACACGATCTGACCCTTCAAGTCTGCGGCCCGGGTCTCTGCAGTCGTCAGGACCTGGCGTTCAGCTTCCTGCCGTATCATCTCCATAGCCTCGGGAGCAGTATCGTTCTCATGCTTGGCATCCATCTCCTGCCGTTGGTGAGTCAGAGAAAGAATATGGCGAGTAACAACTGCCTCTTCCTCCTTGGACGAGACGTGCTCAGCCTGGGCCCGCTCAAGATCTAACATAATTTGGGCCCTCTGGTCTTCTAGAAGGCAAATCCTGGCAGTAACCTCCGCTATACTAGCCTCCAATGAGGCCCGCAGCTCCACCTGCTCCTGTATGGTTGAGACAGTCTCTCTACTGCAGCCTCAAAAGCGGTCACCTCGCCGTCCCAGATGGCCACCGTGGCCTAATAAGACGACTCAACCTCAGATATCAACTTCTTCTGTTCTACTTCTATCAGAGCAGAAAATTTATTCCGCTGGATACTCTGCAGTTCAGAAAGACGCTGGTCGAACTCAACCACCGACTCCTCCAGAATTACAGCCATGTGATCGTGGCCACGGTGCAAACGTATCACACTAATAGAAGAGAGCGCCATGGCTTTCTCCGTCGCAAAACTCCCATTTGCATTCAGCACCGTTGATACGCCCTTCTACATCATCTTGTATACTGATTTAACAACAAACTAAACATACTCATCTGCATCAGCCAGCACTTGAAGCGTCATGGCAGGAGTTGTAGGAGGTACTGTGATAGTCGGCGGGCCTGAAGAAGACCCACCGACTTCAATCTGCGAGGCTGAAACCTCGACATCAACGGACTCTCCCTCAACATGGGCTTAAACTTTGCCACTGGCCCGAGGAGCCAAGAGAGCGGAAGGAGCCGAGAGGGGCATCGATATTGTACCCTAAATAGAAGGAACAACAGGGGGTTTCAGCAAACCCTTACCCTTATCAAGCTCGGAGGGACCACCGACGTCAAGGGCTATCTCCTCCGTCTCCAACACTCTGTCAGCAGGCCGCACGGGACCTTTCCCCTCTGGCAGAGCAGCGAGATCAGCACTTATTTCCTGACTCGGCTCCCCTGGAGTCAAGCTCGGCGGACGAGTCCCATCTTCCTCACCGAATCCCTCTGCGGGGATAGAATCTATCGCTACCTCCTGGTCGGCAGCCACCTCAGCCTTCGCTGCTGAGTCTGGAGTAGGGCTCGACAATACTGCAGCCGACCTCCCCTCATCATGACAAGGAGGGAAATCAGCCCTCTCTTCTGTTTCAATCATGTCTGTTGCTCCTGCAACAGGCTCACTCATCTCTGGAGGAACGTCATCTGAAGAGGACGAACTCCACTCCACTTCCTCATCTGGAAGCCCCGTATCGGCTGGATCCTCAATATCAGAGGCCCCCACGGTGGCTTGTACCCTCTCGAGAATTGTTGCATCCTCAGTTTCCCTTCTAACATAATATGGAGATACTAAAATCTCTGCAAGAACGACATCTTCTGGATTCTCCTCCACGGGAGACATCATAATCGGCGGATGCGTTCTTCAGATGAGCCCGCTACCTCCTTTGGTCTGCTAGCACCCGATTTTAGATTTTGGGGTCTCCTTTTCAGCGGCTCCTACAAAAAGAAAGCATATGTCACAAAAATGACAGAATGAGCCAGACTATGGGGGACGTCTTTACCTCAGCAGGAACTGATTCTATTGGCGTTACAGGCGGCACTCCCGTAGCTCCCGCCTTTGGAGTCGTCGCTTTTCTCGACCTTTTTGGTACAGACGAACCGGCCTTTTTGGCGTCAGCCCGTCTCTTCCTAGCTGAGGGATCTTTCCGAGTGCCTCCCGTTGACGCTGCGGCAGCAGCCCGATATCCTGCCAACTCTGGTGGACGATATGATCGGGCCGCCGCCAACATGTTTTTTGTAGTCTCTAGCTGAGTTCCAACGATGAAACTAGTCTCTCTGTCATATTCAGGAGGCACAGTATTCATGGCACAATACAGCTTAATAGCCGAATACAGGATCTGTGGTCGAGGGTTGTGAACTGGTGTATTGAAATGAACCCCAGTGCACCCGTTATTGTAATATTGCCAACCCCGGGCTCCATCCAGTAAACTTCCAGCAAACCCCAAACTATTACTGGGGTTCTGTAACATTAGCTGGGTGTAACCAAACTGTCGAGCAAACAGGCTCGGCAAATACGGCTCCAGATAAAACTTATTCTGGTTGTGGTAGACCAAGTGGAAAGGCCGAATACTCTGTAACCAACGAAACCCCCATTTCGGCAGAGTGATCGCATCCTCACTGGAGTCTTCCAAATCTTGGTCAGCCTCGAAATCTTTAAAGACGGGACTGACCTTGACGATCTTCCACCCCTGAAGATAAGACAAAACTCTCCTACAGACGGGGATGCCGGTGTGCAGCCACTTCCTCTTATAGAAGCGGTGGATAAAGGCGTCACCTTCAATGTGATCATCTTCAGGACCCAGACTGATTACGTTCGAGTGATGCAGAATTAACCATCCCATCAGATAATGGAATGGTAGCTCAGCACGAGAAAAATTGTCTTTTCTGCCCCTCTTATTGGCCACATCGTCAGCAAAATCTCTCAAACCTCGCAGCAGGTTACACATCATCGTGGGAAGGAGAGCCAAAGGGCAACCAAAAACCAGTTTTACTGCTGACAAGATGAGGTTCCGGGTCGCCCTCTCCACAGAGCCTGACCCACCTGAGAACACACAGTCCCGGAGCCATATCATCAAGTATGCAGTCAACATTGCCATGGATGACATCCGGTGCACGCAATGCCAGAAATAGCTGTATACGTCTTCGTCACTCTCATTTGAACGGGGGGCCTTCTCGCCTAGTCGGCTCATTTCGGAGGTTACTTCCACGGGTTTCAGCCCCTACGGAGTCGTAAACCGAATCGTCGAAGAGTCCGCCAGGTCCTGCTTGAAGACGTAATCCCTCCAAGTAGTCACATGAGGCTGTGACTTGCATTTTCCTTTCGTTGTATCAGATAATGATGGCTCGCCACCTCTTTGAAAATAGCCATCATCTCCGTGTCCTTTTCCAGAACAAGGATCTCTTTATTTGTTGGGAAATATTCCTCGTACGGTTCCGAGCCCCAGGAAAGCTTGGACACCTCGTACATGTCATGGAGAGTGTAATGCATGTGGTTTGTATTACGTATCTTGGTATACGTGTACGTATTCTTGACTCATATTGCGTATTTCCATGCATGGTTATTTTGGCATTTCCTTCTTGGTTCGGTTTAACTTGTTGCTGGTTCGACTTGACTTGATTTTAGGTGGACCGAACCCCCACCTACCACCACCACCCTTATTTATATTTTCTATTCCCTCATTCTCTCTCTTCATTTACTTCTTCTTCTCCACCATTACTTCTTCAACCACCAGAAGGAAGAGAGAGAGAGAGAGAGAGCTTAGGCAAGTACAACTTGCTTCATGATGGATCTCAAGTTTTATTGTTCCATTCTCTTTCTTACTTGATTCTAAACCTCTTTAGAACTTGGCATTTTTGGATTTGATGGATGGATTCTTCTAGATCTAAGTTTGTAACTTTTTGGTTTTCTTGGTTTTGATCTCTAAAACTTAGTTATTTTTGAAAACTAATGGTTCTATGTTGTAGAGAATTCAATTTCATGCAGTTTTGGCTTTTGCTTCACTTGATTTCGATTTTGGATGAGGAAGTTATGGCCATGGCAAGTTTTCTAAACTTTTATGGCTGAACTTGCTGTTTGCGGACGATGACCCCCATGCGCCCGGGAGGCCATGCACTGTGAAGTTCCGGCAACGCATCCCTTAACTCCGAGCGTGTCATGCGCGTAGGTTCCCTACGCGCATGTACTGAAGACGCAACGTGAGTTTCCCACGCGCCGATGGTGTAGGAATCCCACGCGCCGATGGTGCAGGAATCCCATGTGCCAATTGTACAGAAATCCCACGTGCCGATCGTGCAGGAATCCTATGCACCGATCGTGCAGTAATCCCATGCGCCGATGGTGCAGGAATCCCATGCGCCGATGGTGCAGGAATTCCACGCGCCGGAATTGTTCTATTTTACTATTTTTGTATGTTTAAGTTGTTTTGTAGCTAGAATCTTAAAAAACTCAAAACATGAAAGTTGTAGATCTTTTCCTTAGCTTCAAGAATATGTCAATAACTATTTTATGTAAGTTTCTCGCATTCATGATAATATAAGAATAGAACACGATAGTGGCCCGCCGTGGCGTACTCTTAACAAGCAAACTGACATGATATATCATGACATGCTGTTACGTCAACTAGCCTGGCATGACAAGTATGAAAGACCTGGATACCGTGGGCGATTGTGTTTATACAAATAAACTGGTACTATCTTGCATCATGTTTAGGGTGGAGATCCCTGAGTACCACGATCAGGGATACCTACTGAAATTGACTAAGACTAATTAACTAGAATGATTCAGTAGTCGTGAAGAGATTCCCAGCTACAGGTAATCCCGTTATCTGGGCGCATTAAGTGGACTTGTAGCCTACCGACGAGTAGGACACATTTCTAGTATACAGTCACGTGTTGTATTCTTCATAAACGGACATTCGACCTGGATAACCGGATGGTCTACAGGGCTTGTGGCAATTGGGATAATCTCATTGCATCTTGCTAGTAACTAGGCCTGTGATAACCCTAGTTAGTTAAAAGTATCAAGCCGTACTCTTGATTGGCCGTGATTGATTGGATGAAGTCTAGCCCAGCTTCGACTTGTCCTGATCCTGTACAAGATTGTGACAGATATGACTTATTATGCTTGCCTTAATAATAACGATCGGGGGATCAGTTCTGTTCAGGCGAAGGGTTACAACCCCGGTCCTTTTTTGGTTTAAGGGTTGTAACCTGGCTTCCGGAGCAGTTCTGTGTCTTCTCTTTGTTTATTTTCTTATTGCACCCCATGCCATGCGTTTCATGTTTTACCTTACTTTAATAGCATGATTATCTATGTTGGCCTTAACAATAAAGATCAGGGGTCCAGTTCTATTCAGGCGAAGGGTTAAAACCCCGGTCCTTGTTTGGTTTAAGGATTGTAACCTGGCTCCCGGAGCAGTTCTGTGTCCTCTCTTCATTTATTGTCTATACCGTACCAATAGTATTTGAGATGGCTTTCTATTCAGGTGAAGGGTTACAACCTCGGTCCTTATTTGGTTTAAGGGTTGTGGCCTGGCTACTTGAATGGTTTCGTCGTACTCAATTTACTATTGTTATCTCTATTATTATCAGTTCTTTAATTATTATCTTTAATATTCTATTGTGATATGCTGGTTTTAGTTCCTAAGTGAAGCCTCTTTTGTGGCACTTGCTCTTTCTGGGGTCTGACCCAGCTGGTTTTGTATGGCCAGATATCGGAGCATTTCCAGAGGATCTACCTACCTTCCAGCCAGATGGTGACCACCAGGCGTAACCCTGGCAACGAGTGGGTTTCTTTTTGTCCTCCCACTTTATTGTAAAGTTATTCTTTTGAGGCGTTTAGCCGGCAAGCACGTGTTAGCTCGATTGCACCTTTACTTACTGTTTGCCTATGGGCTGTAACATGATTGACAGATCCTAGGGTTGATCATGTATGAATGAACTCTTGCTAGTCTTGACATTTTTGTACGACTAGCTTCATGACCATCCAATATGTAATGTATGGGACGTCTTGCTATTATATATTTGGTGCTTTGACATCTTGTAACTATTATTGCTTGCTTGAGATTGAGACAATAGGCTTGTTCACGACCATAGGAGACTGTTGGCTTGTAGTTAAACCCTCATGTATCTAGACAGCCGTAACGGTATAGCAATGTGGGTTGTACTTCAATATACGTAGCTGGCTATGTACGCCCCCGCTCTCCATATTCTGGTACTGGGGCATTACATGGTTTTAATGGTGGCCCATGCAGGTCTTGTAAATCAAGATTTGTGAGGGTTTACCGAATAGATGTCTTAATCAGTACTCGCCCTTGATCTCTACTTGTATCCTCTGAATTCCTGAATTCTTGACCTGATCACATGCTTGTATCGTGGATCTGTCCTGGTCCTTCCTTATTATTCCCTATGTCGTCTTCTTCAGCGGCATTGTTCCTGGACCTGCCGATCAGCAAGGCGGAGCACCTCCTGTGGACCAGCAGCAACCTGGAGATCAGGCCCAGCATTCAGGAGTAGCCTCCAGAGTCATGCCTACCGGAGGAGAGCCACCAGTTCAGCCCGTCCAGCCTGCAGAGCCAGATGATGGCACTTTGGTGGGTCTCATTAGGTCATTATTAGCTTCCCAGGATCGTCGGGGAGATGCCTTGCACCAGGCGGTGGCAGATGCTTTGACCAGAGGAGGTAACCAGGGTAATAACATGGCTAACAGCTTCAAGCGCTTGAACCCTCCCTTCTTCGCCGGCAGTGAAGATGCGATCGCTGCAGATGCATGGCCTCAGGACACAGAGGTGATTCTAGAAGCAGTCAGGACTCCAGAGAACGAGAAGGTGGCCGTGGTGCGCCTACAACTATTGGATCTTGCCCGCAGCTGGTGGACGGTGCATGCCGTTGGATTAGTGGCCCCTATTGCTAGGGCAGTATTTAGGGAGAGATTCCAGACCAAGTATTTTGATGCTGTAGCTCGGTATGATCTACAGACGAGGTTCACCAATCTGAAGCAGATGGGCAGGACGGTCGACGGATATGCGGTCGAGTTCTCCAGGCTTAGTCGGTTTTCTCCCACCTTGGTGGCGACCGAGTTCGATAGAGCCCAGCAGTTCCAACAGGGGATCCACCTAGAGATTTTGTTGGCGGTAGAGCAGTTTGAGCATCAGACCTTTGATGCAGTACTGAGGGCAGCCCGGAGGCATGAATATACCTCCCAGAGGATCATGGATAGAACCGGAGTTCGAAAGAGATCCCACAGTCAGATGAATCATTCATCAGCACCAGCCCCGGCAACCAGGGCTTTGACCATTGGAGCTCCGAGGTGGGCGGCCTCAGTAACGTCGGTTCAACATTCCACCGCGACGCACCCTCAGCAGCAAAATCAGAAGCAGTCTTCCACAGTGGGATATTCACACTGCGGAAAGCTAGGGCATGTGGTATCAGAGTGTCCTAGAGCACAGGGTTTGTGATTGGTTTGTGGTACCCTGGACCACAGGGTTGGGAATTGCTCGAACTGGGGGAGTTCATCATCAGCCTTTTTTAGTCCTTCAGTTAGAGGACCAGCACCGGTCCAGCAGCAACAGCTGTAGTACCCGTTCCCGAGGCCATTGCCGATGCAGGTCCAGGCATTCCAGCAGCAGAGACCACAGCAGTATGCCCAAGCCCAAGCCCTGATCTAGAGCAGGCAGAGGAATTTTCAGCAGAGGGGACCCGCACCTAGAGGAAATGGTCAAGTGCTGGCTTTGACCATGGAAGAAGAAGAAATAGCACCAGGTGAGGTAGTGACAGGTACTATTCTCGTCAACACCTTTCCAGCTTCAGTATTATTTGATTCTGGTGCCTCGCATTCATTTATGTCTGCACGATTCACGACACGGATGTGATTGAAGCCCGAGTCATTATCAGTAAGGCTCAATATACTTACTGGTAATGGACTTGTGGGAGTAGATAGGGTGTTTTCCTTGTGTCGGATCGTAGTTAGCGGTAGAGAGTTCCCCGCAAGATTGATAGAGTTCCCAATGGCCGATTATGATGTGGTCTTAGGGATGGATTGGTTGAGGGACCAGTATGCTAGGATAGACTGCCATATCGGCAGGGTTGTTTTTAGCATTCCAGGAGAGCCAGAGTTTTTCTTTTTTCGAGGCGAAGTTGAACCTTCTCCTCCAGTGTTGCGGATGGCAGTAGCAGCAGTGCAGTTACCATGGATAGTCGAGGAGTTTCCAGATGTTTTTCCCGAAGAGCTTCCAAGGATGCCGCCAGAGTGGGAGATCGAGTTCACCATCGACTTGATTCCCAGAACAGCCCCAGTATCAGAGAGAGTCTACAGGATGGCGCCGTCAGAATTATAGATATTGTACAAGATGATTGAAGAACTTAGAACCAAGGAATTCATTCGTGCAAGTGGATCACCTTGGGGGGGCCCGATGCTTCTTGTGAAAAAAAGGATGGTACGTCCAGATTATGTGTCGATTATCGTACCTTGAACTCAGTGACAATCAAGAACAGATACCCTCTCCCGAGGATAGATGACTTGTTTGATCAAGTCAAGGGGGCAACAGTGTTCTCGAAGATCGACTTGCGGTCAGGATACCATCAGATCAGAGTCAGAAGCAGGACATCCCGAAGACAGCTTTCAGATCTAGGTATGGGCATTGGAAGTTCCTTGTTATGCCATTTGGGACAACCAATACGCCGGCTGTATTCATGGACCTCATGAATCGCATCTTCATGCCTTATTTGGATCAGTTCGTGATTGTGTTCCTAGACGACTTCTTGGTCTACAGCGAAAGTGAGGCAGAGCATGAGCATCATCTCAGAGTTGTTCTTTAAATTCTCAGAGAGCACCAGTTGTATGCCAAGTTCAGTAAATACGAGTTCTGGCTCGATCGCATTTCATACTTGGGTCATATCATCACCAGAGGAGGAGTGGAAGTGGATCCCCAGACGATTGTGGCCATTGAGACATGGCCAGTGCCCAGCACGGTTGCAGAAGTTCACAGTTTTCTTGGATTGGTCGGCTACTACCGACGATTTGTTTCGGACTTTGCTCGAATCTCAGCGCCATTGACCCAGTTGACCCGCAAGGATGTGCAGTTTGCTTGGACAGCAGAGTGCCAGAATTCTTTTGAGAAGTTGAAGCGAGGCTTGATGACGGGTCATATTCTTACGCTTCTAGATGGAACCGGAGGATTCTCAGTATATTGCGATGCTTCAGGCAGAGGTTTAGGGTGTGTTCTGATGCAGCATGGGAAGGTAATAGCTTATGCATCACGACAACTTCGTGATTATGAGAGGAATTACCCAACCCATGACTTGGAATTGGCAGCAGTAGTATTTGCACTTAAGTTGTGGAGGCACTACCTGTACGGAGATAGGGTGGAGATCTTCACCGACCACAAGAGCCTGAAGTATTTTTTCACCCAGAAGGATCTTAACATGCGTCAGAGGAGGTGGCTGGAGCTACTTGTGGATTATGATGTCAACCTGCAGTATCATCCTGGGAAGGCCAACGTTGTTACGGATGCATTGAGTAGGAGAGCCAGAATTTATTTTCTAACAGCACAACCAGAGGTGTTAGCCGATCTTCAGAAGATGGATATAGAAGTTGTCCTCCCATCCAGTGTGGCATTGATGGCCAGAATACAAGTTCAGTCCACTATAGTCGAGAGGATCTAGATGGCGAAGTCAGCAAATTCCAAGCTTCAGCGACTCAGAACAGAGAGTGAGGCTGGACGAAGACCAGAGTTATGTATCCATGAAGATGGTACACTTCGACATGGGAAGCATCTTTGTGTACCCAGTGGAGATATCAAACAGGAGATCATGGCAGAGGCTCTCAGTTCTCAATATTCTATTCATTCCGACGTTACGAAGATGTACCGAGATATTCGTCAGCACTTTTGGTGGAATGGCATGAAGAGGGAGATAGCCCGGTTTGTCTCTCGATGTTTGGTTTGTCAACAAGTTAAAGCTGAACATCAGAGGCCAGCTGGACTTCTTTCAGCCCTTGCCAATTCCAGAATAGAAGTGGGAGCATATAACCATGGATTTCATGACTGGATTACCTAGATCCCCAGCTGGTCGAGATGCTATTTGGGTTATATTTGACCGGCTCACGAAGGTGGCCTACTTTCTTCCGTTCAGAGTTGGTCTGTCGATGGCTCAGCTGGCAGAGATGGACCTCAGGCAGGTAGTCAGGATACATAGAGTACCAGTCAGTATCACCTCGGACCGAGATACAAGGTTTACGTCGCACTTTTGGCGCAGCTTGCAAGAGAGTTTGGGAACTCACCTCCAGTTCAGCTCAGCTTATTACCCGTAGACAGATGGCCAGTCGGAACACACGATCCAAACTCTTGAAGATATGTTGCGGTAATGAACACTCGACTTCGGTGGTTCATGGGAAGATCACCTGCACCTGGTGGAGTTCTCGTACAACAATAGTTTCCAGGCCAGTATCCAGATGGCACCGTTCGAGACACTGTATGGTAGGAAGTGCCGATCCCCACTAGCATGGAACAATGTCGAAGAGAGGCAGATGCTCAGTCCGGAAATGATTGCTCAGACCGTTAAAGAGGTCAGGAGAGTCAGAGATCATCTTCAAGTTGCCAAAAATTGCCAGCGTCATTGGGCTGATTCTTATCGGCGCCCTCTTGAGTTTTCTGTCGGCGACCATGTATTCCTGAGGATTTTGTCTAACCGTGGCTTCATTCGTTTCGGCGTTCGGAGAAAGCTTAGTCCTAGGTATATAGGGTCGTTCGACATTCTCGAGCGAGTAGGCGATGTGTCCTATCGTCTCGCTCTTCTACCGTCATTGCGTGAGGTACATGACGTATTCCATGTATCCCAATTACGACGGTATATCCAGGATCCGAGCCATATCCTGGATCATTCAAAATTGGTTGTTGGTACCAACCTTTCGTATGAGGAGAGGCCCGTATCTATATTGGACTGGAGAGAGAAGACACTCAAGAACAAGACTATCAAGTTAGTCCGAGTTGCTTGAGGTCATCACTCTTTGGGTGAGTCAACGTGGGAGCGTGAGGATGATGTCCGATCGCGATATCCCGACCTGTTCGACTCGTAAGGTATAATATCCTTCTTATGCCCTACACCTTCGATTCCTTGCTTGCATGAATAATTGTTTGATTGCTTGATTAGTAAAGCTTGCATGTGATTAGTATAGCTTGCCCTTGCAATTCTAGCCTCTTGATTAAATTTTGAAGACGGAATTCTTTTAAGGTGGGTAGAGTTGTAATGTCTGTGGTTCGTATTACGTATCTTGGTATACGTGTACATATTCTTGACTCGTATTGTGTATTTTTCTGCATGGTTATTTTGGCATTTCCTTCTTGGTTCGGTTTAACTTGTTGCTGGTTCGACTTAACTTAATTTTAGGTGGACCGAACCCCCACCTACCACCACCACCCTCATTTATATTTCTGATTCCCTTATTCTCTCTCTTCATTTACTTCTGGTTCTCTACCATTACTTCTTCAACCACCAGGAGGGAGAGAGAGAGAGAGCTTAGGCAAGTGCAACTTGCTTCATGATGGATCTCAAGTTTTATTGTTCCATTCTCTTCCTTACTTGACTCTAAACCTCTTTAGAACTTGGCATTTTTGGATTTGATGGATGGATTCTTGTAGATCTAAGTTTATAACTTTTTAGTTTTCTTGGTTTTGATCTCTAAAACTTAGTTATTTTCAAAAACTAATGGTTCTATGTTGTAGAGAATTCAATTTCATGCAGTTTTGGCTTTTGTTTCGCTTGATTTCGACTTCGGATGAAGAAGTTATGATCATGGCAAGTTTTCTAAACTTTTATGGCTGAACTTGCTGTTTGGGGACGATGACCCCCATGCGCCCGGGAGGCCATGCGCCGGGAGGCCATGCGCTGTGAAGTCCCGGCAATGCATCCCTAAACTCCGAACGTGTCATGCGCGTAGGTTCCCTACGCGCATGTACTGAAGACGCAACGTGAGTTTCCCACGCGCCGATGGTGCAGGAATCCCACGTGCCGATGGTGCAGGAATCCCACGTGCCGAGGGTGCAGGAATCCCACGCGCCGATGGTGCAGGAATCCTACGCACCGATTGTGTAGGAATCCCACGCGCCGATCGTGCAGGAATCCCACGCGCCGATGGTGCTAGAATCCCATGCGCCGATGGTGCAGGAATCCCACGCGCCGATGGTACAGAAATTTCACGCGCCGCTGGTGCCGGAATCCCACGCGCCGGAATTGCTCTATTTCGCTATTTTTGCATGTTTAAGTTATTTTGTAGCTAGAATCTTAAAAAACTCAAAATATGAAAGTTGTAGATCTTTTCCTTAGCTTCAAGAATATGTCACTAATTATTTTATGCAAGTTTCTCTCATTTATGATAATACAGAAATAGAACACGATAGTGGCCCGCCGGGGCGCACTCTTAACAAGCAAACTGATATGATATATCATGACATGCTGTTACGACAGCTAGCCTGACATTACAAGTAAGAAAGACCTGGACACCGTAGATGATTGTGTACGTATAAATAAACTGGTACTGTCTTGCATCATGTCTAGGGTGGGGATCCCTGAGTACCACGGTCAGGGATACCTACTGAAATTGACTAAGGCTAATTAACTAGAATGATTCAGTAGTCATGAAGAGATTCCCAGCTACAGGCAATCCCGTTATCTGGGCACATTATATGGACTTGTAGCCTACCGATGAGTAGGGCACATTTCCAGCACACAGTCACGTGTTGCATTCTTCATAAACGGACATTCGACCTGGATAATTGGATGGTCTGCAGGGCTTGTGGTTGTTGGGATAATCTCATTGCATCTTGCTAGTAACTAGGTCTGTGATAACCCTAGTTAGTTAAAAGTGTTGACGAGAATAGTATCTGCCACTACCTCACCTGGTACAACTTCTTCTTCCATGGTCATCATCATAGCCTGACCTCTAGCTGCGGGTCCCCTCTGTTGGAAACCCCTCTGTCGGTTCTGTGCTGGAGCCTGGGTGAACTGCTGCTGGTTTTGCTGCTGAAAGGCCTAGACCTGGGGCACCAATGGCCTCGGGTACTGCTGTTGCTGCTGCTGCTGGACTGGAACTGGGGCTGGTCCTCTCAACGAAGAACTAGAAAGGTTGGATGATGATGGACCTCCCCTATTCGGGCAGGTCCCTATCTGGTGGTCTGCTCCTCCACAAGCCAGGCATAATCCATGTGCCCTACGACACTCTGCCACTACATGGCCCGGCTTCCCGCAATGAGAACATCCCACCGCGGAAGACTGCTTCTGCTTCTGCTGCTGCGGGTACGTCGGGGTTGAATGCTGAACCGACGTCACTGAGGCCGCCCGCCTCGGAGTTCCAATGGTTATACCCCTAGCTGCCGGGGCTGGAGCTGAAGATTGGTGCATCTGGTTGTGGGACCGCTTCCTGCCTCCGGTCCTGTCTACAATTCTCCGGGAGGTATACTCATGCCTCCTTGCTGCCTTCAACACTGCATCGAACGTCTGGTGCTCGAACTGCTCCACAGCCAATAATATCTCTAAGTGCAGCCCTTGCTGGAACCGCTGAACCCTATCGAACTCGGTCGCCACCAAAGTGGGGGCGAACCTACTCAGCCTGGAAAACTCGGTCGCATAGCCATCGACCGTTCTGCCTCCTTGCTTCAAGTTGGTGAACCGGGTCTGCAGGTCGTACCGTGCCACCGTATCGAAGTACTTTGTCTGGAACCTCTCTCTGAACGTCGCCCAAATGACTGGTGCCGCTAACCCCATGGCCTGAGCTGCCCACCAATTGTGAGCCAAGTCTAACAACTGTAGGCGTACCACCGCCACCTTCTCATTCTCAGGTGTCCTAGCTGCTTCTAGAACCACCTCAGTATCCTGAAGCCAAGCGTCTGCGGCAATCGCATCTTTACTGCCGTCAAAGAAGGGAGGGTTCAAGCGCTTGAAACTGTTGGCCGCCTGATTCCCTTGGGGACCTCCTCGGTTTAGTACATCATGAACTTCCTGGTGCAAGGCGTCGCCTCGACGATCTTGGGATGCAAGCAGTTCTCTGATAAGCCCTACCAAAGGTCCCTCATCCTGTCTAGCTGGTTGAACGGGCGGAGCTACCTGAACTGGTGGTTCTGAGCCTCCGGAAAGCATAACTCGGGAGGCTACTCTAGAGTGCTGAGCTTGATCTTCCTGGCACTGGGGTACTTGTCGAGCTTCCTCTGGCTGGTTGGCAGGTCCGGGAGTAATACCGCTGAAGAAGACGACATAGGAAACAATAAGGAAAGGACCAGGACGGATCAATGATACAAGCAATGTGATCAGGTCGAGATTCTCCGGGATTTGGAGATACGAGCAGAGATCAAGGACGAATATTGATTGAGACATCTATTCGATAAACCCTCACATTTCTTGAATGCCAAGACCTGCATGGGCCACCACTTAAACCATGTCACGCCCCAGAACCAGAATACTGGAGAGCGGGGGCAGACATAGCCAGCTACGTATATTGAAATAGAATACATCTCAACTATACGGTCACGGCTGCCTAGATATGAGAGTTTACTACAAGCCAGCAGTCTCTTAAGGTCAAGCCTATTGTCTCAATCTCAAGCAATTAACAGAGTTACAAGATGTTAGAGCATCAAATATATATATAAGGCGTCCCAAATATTACATATTGGATGATCATGAAGCTAGTCGTACAAAATGATAGGACTAGCAAGAGTTCAGTCATACATGATCAACCCTAGGATTTGTTAATCATGTTTACAGCCCGTAGGCAGACAGTAAGTAAATGTGCATCGAGCTAACAGGTGCTCGTTGGCTAAACGCCTCAAAAGAATAAATTTACATATAAGTGGGTGAAACAAAAGGAAAACCCACTCTTGGCCCGGGTTCCGTCTAGTTGTCACCATTGGGCTGGAAGCTTGGTAGATCCTCGGGAGCTGCTCCGAAATCTGGCCACACAAAACCAGCTGGGTCAAACCCCAGAAAGAGAAAGTGCCACAAAGGAGGCCACAAATAAGAACAAAAGCCAGCATATCAGAACATAAGAATAAAAAAAGTACAAGTAGTAAAGTACACAGGGCGATAAACGACTAGGGACGTGGAACCATTCAGGGAGCCAGGTTACAATCCTTAAACCAGACAAGGACCGGGGTTGTTACCCTTCGCCTGAACAGCTTACTGTCTCTACTTATTTATCGTTAAGATAAGTAAAACAAACATGCTCAGGAGATAGCAGGTACTGGAGCTAGACAAGACTTAGACAAGGCTGGACATCATGCATTCACAAGCGGCCAAGCAATTACTACGGCTTACTACTTTAACTAACTAGGGTTATCACAAGCCTTAATTACTAACAAGATGCAAGTGAGAAACTCCCAGTCCCAAGCCCTGCAGACTATCCAGTTATCCTTCCGCGGGTTGAGAGTTATAGGTGGGTACATTGCCCGGGAGACAAATGTACCTTTAGGTAACTTAGAGGGTGCAACACATGACAGTGTGCTGGAAATGTGCTCTACTCGTTGGCAAGCTACAAGTCCATTAAAGTGCCCAGATAACGAGATTGCCTGTGACTGGGAATTCTCCATGTTCTAGTTTGATCTAATCATTAACCTAATCCAATTTAGTGCGAGTCCCTGGCCGTGGTACCCAGGAAGTCACGTCCTAGACATGATGCAAGACAAGACAAGTAGATTATACAAGCAGGCAAGCAGGAACACCCACGGTGTCAAATTGATTATACGAGTCAAGTTATAAGTTACAAGTCAATTCAGGAGTGCGCCGCCACGGGCCACTATCAAGCCAAGTTGGTCATGTCAGGAGTGCACCACTACGGGTCACTGTCATGTTATGCTAGTTCCTTGTCATACCAGGCCATGTACAATAGTCATTCCAAGTATATTAAGTAAAATCAAGTTCATGACAAAAGACGTAAGGATATAAAATGGACGTAAAATACCTAATAAAATACCAATATATATAGGACTATAGAAGAGCCAAGCTTAAAGAAAATAAAACCAAATCTCCAAGAGCCAATGGTTTGCACAAGGGGTCAGGGGGTTGGTTTGTGTAGGGTGTCAGTTGTGCAGGGTGCCAAGTGCGCAGGGGCAGATGGCGCACGGATGGATTGCGCAGAAGGTAGACTGCGCAGGAGTGAACTGCGCAGGAGTTGGTTGCGCAGAGATGGATTGCGCATAGGTGGATTGCGCATGGGTGGATTACGCAATGGTCGATTGCGCATGAGTCAGGTTGCGCAGGGGCCAACTGCGCAGGGGTTGGTGCGCCAAGGGAGATGCGCGGTCCAGCCCAAGAGGCCGGGCGCAATCGGCTATGCGCAATGAAGGCGCTGGCCGAGAAGGAAGGTGCGCAGTTCACCAAAGGGTGAGCTGCGCAATCGGCCTTGCGCTAAAGAACGCAGGCCGAGAGGGCTGCTTCTCCAACCCGAGAAGAACTCCAAGAACTTCAAAACTTCAATTCTTCATAACTTGATCAAATCAAAACCAAATCTAGATTTTCAAAGTTCTAACTTGAGTAAAATCGAATTCTCTTCCACATGGAAGCATCAAAATATGCAAAAATTAAAGTTTAATAGATCAAAACCAAGGAATTTCGAAAATAATCAAAACTTAGATCTAGAACAATGGAGACTCCAATTCACAAAATTTCAAGTTCTAATGTTGATCTACATGTCCTAATCTATCAAATGGAAAAATAAAATTGGGTGCTTATTTGTTAGCAAGGTGCACTTGCCTATGGGTTGGGGAGTTGTGTGTGGAGGAAGGAGAAGAAGAAAATTAATGGAGAGTAAAGAGGAGAGAGAAAGGTTGGTGGAGATATAATGAGGGTGGTTGTGGTGTGTTGAGGGAGGAGTGTAGGTTAAAGTGTACCAATTCATATTAAACCAAACCTAATTAAACCAAACCAATTCCATAAAATAAAACCAAGCCATGGTCCAAACCCATTTACGGGAAACCAAAATCTGCAAGTCGAGAAAATAAAATACGTGCCAAAAATCAAATTACGAGTACAAGTATGAAATACAGGAAATGAGGGTGACAACTCTACCCACCTTCAAAGAATTCCGTCCTCGGAATTTAATCAAGGAGCTAAAGATTGCTATGATAAGCTATACTAAGCACAGACAAGCTACACTAAGCAGTTCAATCATACAATACAAGCAAGGAAAGGGAAAGCGTAAGTCATAAGAAAGACATTATACCTCACGAGTCAAACAGGTAGGGATATCACGATCGGATGTCTTCCTCACGCTCCCACGTTGACTCACCTAGAGAGTGATGACCCCAAGCAACACAGACTAAGTTAATAGTCTTGTTCTTGAGCGTCTTTTCTCTCCGGTCCAATATAGACACGGGCCTCTCCTCATACAAAAGGTTGGTACCAACAACCAATTCTGAATAATCTAGGATATGGCTCGGGTTCGGGATGTACCGTCTTAATTGGGATACATGGAATACATCATGTACCTCACTTAGCGACGGCGGAAGAGCGAGACGATGGGACACATCGCCTACTCGCTCTAGAATATCGAACGGTCCTATATACCTAGGACTAAGCTTTTCTCGTACGCCAAAACGAATGACGCCGTGGGTAGGCGAGATCCTAAGGAATACATGGTCGCCGACGGCAAATTCTAAGGGACGCCGATGAGCATCGGCCCAATGGCGCTGGCGATCCTGAGCAACTCGAAGGTGATCTCTGACTCTCCTGACCACTTCAACCGTCTGAGAAATCAGTTCTGGACCGAGCATCTGCCTCTCTCCGATATCGTCCCATGCTAACGGGGATCTGTACTTCCTACCATACAGAGCCTCGAAGGGTGCCATCTGGATACTGGCCTGGAAACTATTGTTGTACGAGAATTCCACCAGGTGCAGGTGATCCTCCTACGAACCACCGAAGTTAAGGGTACACGACCGTAACATATCTTCAAGAGTTTGTATAGTACGCTCTGACTGCCCATCTGTCTGCGGATGATACACTGAGCTGAACTTGAGATGAGTCCCCAAACTTTGATGAAGACTGCACCAGAAGTGCGATGTGAATCTCGTATCCCTGTCTGATACTATGCTGACTGGTACTCCGTGAAGTCGGACGATCTGCCTGAGATACATCTCTGCTAGCTGTACCGTCGACTGTCCAACTCTAAATGGAAGAAAGTGTGCCACCGTGGTAAGCCTGTCTACAATGACCCAAATAGCATCTCTGCCTGCCGGAGATCTGGGTAACCCAGTCACGAAATCTATGGTTATGTGTTCCCATTTCCATTCTGGGATCGGTAAAGGTTGAAGAAGTCCAGCTGGCCTCTGATGTTCAGCCTTGACTTGTTGGCAAACCAAACATCGAGAGACATACCGGGCTATCTCTCTCTTCATACCATTCCACCAAAAGTGTTGACGAATATCTCTGTACATCTTCGTGCTGCCTGGGTGGATGGAATACTGCGAACTGTGAGCCTCTGCCATGACTTCCTGTCTGATATCTCCACTGGGTACACAAAGACGCGTGCCGTGTCCAAGTGTACCATCCTCAGGAATACATAACTCTGGCCTTCTTCCTGCTTCACACTCTGCTCTGAGCCGCTAAATCTTGGAATCGGTTAACTGTGCTGTCCGGATCCTCTCAACTATGGTGGACTGAATCTGTAGGCTGGCCATCAAGGCCACATTGGAAGGAAGAACCACTTCAATTCCCATCTTCTGAAGATCTGCCAATAGCTCTGGTTGTGCCGTCAGGAAATAAACTCCGGCTCTCCGGCTCAACGCATCTGCTACAACGTTGGCCTTCCCTGGGTGATACTGCAAATCCATATCATAGTCCACCAGTAGCTCAAGCCATCTTCTCTGCCGCATATTAAGATCCTTCTGGGTGAAAACATACTTCAGGCTCTTGTGATCAGTGAATATCTCCACTCTGTCTCCGTACAAGTAGTGCCTCCATAACTTAAGTGCAAACACTACTGCTGCTAGCTCCAAGTCGTGGGTCGGGTAATTCTTCTCATGATCACGGAGTTGACGTGACGCATAAGCAATTACCTTTCCATGCTGCATCAAAACACATCCCAATCCTCTGCCTAAAGCGTCGCAATAAACTGTGAATCCTCCGGTCCCATCTAGAAGGGTGAGAATGGGAGCCGTTATCAAACCTCGCTTCAACTTCTCAAATGATTCCTGACATTCTGCTGTCCAAATGAATGGCACATCCTTGCGGGTCAACTGGGTCATCGGCGCTGAAATACTTGTAAAATCAGAGACGAACCGCCGGTAGTAGCCGGCCAATCCAAGAAAGCTGCGAACTTCTGCCACTGAGCTGGGTACTGGCCATGCCTCGATAGCCACAATCTTCTGGGGATCCACTTTCACTCCTCCTCTGGTAATGATGTGACCCAAGTAAGAAATGCGATCGAGCCAGAACTCGCATTTACTGAACTTGGCGTACAACTGGTGCTCTCTGAGAATCTGGAGGACAACTCTGAGATGCTGCTCATGCTCTGCTTCACTCTTGCTGTAGACCAGGATGTCATCAAGGAACACTATCACAAACTGATCCAAGTAAGGCATGAAAATACGGTTCATGAGGTCCATGAACACTGCCGGCGCATTGGTCGCTCCAAAGGGCATAACTAGAAACTCCCAATGCCCGTACCTAGATCTGAACGCCGTCTTCGGGATGTCCTGCTCTCTGACTCTGATCTGGTGGTATCCTGACCGCAAGTCTATCTTCGAGAAAACTGAAGCCCCCTTGAGTTGATCAAACAAGTCATCTATCCTCGGGAGAGGGTATCTGTTCTTGATTGTCACTGAGTTCAAGGTACGATAATCAACACATAGCCTGGACGTACCATCCTTTTTTTTCACAAGAAGCATCGGGGCTCCCCAAGGCGATCCACTTGCACGAATGAATCCCTTGGTCCTGAGTTCTTCAATCATCTTGAACAAAATCTCCAACTCTGAAGGTGCCATTCTGTAGACTCGCTCTGATACTGGTACTGTCCCGGGAATCAAGTCGATGGTGAACTCGATCTCCCGCTCTGGTGGCATCCCTGGAAGTTCCTCTGGGAAGACATCTGGAAACTCTTCAACTATCCGGGGCAACTGCACTGATGCTACTGCCATCCGTAATACTGGAGGAGATGGCTCTACTGTGCCTCTGGAAAATGAAAACTCTGGCTCTCCGGGAATACTAAAGACAACTCTGCCAACATGGCAGTCTATCCTAGCATAATGGTTCCTCAACCAATCCATGCCTAGGACTACATCATAGTCTGCCATAGGGAACTCTATGAGCCTAGCGGGGAACTCTCTACCGCTAACTACGATCCGAATCGAAGAAAACACTCGATCTACTCCCACAAGACCATTACCAGTAAGTATATTGAGCCTCACTGATAATGACTCGGGCTCCAATCCTATCCGTGTCGCGAATCGTACAGACATGAATGAATGCGATGCACCAGAATCAAATAATACAGATGTCGGAAAAGTATTGACGAGAATTGTACCTGCCACTACCTCACCTGGTGCAACTTCTTCTTCCATGGTCATCATCATAGCCTGACCTCTAGCTGCGGGTCCCCTCTGCTGGAAACCCCTCTGTCGGTTCTGTGCTGGAGCCTGGGTGAACTGCTGCTGGTTCTGCTGCTGAAAGGCCTGGGCCTGGGGCACCAATGGCCTCGGGTACTACTGTTGCAGCTGCTGCTGGACTGGAACTGGGGCTGGTCCTCTCAACGAAGAACTAGAAAGGTTGGATGATGATGGACCTCCCCTATTCGGGCAGGTCCCTATCTGGTGGTCTGCTCCTCCACAAGCCAGGCACAATCCCTGTGCCCTATGACACTCTGCCACTACATGGCCCGGCTTCCCGAAATGAGAACATCCCACCGCGGAAGACTGCTTCTGCTTCTGCTGCTGCGGGTACATCGGGGTTGAATGCTGAACCGACGTCACTGAGGCCGCCCGCCTCGGAGTTCCAATGGTTATACCCCTAGCTGCCGGGGCTGGAGCTGAAGATTGGTGCATCTGGTTGTGGGACCGCTTCCTGCCTCCGGTCCTGTCCACAATTCTCCGGGAGGTATACTCATGCCTCCTTGCTGCCTTCAACACTGCATCGAACGTCTGGTGCTCGAACTGCTCTACAGCCAATAATATCTCTAAGTGCAGCCCTTGCTGGAACCGCTGAGCCCTATCGAACTCGGTCGCCACTAAAGTGGGGGCAAACCTACTCAGCCTGGAAAACTCGGTCGCATAGCCATCGACCGTTCTGCCTCATTGCTTCAAGTTGGTGAACCGGGTCTGCAGGTCGTACCGTGCCACCGCATCGAAGTACTTTGTCTGGAACCTCTCTCTGAACGTCGCCCAAGTGACTGGTGCCGCTAACCCCATGGCCTGAGCTGCCCACCAATCGCGAGCCAAGTCTAACAACTGTAGGCGTACCACCGCCACCTTCTCATTCTCAGGTGTCCTAGCTGCTTCTAGAACCACCTCGGTATCCTGAAGCCAAGCGTCCGCGGCAATCGCATCTTCACTGCCGTCAAAGAAGGGAGGGTTCAAGCGCTTGAAACTGTTGGCCGCCTGATTCCCTTGGGGACCTCCTCGGTTTAGTGCATCATGAACTTTCTGGTGTAAGGCGTCGCCTCGACGATCTTGGGATGCAAGCAGTTCTCTGATAAGCCCTACCAAAGGTCCCTCATCCTGTCTAGCTGGTTGAACGGGCGGAGCTACCTGAACTGGAGGTTCTGAGCCTCCGAAAAGCATAACTCGGGAGGCTACTCCAGAGTGCTGAGCTTGATCTTCCTGGCACTGGGGTGCTTGTCGAGCTTCCTCTGGCTGGTTGGCAGGTCCGGGAGTAATGCCGCTGAAGAAGACGACATAGGAAACAATAAGGAAAGGACCAGGACGGATCAATGATACAAGCAATGTGATCAGGTCGAGATTCTCGGGGATTTGGAGATACGAGCAGAGATCAAGGACGAATATTGATTGAGACATCTATTCGATAAACCCTCACATTTCTTGAATGCCAAGACCTGCATGGGCCACCACTTAAACCATGTCATGCCCCAGAACCAGAATACTGGAGAGCGGGGGCAGACATAGCCAGCTACGTATATTGAAATAGAATACATCTCAACTATACGGTCACGGCTGTCTAGATATGAGGATTTACTACAAGCCAGCAGTCTCTTAAGGTCAAGCCTATTATCTCAATCTCAAGCAATTAACAGCGTTACAAGATGTTAGAGCATCAAATATATATATATATAAGGCGTCCCAAATATTACATATTGGATGATCATGAAGCTAGTCGTACAAAATGATAGGACTAGCAAGAGTTCAGTCATACATGATCAACCCTAGGATTTGTTAATCATGTTTACAGCCCGTAGGCAGACAGTAAGTAAATGTGCATCGAGCTAACAGGTGCTCGTTGGCTAAACGTCTCAAAAGAATAAATTTACATATAAGTGGGTGAAACAAAAGGAAAACCCACTCTTGGCCCGGGTTCCGTCTAGTTGTCACTATTGGGCTGGAAGCTTGGGAGATCCTCGGGAGCTGCTCCAAAATCTGGCCACACAAAACCAGCTGGGTCAAACCCCAGAAAGAGCAAGTGCCACAAAGGAGGCCACAAATAAGAACAAAAGCCAGCATATCTGAACATAAGAATAAAAGAAGTACAAGTAGTAAAGTACACAGGGCGATAAACGACTAGGGACGTGGAACCATTCCGGGAGCCAGGTTACAATCCTTAAACCAGACAAGGACCGGGGCTGTAACCCTTCGCCTGAACAGCTTACTGTCTCTACTTATTTATCGTTAAGATAAGTAAAACAAACATGCTCAGGAGATAGCAGGTACTGGAGCTAGACAAGACTTAGACAAGGCTGGACATCATGCATTCACAAGCGGCCAAGCAATTACTACGGCTTACTACTTTAACTAACTAGGGTTATCACAAGCCTTAATTACTAACAAGATGCAAGTGAGAAACTCCCAGTCCCAAGCCCTGCAGACTATCCAGTTATCCTTCCGCGGGTTGAGAGTTATAGGTGGGTACATTGCCCGGGAGACAAATGTACCCTTAGGTAACTTAGAGGGTGCAACACATGACAGTGTGCTGGAAATGTGCTCTACTCGTTGGCAAGCTACAAGTCCATTAAAGCGCCCAGATAACGAGATTGCCTGTGACTGGGAATTCTCCATGTTCTAGTTTGATCTAATCATTAACCTAATCCAATTTAGTGCGAGTCCCTGGCCGTGGTACCCAGGAAGTCACGTCCTAGACATGATGCAAGACAAGACAAGTGGATTATACAAGCAGGCAAGCAGGAACACCCACGGTGTCAAGTTGATTATACGAGTCAAGTTACAAGTTACAAGTCAATTCAGGAGTGCGCCGCCACGGGCCACTATCAAGCCAAGTTGGTCATGTCAGGAGTGCACCACTACGGGTCACTGTCATGTTATGCAAGTTCCTTGTCATACCAGGCCATGTACAATAGTCATTCCAAGTATATTAAGTAAAATCAAGTTCATGACAAAAGACGTAAGGATATAAAATGGACGTAAAATACCTAATAAAATACCAATATATATATAGGACTATAGAAGAGCCAAGATTAAAGAAAATAAAACCAAATCTCCAAAAGCCAGTGGTTTGTACAAGGGGTCAGGGGGTTGGTTTGTGTAGGGTGTCAGTTGTGCAGGGTGCCAAGTGCGCAGGGGCAGATGGCGCACGGATGGATTGCGCAGAAGGTAGACTGCGCAGGAGTGAACTGCGCAGGAGTTGGTTGCGCAGAGATGGATTGCGCATAGGTGGATTGCGCATGGGTGGATTGCGCAATGGTCGATTGCGCATGAGTCAGGTTGCGCAGGGGCCAACTGCGCAGGGGTTGGTGCGCCAAGGGAGATGCGCGGTCCAGCCCAAGAGGCCGGGCGCAATCGGCTATACGCAATGAAGGCGCTGGCCGAGAAGGAAGGTGCGCAGTTCACCAAAGGGTGAGCTGCACAATCGGCCTTGCGCTAAAGAGCGCAGGCCGAGAGGGCTGCTTCTCCAACCCGAGAAGAACTCCAAGAACTTCAAAACTTCAATTCTTCATAACTTGATCAAATCAAAACCAAATCTAGATTTTCAAAGTTCTAACTTAAGTAAAATCGAATTCTCTTCCACATGGAAGCATCAAAATATGCAAAAATTAAAGTTTAATAGATCAAAACCAAGGAATTCCGAAAATAATCAAAACTTAGATCTAGAACAATGGAGACTCTAATTCACAAAATTTCAAGTTCTAATGTTGATCTACATGTCCTAATCTATCAAATGGACAAATAAAATTGGGTGCTTATTTGTTGGCAAGGTGCACTTGCCTATGGGTTGGGGAGTGGTGTGTAGAGGAAGGAGAAGAAGAAAATTAATGGAGAGTAAAGAGGAGAGAGAAAGGTTGGTGGAGATATAATGAGGGTGGTTGTGGTGTGTTGAGGGAGGAGTGTAGGTTAAAGTGTACCAATTCATATTAAACCAAACCTAATCAAACCAAACCAATTCCATAAAATAAAACCAAGCCATGGTCCAAACCCATTTACGGGAAACCAAAATCCGCAAGTCGAGAAAATAAAATACGTGCCAAAAATCAAATTACGAGTACAAATACGAAATACAGAAAATGAGGGTGACACTTTGATTCGAAGTAACATCAATCGAAAGGGTACCCCCCCACTGCCCCTCCTTGAGAAGGAGTAAGTTCCCATGGCATCCTTCTCTTGGAAGCCAAACGGTAGAAGGCCTTCAGCAGCAATTGACGTTCAAATTGTCGTATGTACAGAACCATCCCTTTGTAGAGAAGAACCAGTCTTCCTTGATCTTCAGTACCTTCGCCTCGATGGAGGTCAAGCAGTCACCAAATAGAAAGGCAGGTTTCAAAAAAGTCGCATCGTCGGACTCAGCGGATTTTAGTTTGCCGCTCTCCATCATACTTTAGAGAAAACAGACGACCGATCCCGAATTTGCCACATTCTCTCGGAAGGCTGATTCAGTAGGATAGCAGCCTTCGCGGGGTTAATAACCTCCTCGTCGAAATCAACCTCCATTTGGCAGAGAGAAGCATCCAGAAGGACTTAATTCAGCAAAGGGATAGTCATCGATACTGACACAAGCAAAGACAAAAGTTAGGCAACATGAAGACAAAATAAAGGGTGTGTCAAGCAGCCTGGCGCATCATCAGGGTCTAGACCCATGCGCGTCAGCGGTAAAGCTTCGGCACATCATCAGGGTCTAAACCTATGCGCGTCAACTGTGAAGCTTCGGTGTATCATCAGGGTCTAAACCCATGCGCGTCAGCAGTGAAGCTTCGACGCATCATCAGGGTCTAAACCCATGCGCGTCAGCAGTAAAACCTTGGCACATAATCTGGGTCTAAACCCATGCGCGTCGGTGGAATAGCCTCAGCGCATCATCAGGACAGAAGCCTATACACGTCAGCGACAAAGAGCTAGGGCACGACAACATGATGCAACTTATTCGTGTGCCCCAGACTCGTCTAAAAAAAGTTGGAAGACCACACCCACCCGTCACCGCTGGCCGAACGTCCACCGGAGTCACAATGGTGACAGGAGCGTCCTCCTCGACGAACTCCCCAGGCTCCTTCCCCTTGCCAGCACCACCGCGTGAGGAGTGATGTCAGCCACCACTTGGGGTTCTACGAAATGATAACTGTAAATAATCCAAAAAAGATCATCATTAATATTTTGTTGATTACTTCGAAACGTTATCATTCGCATTAACTGAGAGGAGCATGCGCCCCATCACTGATGCACGGAGTAACAATACGCCCGAACAGTCATGCGTCCCATTGAATTCAACACCATGCTTCTTATTCAAAGTATTCCAAAACTGGACAGAAAATTTTGAAAACTTTGAAGGGGGTCGTGTAGAAGCATAGAATTTCAGGCGCATCCACAGGCCGGAATTCCTATACGCCTAACACTACATGCGCCAGAAAACTCAAACGAAGTACTTGGCACATCAAGACAGCAAAAGTATAGACAGCAAAAGAAGATTTTTATTTCATATAAAAGTCTATTACATATCTAAAAGGCTTTACATAGGAGAATTTCTGCAAAAAGAAAGATCTTAAGACTACAACCAGGCACAGCAAACTGCTATGCGCTCCCCACCAGGCGCATCATCAGTCAGGCACATCACTTCAGCGTCTCAGTCAGGCGTGTCTCTTCAGCGTCTCAGTCATGCGTAACCTTCAGCATTTCAGTCAGGCACATCTCTTCAGCATCTCAGTTATGCGTATCATGAAGTCTCAGCATATGTGCCTTACTTCGACCCGATCAAATGCTTCGACTAATGAAGCATTTATTGAACAGAACCTGGGTGGGCGATTAACCCCACCCTAGCTGGAGGAAGAGCTCTCCTACGAGGCTAAAGGAGCAGCTTTTAACACAACCAGAATGGACAATACCCACTCATGCAGGAGGAAGAGCTCTCCAAAGCCCAAGGAAGATGAAAGCCCCACAATTTTGATCTACGGCTCTTCCAGCATAACGGAGACAGGGCTCGAGCATCTCGATCTTTGGATGCAATAGGTACCTTCCGCCTGCCTCAGAAGCCCTCGACCCCGACTTTTGGATGTAACAGTCACCTTCACGAGTGCATGAATGAAGACAATATATCGCATCTTCACCCTCGGGAGCATCTCATCAACAGAATTTGCTCGAGCAAACAAGTTCATTCGGGAAGACGTGAGAGAACGAGAGGCAAACTCTCTCCTTGCCACTATTTATAGGCCGGACAAATCAAACCCATGGCCAAGTGGCGGGCTCTCCGAATCCCGTGTAATAAATTTGCATTTATGGTGATGAACCTGACGCTTCGAATTCAGCCAAGTCAAAACGGCAATTTAAAGCACTTAAAGAACATAAAAGTCGAACCAATAAAGGCACGTCATGCAAACGGATGCGCCGTTCAGACACCGCACATCCTACAGACGCGCCCATCAGTTCCAAAGTGTCCCATATGGATGCGCCCAACAAAGCACAGATCCATGCGTCCTAATCAACATGGACCCATGCGCCCATTTTGGCTCGTTATCCATCAAGCAATTAATGCTCAAGTGACAGAGTTGGCAGCACGTCCCCCGAGGACTGGACAGTTAGCAGCTTTTTTAGAAGATGAAGCGTCGCTGACATCAGTATCATCATCACTTTCTTCCGACGGTTACGACCCACATGACCGACTAACCACTCGCATGCGCCTCTGCACCCATGCGCCTGAAGACTCGTATGCGCCTCAAAAGTCGTGCACCCAGACTGGTTCATGACTCCTGAAAGTTGTGAGCCAAAGTCTTCTCATGCGCCCAATCCCAGGCGTATTCTATCAGATCACTCTCCACCAAATCTGAGATCTTTGAGCAACGGACATGCACCACGTGTCCTTTGACTCAATTCAGCCTATGAAGGGGTGCTAATCGTCCAAGATCTCAGCAACTGATAGATCCTCTCCCTGCTACGTGCCAGCCCACAAAAGCAGCAAGAAGGATTCAACCCACAAATGATGGTGCATCATCCATGTACCTCCCGCATCTTCAACCACGTGGCTTCCCCACGTACAGGCGCATCCTACATATGCGCGCATGAGCAGCCCAACCTGCTGCTTATAAATAGAGGGATCATTTTTTTCTTCCACACGGACACCTACGGACAGGGACCTACATACACACAGAGAGAGGCGGATACAGACACTCAACGTTTTCTTCCTCTATGCAAGCTCCAGTACCCATAGCAACTCAGACCTTCAGATAACTGAGAACCGTCGTCAGATCGTCAACGAAGTCAACGCATTACCACTCGCTCCATCGACACAGGGACCTAGATAAACAAAAGTGTTCTCCTAGGACTATATCTAAGTCCTATATTATAACACTGTTCTGTTTGTAATTGAAATTGCAATAAAATAATTTTAATGGCAAATATTGTAGAGGGAAAGGATGATGAAGGATGGGGGAAAGGGCTGCTATATTCAAAATTAATGGGGAAGGGGCTGCTCTTGGGTGGTAAATAATAGTGTTCAGTGTTAGGATTAGGGTTTTATGAAGTTGTTATTATTATTATTATTATTATTATTATTATTATTATTATTATTATTATTATAATATATATGTGTGTGTGTGTGTGTGTGTGTGTGTGTGTGTGTGTGTGTGTGTGTGTGTGTGTGTGTGTGTGTGTGCCTATAGGCTTGAGAATATGGGTTTATGGGCTTGGAACATGGGTTTATAGGGTCTATAGGTGTTGGCCAAGAGGGGGATATTTTTCTTTGGTCGGCCAAGCATGGTGTTATCCACATGGATCGAATTAGGGTATTGTAGGGTGTTGGTTGCTTAGTTAGATACGAAATGTGGCTAGCTACGGTTAAGGATTTATGTAGGTAGTTCTATATATAGAACCAACTATGGGTTTATGGGCTTGGAACATGGGTTTCTGTTTTGTTCGGGTCAAGTTTGAGCAAGTTTCGTGCAATCGGATCTCCTAAAAGTCAAAAGCCTTTATTATTAATTAATTAAGCCAAAAATATAGTATAAGCCACAACTTGACTTATTACTAGATAAGGGACATGAATATGGTTAGGCCGTCCCTATCATGGCTAATATGCTAGTCATGGTACACGACTGCATTAGTCATGCCATAACTCAAACTCAACATGCATCCACAAACTTAACCATGACTAAAGCTATATATAATAATAAATATTTGTTTTAAAAATATATAAAAATATAAAAATATAAAAATTACTATTTAAGCCAAATAAATAATAAAAATACTTTTAAAAAATGGTGTTTTACAATATGTGTGTGTGTGTGTGTGTTGTGGGTAGAAATTTGTCCTCTGTCCTATGCTGACTCCCAAAGTGGACAAGGGTTAAGACTTGAGATAAGTCAGTACCAAATGACTTAACCAAGAACAAGACTCTGTCCAGGACGTACCCTCGTAGTCAGGACATGTGATTAATATCATATATTACGTGATACAAAAACAGAAGAGTGAGACGAAAATGTCGCGTTCACTCGCCGAATAAAGAATTCAAGGATATATGACAAAGAGCACTCAAAACTTATCCACAATATGACTGCCTTATGCTAACATCTGCTATAATACCCCAAACTTTGTTTGTCCCTTACCCTGACAAACTCCATGTTGCTGCCTTCTCTGGCCATGATGTTGTGGCCTCTACTGACCCTCCTGATGCTGCATTTGTTGGTATATCTGGGCTTGCATCGGCAACGGATGCTGGGCTAATGGTCTCACTACTAGTGCTGGCCCTTGATCTGTGGGCAAGTAGCTACACGGTAGTCTGAACCTCCACACTTCAAGCACTACCCATTCGTTGACCGACACACCTTCCGAGTGTGCACTCCCTTGCCATAAGTGTAACTTACTGGTGCCTCCTCACGCTGCTGGTGTCTAGGCTGTAGTGCCGTGCAGGTGCCGCCACAACTGATGTCAACGGCCCCTGCATTCTTGTATCACGAATACGAACGCCAGGCACTGGTATTGACGTCCGGGATACTGCTCCTCAAACTCCCACACTCTGCACAAAAGACCTATTCTGGTCTCCAATCCTTGTTGAAAACCTTTCGATAGTAAGCTCGTGCCTCCGAGCCCCCGTCAATACTGCATCAAATGTTTGGTAGTCGTTCCACTCTACCCGCTGTATAATCTCCATGTGAAGTCCCTGCTGGAACCTCATTGCCCTTTCCGGCTCCGTCGCCACCATTGATGTGGCAAACTACTCAGCCTGTAGTACTCTGCTTCATAAAATTAAAAGTATTTAAATAATTGCAGAAGTGTTATTCGCCTTTAGATTTTTGACTGAAATCGAAACCAAAAGTTGAAACTGAGATCGGATAAGAAATTATAGTATTTTTAAAATCAAAAATGAAGCAAATTTTTTTCAAACTGAAGGAATCTCTTATTCTATTCGATTAGGTTCTGTTTTCGGTCCAAAATCGAATAATACTCACCCCTGCAGTTCGGTGTTGGTCACAGTCGTCGATATGTATTTTCGTTGACATTCTTGTCCATCTTATGTCGTATATCCCCTTGTCGGCTCCTACTATAATCCCGCTGGTACTTTTTCAATTTTATCCCACTTATTGATATGAATTTGTATTATATCCCACATTTTAATTTTATCATACTTACATTCCACATTTTTTCACGAAATTTTTTTTCGTGACAAAATGAATATTTTTCGTGGTAAAATACTTTTTTCGTAAGAAAAACTTGAATATAAGTCTAATAAAATTAAAAGAAAAATGAGATATAAGTAAAAATTTGTATTATAATACAAAAAAAGAGAGCTTTTGGGACGTCATTATTAGATACGCTAATCTAAAAAGTCCTAAAAACTTAATATTTAGGACGCTTATTCATTTTGTAACAAAAAATAACATTATTTAGGACAGACTTCTAAATGGATCATAATAAATGTATCTTTTTTGAGACTACGAATTATTTTTGTCCCAAATAAACTATTGGGTCGTCCTAATAAAACTTGGCAGGGAAGAAAAATAATTGACCACCCAAATTTTTGGCCCATCCCATTTATTCTTTATTTTATATTTTAATTTTTATATTAATCTTAGCCGCTTGATGTGAACGATTCAATCTGAACCATTGATAGATAAGTGTATAGAAGGAAACACATTCCCTAACATTCATTTCCCTCTCCAAGCCCTAAAGGATTCCCAAATATTCATCTCCCTCCCACGAGCCTGCCCGTGCCCTAGAGATCTAGTTTTATTTGCACTCCTCCTCTCCTCTCTTCCTCGATGGCGATTGCCAATGTCACCCCGAACTCCTCTCCCTCCTCTCCCCCTCGTAGGAGCAGTCCTCCCTCTCCTCATCTGACGTCGGTGCCGTCCCGACGACCCCCTTCGACCGCCACCACTCCACCGGGCTGAGTACCTAGACCATCCGTTGCAGTGGATGAACATTTCCTGGTCCTGTCCGTCGATTGCATCTTCCTCGTTCTCGGAGTCCGCTTCTTCCTCATCTCGCACCTCTTCTTCTTCTCCCCCTCAACCATAACAGGTTCGGCTTCTTTCTATTTTTTAGGGTTTTCCTCTCCCAATTTCCTTTTTTTTATTTATGGTTTACTCATACTCTAATTTTTTTCTCGTTTAAAACCTCTACAAATCTACGGAGACACACGGCTGAACCACTAGACTCATGTTTGATTTCTTCTTCTTATTCCACCAATTTTACATAAGAAAATTGATTTTAATTTGACATATGAGTTCTTTAATTTGATATTAATTTGTGTTTATATTAGTAATTAACAAATTTTCATGATATTATACTTTGGACTCGAATTAGATAAATTACTTCATGAATGATCAACACACTATAATTATTTTTTGTTGTTGCTTTTTTCCCCTATAAAAGTGGAAGTCTTTGTGTTTGGGAGAATACTACATCATATAAATATTAAATAGTATGGACACTTGTATTGAGAGGTTTTTGCTTTAGCATTTGCATTGGCTTCGTACAAGGAATATTTTTTTATCCCTCTTTGGGATTTTGCTACTATCACCAGCATGTGAGTGGACAGCCTCCGACACTATATATTGAGTTATTATTTAGATGGCAGGATTGAGTTATTATTTAGATAGCAGGACTGGACTATGGAATTTCCTTTATATTCCTACCAATATGTGCATGTTTGGTTGTGTTAACACCAATTTTTACTATAGCTTGTTTCTTTGTGAATGGTTCTGAGAACATTAAGTTTTAGGAAGCAAAAAATTACTACTTTTTTCCTGATATAATATTGTATCATATATAGAGATTAAGGTGTATTCATTATTTACTACTTTAACTCTGCTATTAGTTCTACACTTATCATTAGTACTGATGCTAAGAAGTTTATATGTCTGACAAGGAAATAGCTTGAAAAACTATAGGCTCAATGATGCTTCAAAGTGTTCATTTATCTCATTTTAAAGGTACAAATACAAGGTTTTACTTTTTAGAAATCAATATTACAATAGGAGGTTGGTCAGCTTAGAGAGAGTGAAAGCTGAGTAATAGGAGAATGTCTAATGTTGTATATTTACGATCTGCTATATGAAGTTGTAAATTATTTGTGTTCAAGTTCAAGGCTTGTCAAGCTTAACCAATCATCGATTAAATCTTCAACTAGAAAACGAAATCAAGAATAGAAAAAGAAATCATGAATAGACATCTCACCTTAAAAGTTCAAAAGAAGGCTATTTGTGTGCTTAATTAGAACAAGGCATGACCTGTTTGAGTATGGTAGAGTTTGAATTTAGGCAACTCGCTGTATGAAATCTTGACAAAGATATGTTATATACGCAGGAAAATAAATCTTTATTGAGACTCTTCTCTCTTCTTCCCACGAAGCTCTAGTTATAGAATTGCATATGAGCTGTGATTAGTATGACAATGTTCTCATACTAATTGACCACTGTCATCATAGTTCCTATTATGTAACACTACAAATTTTTTACATTTATATGCACTGACAGTCACCATTTCATCGCATTACTGATTCCATTATTTTTTTTATCAAAGTAGTGGGGTATCTTGAGTTCTGGAACAATTTTTTTATTATATCCACAACTTCAATTTCTTCTATTTCAATAGGAGAAACTATAGGCTCGATATGCTAAATCATCTATACTTGATGCTTATTATCTCTGACGATAGTCATACTACCAGAAAACTTTAGTAACATTTAAAGTGCTCAATGTACTTGGTTCTTCAGTATGAACTCCAGTATTATGCAAGGAAAGGACTTCTTCAATTGGTGATTTTGTATTCTTTGATAATTGGGGTAAAAAAAAAAACTTACTGAAATAGGGGTAGTGGAGTTGCATTAAAAAACATCAAGGATAGATCTTTTAGCATATGACAATTGTGATATAGTTTTCTTATGTAAGCAAAGTAGTAAATCGATGAAAAGGCCCAACAAGTTGTACCACTGTGCAATATGTTCCACGGATATTCCCTGGAGGGCTGTATCAGTTCATTTTTGTGTATGTGACACGATACTACTTCGACACTCATGTCCCATATGGACTGCACATGTACATCAAGATTTTGATAGAGAGATTACAATATATTTGTTAGGCATCTGTCCCCAACATAAATTGGAAAAAAAAAGAATGTGTCATTTAAGATGTCAAATACTAAATAGTAAAAGGGAAGCAAAGTCAAGCTCAAATGAGGAAGCATAATTAAAACTTTGATTAGTTAAATTCAGTACTATATCCTCTCATTTCTTTAGATATGTATTCCCCACAAGCTTCCATGCTAATGCACATATTTATTGACGTTTTGCTTATTAACACAACACCAATTTAGAGTGTCCTAGTGTATATCTGAATTTGAATGTATGTGTCATGTCCAATTTGTATCTGATATGAATGCGCACGGCCACCCGACATGAAACTTGATAAGAGTTAGTTGTTGTTTGTCCCAGCTTCCACATATTTAATTGGTGAAGGTCAATGGATCATGATAATATTATTCTTGGTGACATATTGTTTTGAACTGGTTAACATATTAAATAGAACCTATCTGACATTCCCTAGCTTACTGGGAAAAGAGAAAAATAATGAAACCTACCCATGGTTGTTTAATACTCACCTTAATTAATTTCTTACAGAATTATAAGTGCAATTGAAACTTACAACAGTTTGCCTTGGAAGCTTTTGTTTGATAAAATTTATTCTTCACTCAGGTTTGTATACACAAAACTTACAACAGTTTGCAATTGAAACTCAGCCAATATTTATAATTTCCAACAGTTTCAGATAAGAAAAGCTCAAGTTAATTAGGTACAGCTGATTCGTATTGTATCAGCTGATTTTTTAAACCATGGCCATAACAAGCGCTTAAAACATAGTTGATTGGTTTGAGCCAAACCAACGACCGTTATTAGCCAATAATTAAGGTATCAAGCTAAAATTTAAATTTTTTGCATCAAATTGAGTTTGAGCTAAACCAATTTGAGCAACAAGCTAAAATCTTATGGTATCAGACAAATATTAGAAAGTTTCGTGCAAGGTATCAGCCCAATTAATTTCTTTTTTCATTTGAAATATGGAACTTAAATATTCCTGTTCCTGTAGATCAATATTCCAATCCAAACCATTAAAACTTCCAAAAATGGTGGTACCTATACTCATAGACATGATCTACTACAGATAAGCATATCATGTCTTTTAACTCCTTTAAAATCTAGTAGAACATAGAAAAACTTAATCACGACCACCCATGCGGTCAACTACCTACTTCTACCATAAACTTTCACCACAATTATAGGTTCGTTATATGAATCTATATTGAAGCAGGAACTTATTCACACTTAGGTGGTCCTATCAAACTACATGCAGGTTTCTACTCCAAAGATGAAATTACTTTTTCTAATGGATTTTTTGGTTTCATGAGTTCTATTTAGTTTCTTTAAGTTGATCATTGCTATTTTAATGAATATAAAATGGACACAGATACAAATACGGACACAATATTGATACGATTCCTTATTTGAACGCATTTTACCTTAAATTGTATCTTAATTGATTCTATATTGGAAGTTATTAAGGTCCATTGTATAGAACTTTTTGGTGCTAAGACATGATACTCATTTTTACCTAGTAAAGCTACCATCATGCTAAGTTCATAGTACAATCAAGGGCTGAGGATCTCAGAGAACCAAAAGCATACATATACAAGATTAAATATGAGATGGTAAAGTGAATGTGTGACTTGCGTGGAATAGCTACAACAATTCACACATGACTGACAAATAATTAATAAAAAAATCCTTTCACTAAAGCCATGGAATGAACTATTTATATTTTAGTTCACAGGGAAAAATGGCCAACTAGCAATGCCATAGACCCTTATTTTTCATAGTTCAGAGTTAAAAATGAAACAAAATCATTTCAAATGCACATAACTTAACCAATGATAATTTGTGAACATTTTTTATAGAAACTCGAAGACCTATTATCCATGTTCCATATTGAAGAAACACTGCATTATGGGTACACCCCTAGTGTCTAATACCTATGCTGCATATACACAAGAAAAATGCAGAAAATTCGATATTTATACATGAATCTATGCAATAATGTGCACTTTTATGATAATGCAAAAATGGACCTGAGAAAGCATGTTGCCCAAAAGAATGACCGACGCTGCATTAGATATATTATTCTCTTTGGCTTCAATTTGTAGAACAATTCCAACATCAGCAAGTGCCAAGGAAGAAGCATCATTTATTACATTAGAAATCTCAAATCAATAAGAAAACCGATATTATTTTAGTCGTATGAACTCATAAATACATAGGAAATGCATCTTGATATATACTATATAGTATATGTTGGAAAATATTCCTAAAGAATGCAATAAGGAAAAACTGCAAAAGCTAGAATTGGGATTCAAAGGGAAACTGAACACAGGCATAGGAAGAAAATTAGACCTCATGTACTTTAAAAATATCTCTAAGTACAAATGTTAAGCAACAGAAAACTTGAAAAGCTTCAAAAAATAAAAGATCCCTGCAAGAGATTAGATCAACTAATGGTAAGTACTATCAATTAATATATTTTTCAGCTAGTGTGTCAAAAATTTGAATATGGTTGTTTTTCTTGATATGAAGGATATAACTTTCGTAATTGATTGTTGGGATATAATTCCTTAGTATGGTTTGTATAAAGAGAAACATATGTTATGTGTTCTTTGATAAATTACTTTCTGATGGTAATTGTTGCATATCTTTAGGTATATCTTCGGATCCTTTGGCTTCAAATGCATTACTTGTGCCTTTATGAGTGTATACTAATATATCTCATGTAAATTTGGCTCTAATATTTTAGTGCATATTTTTTGAACTATGGCAGGTCCAAAAGCGGAGATGTGATATAGTGAATGTTCTTGAAGGAGTATGAATGTTGGAAAAATGTTTGAAGAACATATGGAAGTAGATACTAGTCTCCTTCTTTTGTTTTCCTTTTGTTAATACTAATCTAAAAGTAACTAATGTAGGAGGAATGATGAGTTATGATTGGATCTTGCAAACCAAGTTACTCAAGTAAAGTTACATGAAAAGAATTTAATTTTTATTCTTGTACTTTTATTGCAGATTTCTCAGATGAAATTAAGACTTGAACAATTGGGAACGAAAATGGTTTCTTCTCATTAATAAATGAGATGATTGCATAAACCAAGATGTGTCATGTGTACTGGATGTTCCAAAAAGAAGGATTGTTCCTGCTAATTGGTAAGAGATGCTTGTGGGAAACCCAGTACAATAGGGACTTAACCCACTGCTGCAAGGGGTCTCCCCCTCCCTTGCATGCACCTGTGTAGGCCAACATAAGGCCCTGCCTGGCCTTGCAGCCAAGGGTAAGAACCCCGGCTGCCTACTTCCTGTTGCAGTGAGGCCAAGAGTAGTGGCCTAAGGCCTATGCTAACCTGAGTGCACCCATGTTGCTGTAGGAAGATCCCCCCTGCCTGCCTGTGTGCAGGACAGGAACTCCTACGTCCTGCAGCACACTTGTGCAGCACCAACACTAGGCCCTGCCTGTGTGCAGGATGTTCCCTGCCTAACTGTGCACTACAGGGGCTTCCAAGTCCCTGTCCACCACCTGTGCAAACAGGGAGTGGCACCCTGCCTGTAGTGTGCAGGCCACACATCAAGGCCTATGTGCTGCCTAGCACACAGCTCACCCCTCTCTTGACCCTCCTTATCTATCCCTCACACACTCACACACTCACACAGGTAATTGCACAACAAACACTCCTTACATTACCTACACATGACTGCTACCTGATCACTCCCTAACCCCCTTTACATAGGTAATACACCCACATAACACCTGCCTGTGTGCACATACAATAAGCCCTGCCTTGCACTGCAGAGGGAGGGGGTATTTCCCATGTTGTTTACCCTTGTGCAAAATCAGTGTGCGTATATATATATATATATATATATATATATATATATATATATATATATATATATATATATATTATTTTAGAAAAACATGGCTGATAGTTCAATCGAAATCCGATATATCGGCCGAATTCTCTAATTTTTTCATGCATATGAGAATAGAATATTAGAGGTGAATAAGTGTTTTCTAATCAGGTTACGTAGGATTAGTAGGTTTTTATATTGATACGACATATATTACTATTTTTTTATTCGTACTTATAATGCTATAATTGTTAGTTTGTTACCATGTAATGATGTGATGTTATGTTACATGTTTTTTCTTAGTTATTTACTTAGTTTTAACCTTTTAGGACATTTAGTACATCTACAATTTGAATATGATGGGACATTTAGAAGCTATGCAGGCTAGCCAAGTAGCTAATTCATGTGAGATTGATCAATTAGAATCTCACAGTTATCCTTTTACTAATAGATTCATGTTCCAAAAATTATTGATTAGAATGTAGAATTTCTTATGATCATTGGTTGCATCTGATTTAACTAATATTGTTGTTATTATTAAATAAAAAAATGAAAGCAATACCATGTTAAAGTAGTATTTTATAGCAGTAATCCCATGCACCATTGTTTATCTATTAAAGATTATGCAATTTATGATGTCTTATTCGGACCTTGCCAACATATGTTGTATTTGACAATGTTACGGGTGTTAGCTTTGCATGTGATTTGAGAAGGACATTATTGAAGGATCTGCTAATATGAACCTTGCATTTGTTGCACAAGTCTTCCTGCATAGGTGATAGCATGATGCCTTTTCTTCTTTTATTTTTTTTCTTTTCTTTCTGCAATTTACCTAATATGTGTTTTACTTTTAACCTCATCTCTCTAGCAATTCTCATTCACGTTGAACTTATATTAAGTAGCTCTGCTTCATCTCCATTTGGGCAGGCTTCTGAGACAGACTAGGACTAGGCCAAATTTGCTGGAAAGGAGTCCTAAAAAGAACTTTGATTATTTGAGGTAAGAATCCGTCGCTTACTTTATGCTTGCCTGAGATTGAAACTGATGATCCATTATCTAAACAAAAACAAATATTTTTATGATTGCAAGTAGTTAGATTCAAACTTTTGTAGCCTGACTTTAAGTAAAACTACTGGAAAAAAATTATTATTTAATGACTTTATAGTTGGTTTATCTTTGTATGACTAGTGATATGAGAAAGTAGACATTGTTCATGTCCACGCAATGTCTACATGTCTTTATTTCAGGATATGGTAAATAAGAGAGGTTTCACAAGGACTGCTCAAGTTTTAAGTGTGGTTGTGAACCACGTGGGATTTATTTAGATAACAACTGCTCCAATGGAGGTAGAAGTGCCTGTTTTGGACTTCATTATCTGCAGGTTGTTTTTTATGAGACTGATTTGTTTATTTCTATTTGCAGGTCATTCCAATGCTTTTTGTACCTATTTTGCAAATGATGGGAGATGCCACTTTGAAAAATCAAATATGTTTTGGACTTGTGTAAAAAGTTGTAGATTTTATTTTATAAATTAAGTGAATGCTTAATGATGTAAAACTTGATGGGAGAACACTCGAAGTGATGTAAGACTTGGATTTTATTTTGTGAACAATGGGATATTACCTTTAAATATGTTTTATAGAAATCGTTTTGTTAATGTTGCGGTTACGCTTTGTTAATGTTGCGGCTACCATATGCATTTGCGATTAAATAAAATATTTTTGTATGAATTTTTGTTGTATACAAAATTTAATTATATATTTTATATATAAACAGGAAATTATTAATTCCATAATAATTTAAACAATTGTTAAGTTTTTCGGACGATCATAGTACTGTAACAAAAAGTAAATTACTTTTTTTTGGGACTTTTTAAAATTTTGTCCCTTATTTATTAGGACGAAATATATCTGTTACAAAAACTTGTTTTTTGGGACAAATTAATAAACCGTCACACAAAAGCATAAATTTAAAAACTTTTGAGACGTTTTGCCTAACCGTCCTTTAACAGTAATTAGGACGGCAATATCCGTCCCTAAAGTTTTTGTCACGCCACTCTAATGGGACCGTCCATTCCCGTCCCAAAGGTCGTCCCAAATATTTGTTGGAACGGTAATTGCAGTTTTTAAGACGATTTTTTGTTGTCCCCAAAGGTCACTTTTTTGTAGTGAATTGAGATGGAAGCCAAAAAAATTCTTATTTAATTTTCATTGGATGTGGCTGTCGGACATCGAAACTAACTATATTTAAAATATCACATGAAAAAAGTTTCTATTTAGTAATCTTTATAGCTTGTCAACTTTGTTAGCCCAATGATTATATCATATTTTTTAATATAGCTAATCAATTAAGTTTAACATAATGACGTAACTAATATTCATGTAATCACTATCATGTTGTTACTTAAACTTAGCTTTGTCCAACTATTCACTAAATGTTATCATATTTTTATGTTTGTATCATAATTCATCATACTGCTTTGTTTGTCTAACATGTATTTACAGACATGCAGTAAGCATGATCAAACATGATCAAACTAGGACATATGCAATAAAGAATTAATGATGGGTTAAAGACGGTGTTATAGAAGAAGATTTCTCTGAACTGAAAGGTATTCAGATTTTCAGATCTGTTTATCTTTGGACGACCGCCGTCAAGGAAAAAGGCGTCTTCATGTCTGCTCAAATATCAGAAGAAAGACGTCATCAAAGGACTATTGGTTTTCCTATTTTATCAATATAATTTTTATATTTATTGAGTTTAGAAATACAATGTATAATACATCGTACTGACAAATAGGCTATCCAAGAAATGTTCTCAAAATACCCTTTTATTTTGAAAACAAGCCTACTTACAAAAGTCCAAACTACTTCCTAACTGCTTGACTTTTCAAAAGCCCAAAACTCAAAATCCGATTTGTAAATTTCCCCAAAAATCAAACTCTTGACACCAACAGAGTTCGGCCCGAGTTTGGTCTGAACTCGCCCCGAGTTCGTTTGGTGCCGTTGGATTTTGAATTTGGTCATCCTGTAGTTACGGATGCAACGACTATCTGCCGAGATTCTCTCAAAGAATTCTGTCTGAATTCTGCCCGAATTCTGTGTTTGGAAAAACTATAAATAGAGAAAAAAAATTCTCATTTCAACACACCTCTCTCTTCTCTTCTCTCTAAGCCTAATACATTTTTCCAAAGTATTATGAGCTATTCATTTTCAAATACAAAGCCAGTTACAATCCTCTAGTCAATTTGTAGTGCGGTACGGTCTAGAAGTTTTAGAATGATTGTAATCAGAGGCTTGATTGAAGAAAGCCACTTTACTATTGAATTTTGTCGACTACTTCGGATCAAATCTCGCGTTGTAGAAGTTGCAAGGACTTCGGATGAAAACTTGCGGTATTTTTTGCATAGTGGATTCAATTGGAAGCTAGAGTTCTTCCGACTGGACTAGTCCTCACAAAATGGAAACCAATATACATTCTTGTGTTTACGTTTGCTCTCTACTTTCATTACATATTTGTGATATATATATTCTGTGATCTTGCTACTAACATTTTAAATAGATAATTTTCTGTTGCCTACTCTGTTCACCCCCTCCCCCCCCCCCTCCCTCTCTTGAGTATAGTGCTTTACATCTCGTTCCTACAATGGTCATCCAGTATTTAGGAGCCAGTATTTATAGCTACTACTTATTAACTGTATTATATTAGGAGCAACACTTACTTTCTGAACACGCATTCTTTATTTTGTCTGAGATATTGTATCGCGGGGATTAATATAGTTGGATAAATTTTTCTTATTTTATTATTTAAAAAATTCAAAATTGTCGCCAAAAACTCTTACTCCTCCGTTTTTTCAGATATAGCTACAATTAATAGCTCACTCATATATTATGGAATCACTCGGGTCTACGCGAAAAAATGAATGAAAATTATTTTTGTTTGTTTCTTTATAAGGTTATAGTTTTAAGTATTTTTTGATATTTGAAAAGGTTAAAAAAATATAGTCAAAATATATTTTTAATCAATAATAGTTCGGTTTTAAATTTTTATAATAAATGCAAAAATTGAAAAGGAAAGTAGTTTGTTGGTTGGATGGTGAAACATTTTTCAATTTTTCTTTTCTTTAAAAATTTAGGATTATTTACACTAACATTTCCTATATTTTGTGTTTATCAAGTGGACCTTCCCTAATTTAAAAATAAATACAATGACACCCCTTAAATTCTGTGTTAAATACACGGACCATTCCTAAGTTTTACAGTTTATTGAAAGAATTTTACACTGACCAACCCTATTTTAAAAAAATAAAAAGCTGGGGGTGTCATTGTATTTATTTTAAAGTATTAGAGGTCTCCTTAATAAATATAAAATATAGGAGACGCCAGTGTAAATAATCCTAAAAATTGCTTTTTTATTTTTTTTCTTATTTTTTTCCTTTCACAATATTTTCATTCTTCACCGCCAAAAGTGAACTAAAATCAAACCACTTCGAGTATCTTAGGGGCTGTTTGGCTCCGTAAAAGTGGGCTAAAATTGCATTATTTTTGGTAACTCAGCTGAACTGTGGCAAGTTCCGCTGTTTGGTATCACTATACAAAATTTTGAAAGAGAAGTGACATGACCAATCTGCAGTTCATGTCTGCTGCAAAAACTCCACTTTTCACATTCGGAGTTTTTTGGTTGCAAGTGCTTTGTGTAGTACTGAAAACTGCTCTGAAACTGCCAGGGAGTGCGGTGGTGGTACCGCTGCTGCTTCCTCTTTCTTGGGTTCTTGTTCTCGTCTAGATCACCGCCGGAGACCCCATCCAAGTTGTCACTTACACACTTGTCGTTCTCATCTCTTGTACAGGATTGAGGGGCACGATGGAGAACTGGTGGTGCGACTCGGCGGTCTTGACGATGAAGACGAACTCCTTGTCCCGTTAGGACATCTCCATGATGCTCATGCCGGAGCCGTAGTAGTCGAAGAGGTCTGCCTGGGAGTTGAAGAGGGCTGACTCCGGGAGAGTGGCCGGGCCGACGGCGAAGTTGAAGATGGGACGACGGTTGACAGGTTGCAGGAGGGTGGCGTGGCCAGCGGCAAAGTTGAGAACGGGCTGGTGGCGAAGTTGAAGACACGTTGGTGTGGGCGACATGTTGGAGTTGGGTTTCTGAGATGAAGTTGGGATTTTTTGGTGGTGGTATATAATTTTTTGTAAATTTTTTGTGTGTTATAGCTACATACAAACAGAGGTTTGGTTTGAGGATTAGTTATGAGTTATAGCTAATTTTGTGTGCCGTTCCTAGAAACACTCGGCTGATACATGTTTAATCATGATAATTAACTTAATTATCATAAATAATTTACTTTGTCTTTAATTTATCAGTCATAAATTTTTAATCCATACAAAATAAATAAATAATAATACATGTTGGGGGTAAGTGTGGTGCCCCGTCCCTACATCGTGCCTGGTACTTGTCCACGGGGTGCGCGAGAAAGGAACACTGTCGCTATCGATTCGGTCGGGACCGATAGGTCGGGATCGGCCGAGTCGATCGAACGGGAACGGTTGAATTAAGATCCATTCCTCGTTATGGAATGTCTTCTTCGGAACCAAGTCCCATATTCAGCGGGTTGCGCCTCGAGGATTGGCTCTGTGGCTGAGTCGGGAGAGACCTCCCGTTGCTCTGCTTTTCACGCCGCTTGCGTTGGTTTTGGCTTTGTTTTCTGAATGCATTTTCATGAATATTTTCGATGGTTTTCATGGCTTGCATTTCGAACTCGTATTTCCTATCGAACTCCTTGAATAATGCAGTGTTCTAATCGGTTGCTTGTGCGATTTCAGGTAATCGTGTAGGCGACGTCTAGCGCGACCAACAAGTTCTCTCGCCGAAGTAAACTCAAGGTGAGTGGCTGACCCTTCTCTTCTCGACCCTCTTCTTAGGAAAAATTGATAGTGTTGTTGCGAACGAAAGGATAAATGCAAGAGCACGAACACGGAAAAAAAGGATTGAGTTTTCAAAGAGAATGTAGGCTATATCTTAATAACTAAAAAGGAAAATATGTCTTCACACGGTTATGGACAACTTGTCGACAAGGCGATAGTTTCCTCGAGCGGCAACCCGAGGCCACGGGACCGTTTCGGCCTAGAAGGAAACAGGGTATAGTCGTGCATAAGGTTTCAGCACAGGTTAAGCGGGGACTTGCAACGGAGCTAGCTACTTGCGTTGAAAGGATCTCGATTAACAAAACTATACGTCCAGGATGGCTTGTGATGCCAGTGACCAATCACACGTACATTTTCTACTTAATATGAAAAATGTTAACAATTGACAGGAAAGAACATGGTAAGTTTCATAAGGCACGGCACGGTCCGCCGGGGGTAAGTTCCGAAGTAAATTACATTATGCTTGTCATTGCACGTGTGAAATTCATTAGGATGGTTAGAAACATTTATGAACTAAGTCATATAAACTCTTCAACCAAATGAGAGCTTGGAACTTAAATAGCCACGCACCAGTACAAAGTGTAATGTACTGATCCTCGCTCTCCATGCAGGTACCCCAAACTACGAAGGGCGTGCCACTTAAAAATTTAAGGCGACGTGGACACTTTTGAAGCCACGTCTGGTTGTGAAGGCTTGTTTCTGGATTCCTTTTGAAGAAGACCCCGCACTCAGTCCAAAAGAAGATGGCGGCTCGACTCCCCTCGATAGCAGGTGGAAAGATGTTATGTTTTGCTTGTAAAAAGGGATGTAATATATGGAACGACTATCTCATCGGCATTCGTTTTGTAAGTCGAGTCATGTTGTAGCCCGCGCGGCAATGAATGTAATGAAGTCAATGTAAATGAAGTTTTATTATCAATAAAAAAAGTCTACTTCTATTTCAAATGTGTCAATCAATTTCTCTGCGTACTCTAACTTGATGTTATGTTTCGGATAGCCTTATGAATGTGCCTTGTGCGATCGCAATTTAGGATCGTATGGCATCACGCCCGGGGGACGACTATCGATTCTATGGAATCGGGGCATGACATAATGGTATCAGAGCACGGCTTTACATCCTTTGGCCTCGCATCTAGAGTTCCAAACCTTTGACCTCGCATCGATGAGATAAGTTGTTCCATACAATGAGTCCGTAATAATTTGTGACTGATGCGTTTGCCTTCGTATCGCAGAAGTGACGGAGCCCACGGTCGAGCAAGAACAGAGCGCTTCTAGCGGCTCTAGTAGTTCGCATCGTTCGCAGGCCGGACCTTCCAACGATACAATCGAAAGGATGCTGCGCATGATGGAGGCGCAACGAAACCAGTCCGAGAACCGATATCAACAGGTAGAAGAACGACAGGCCCAGTTCGAAGCTCGCTTCGACGCGTACGCGAAACTTCAACAAAAGCAGCTGGATACCCTGCAGTAGATCGTCCAAACAATGGCGGCCAACGGAAATTCTATTACTGCGCCTACCGTCACCGCACCTACTGCCACCGTGCCGACGATCCAACCGATTGAAGTCGACACGACGGAGCCCGAGCGTCAACCAGTGACACTGAAAAAGTACAACTTTGAAGTGTCAGAATTCAAAAAAGCGTATCGCACTTCCTTCAGCGGCACCGAGGGTCCCTCCATGGCAATCGAGTGGTTGAAAGAGCTGGAAGATCACTTCGAGCTGCTCGGCATTGAAGAATCCAAGCAAGTCGCCTGCGCACAACTTCAGCTACGGTTGAACGCGCACGACTGGTGGGTCGTGCATAAGTGAGCGATCCGACGCGACAACAACTCAGCTCCGATCTCTTGGGCCACATTCCGTAAAGCCTTTGAATTCGAGTACCTTCCATCAGCCGTTTGTCAAGCGAAGGAGAATGAATTCATGCAGTTGAGGCAGAGAAATCGGACAGTAGAACAGTACGCTGCAGAATTCAACAAGTTGTCCAAGTTTGCTAGTACGTTTCTGCCTACAGAGGAGTGTCGCGTGCGACGGTTCGAAGTGGGTCTGCCACACTCTATCGGTGCGCATGTCGGGGTCCTGAAGTACAAGCCGTGGGCGAGGCTCTGAATTACGCCCTCCGTCTTGAGAAACTGCATTCTTTCGGTGCTGACGACGTTGTGCGCCACTACAATCACATACGTCCTAGCTATACGGGAGGCAACAATCACACATCAAAGAGACAAACCATGGCGGTTACCAGGGACATAACTCATCATCGCGATGTGCCAAGTGCGGTTCCCTTGGGCATGAGGAGAGCAAGTGCTTTGTCGTCGAGGGGGATGCTTCTTTTACGGACAAAAGGGTCACTATAAACAAGATTGCCCCCGGAGAGGGAATCGTAACGCCCCGTAACAACAACACCGTCAAGAGAATCGAGGACAGGCACCCCGACCTCCTCAGCATACTCAATTCAACAACCAAGACCGACGCCCTAATGCTCAGGGGCGTGTCTTTGCTCTGACTCGAGACGAGGCGCTCGCTTCCGACACAGTCGTGACAGGTATATTGAGTTTCAATAATGTACCTGCTTGTGTGTTATTTGATTCAAGCACTTCACATACTTTCATATCGGCGGATTTCGTCGCCGAGCACAAATTTCCTGTATTATCGTTAGACCTTGATCTTAGCGTAAGTATGACTTCGGGCGTGCCACTACTCTTAGCCTGCGGGGGTGGAACCATATGTATAGGGGGTCAAAAGATCGATCTTGATGCGATAGTTCTAGACATGAAGGACTTCGACATCATACTGGACATGGATTGGCTCGGTCCAAGCAACGCAACCATAGACTGCGCTGAAAAGAAGGACACATTCCGTATACCTGGAGTGCCTGAATTCTGCTACTCGTGTGGTGAGGCGTCGCCGACCTGCATGGTGATCTCCGCAATATCTGCTTGACGGATGCTGCATTCCGGGTGCGAACGCTATCTAGCTTCCGTTCGAAACATGCAACATGATGGTGCAAGCGCGGGTCAGACCGACGTTGTGGCAGAATTCCCAGACATGTTCCCGGACGAGCTATCCGGCATGCTGCCCGATCGAGAAATAGAGTTCACCATCGACACATTCCCCGACCCCCGGCCGATCTTGAAAGCCCCGTACAGAATGGCCCCTGCAAAATTGAAAGAATTGAAGGCACAACTTCAAGAATTACTCGACAGAGAGTTTATTCGCCCGAGTGTCTTGCCGTGGGGTGCGCCCGTGCTATTCGTGAAGAATAAGGATGGATCGATGCGGCTCTGCATCGACTATCGAGAATTGAATAAAGCCACCGTCCGAAACAAATATCCCCGGCCCCGCATCGACGACTTGTTCGACCAGCTCCAAGGTGCAACCATGTTTTCGAAGATTGATCTGCGATCGGGTTATCACCAACTCAAAGTCAAGCCAGATGACGTGCCAAAGTCTGCCTTTCGCACTCGTTATGGCCACTACGAGTTCTTGGTAATGTCGTTCGGTCTGACAAATGTCCCTGCCGTCTTCATGGATCTAATGAATCGGGTGTTCCGTCCGTTCGTTGACAAGTTCGTAGTAGTCTTCATCGACGACTGTTTTCCATTGATTGTAAAAGTACAGAACAATTATCGGAGGACTGAACATAGACTCACAATACAAACTCGCTCGTACAAAGAAAGCCTAAGGACGAAAACCTAGGTACAGTAGTCTAAGTACGATTGTTTATTTTAGATTCTGGGGGGTGATGATAGAGGCTCGAGAAAGCGACGGCCGCTCTACCTTACTCCCTGGACGATCGGTACGCAGCCTTGACTCGGGGAAGATCTGCTTGGTCGTTGACGAAGAAATGCCTTCTTGCTCTCTCTCTGATTGCTCTCCTGGCTTCTCTCTCTGTATGTATATTCTTTCTCTGACTATGGGGGAAGTCTCTCTGTGTATACGTATTCTTCTCTGGTTTTTTTCTTTTGTATATCTCTCTATATCTTACAAGGGAATGGCACCTTGCTATTTATAATAGTAGGATGTGATCACTAGGGTTGCCAATGATTAGCTCTTGGAGATGGCGGCGGCCTGGGGATTGATCAATCCAGGCCGTTCGTTTCTGATTGTGACGAATCAGAACCATTAAGGGTAGATTACACCAAATCCCCATTAGCAATTAATGCTGATTGGCATAAATCTTCCTTATAATGATTCTCTAATATCTGCGAATAAATCAAATTTATTCTCCTGCCACGTGCCCCAGATCATTGGGATTCGACCCGATCTTGGATTGCCATAAATCTGGGAGATTGATCGGCTGAGGACACGTGTCCTGAGAGCCAATGGTCACTGATTGCGCATGCAGATTGGGCCGCATGAGATTTCGGTCGCATGAATTTTGGGTCGCATAAGACTTGGGACACGTGTCAGGACTGTCTGGGCAGTGGCCCCCTCCTTCAGACTTCTGAACCATATGATGAGCCACATGAACCGCATAATGGTGTGTCTGGTTGAGCCGCATAGGCATAATCTTCTTGAGCCGCATAGGGATGATTCCACTCGAGCCGCATGGGACAGCTTCACTCTGAACCGCATCGGAAGTCTTCACTTCGAGCCGCATAAGCACACCCACGTGGCAGGGCCACGTGGCATTTTGTTGCTCTCGGGGGATCGTGTCAGAGATTTCTTTCTCTTCCCTAGAGATTCATCATCATGACAGAGTCATAATTACCTATTTTGGTGTCAGGTCTGTCAACTTTTCAGAGGGGTCAGCCGTCAAAGCAATTAATGCAGCATGGATCGGAGGGGAGCACTGTCACGCCACATGTCTTTTGAACCGCATAGAATGCCTCCGGTCGTATAGCTCCTTATGCCGCATGACTCCCTGAGCCGCATGCGTTTTCTGAGCCGCATGGGTCTTTCTTGGCCGTATGAGTCAATTTCTTTAGTATTTTCCATGCTTCTACAGGACCCCCTTCAAAGTTTTCAATTTGTAAAATTGAAATACTTTGAATAAGAAGCATGGCCGTGCTCTTCTAACCGCATATGAAACCCTGACCGCATAGAGATCTTGTCCGCATAGATTGTTCAGCCGCATAGCTTCTCGCCACGCCATTATGTCATGCATACAAACCTTTTTGGGGCAGGATCCTAGGAGTTTCTGACCTCTAATTAACTAGTCAGTATCGATAACCGAAGAGTCGACTACTTTGTACGAAGCGTCGGTCTTGGTCCTCCTTTCTCTATAAATGGAAGGGTATTTAGAAGGATTTCTCTCTTAGACTCTTTCTGATTAAGATTTCTGTCTTGCTTTCTTCTTCCAACTGACAAACCACGATGGCACCTAGGGCTTCCAAGACAGTGAAGAGGGTTGTGGCTAGGAGCAGGAAGTCGGCTTCGTCTTCAATTGCCGCAACCCCCGTTCGTCTTGATGTTCATGTTGTCGTCGAAGGTAAGGACTGTGCGGAAGATTGGGTGCTCTGAAACCCTAAAAGATGCTGCTCTGCTGCATTGCTTCGTGCATAATCATTTTGATGCGAGCTTTTTAGATTATGTGGTCCGCATACACATCCTATGAGCCGCATGGAATATATTCCATACCCAAGCCGCATAAGAGTTATCTTTAAACGAGCCGCATGAACACTTCTGAATATCTTCTGACTGTTTTCATCATTTCTCATCACTTTTTTCGTCTTTTGGTTCTTATAGTGTCTCCACCGAGTGCTGATATTACAGTGGTAGAGGATCCGTCGCTCCCTGGCATCAATCAGGGGCCTTTCTCTGTTAAGAAGGAGACAATGAAAGAAGAATCGGAGCCTGGGAGGGACGACGTCCTCCCCACCGTCGAGACTGCTGAGGGTGACACCACTGGGAATCCTGATTCTCCCATTCTGGACGAGGATCTTCCTCAGTTGCACCCTTCATATGTAATGTGGTTGAAGGAATTGTATACGTATTTTTGTAACTAGGGGTTTGAGGTGTCTTGTCTGTAATGAAGAACTTTCCTGTAACCGTGTGGATGTAACTGATTTCTGACTGAATGGAATATATATTTGCTTCACTCTTTTGCTTTGTAATAATCCTTTTATCGGGTCATTTTGCGTGGACCCATTGTCCCTAACATACCCTGGTTTTGGATACGAACAATAAGTTTAAAAGAAAGGAACCAATCATACTGACTCAGAGGTGCTAAGGACATGGTGAGCATGAGGGTCTCTTTGACAGGGGGGTACATAGAACAACTCAGAGGTAATAAGGACATGGAAGTTCTATGTAGGGGTGATTTGTTTTTGGCGGAAATGGGACGACTCAGAGGTGATGAGGACATGGTCGTCTCGGAAATTTGTGGATCCGTTACCTTTGTTGTGCAGTGGGAGTGCAGGTATTATATCATGAGGGAGGATCTCTTGTAGAAAGAAAGTTCAGCGGTATGATCATACGTAACTTTCTACCTGAAAGAGTGACCAGGATGTGAGTTCGGAGGCACCATCGGGTACATAACTCGAGAATCTGGAGAATGGTGAGTATGAGTTCAGCGGTACCATCGGGTACATGACTCGAAAATCTGAAAAAACTATGAGGGTGAGTTCAGTGGTATCAGCGGATACATGACTCGACAATCCATGAATGTTGGAATCAAAGTGTAATTTTAGAGGTACCAGCAGGTACATGACTTGGAAATTTGGGATATCTTTATAGAAGAAGGGCATGAGTTCAGCGGTACACGCGGGTACGTGACTCGAAAATCTGTGAATGTTGGAATCAAAGTGTAAGTTCAGAGGTACTAGCAGGTACATGACTTGGGAATTTGGGGTATGAGTTCAGCGGTACAAGAGGGTACGTGACTCGATAAGTTGGAAAATTAGGGGGTTGAGTTCAGAGGTACCAGCGGGCACATAACTCGAAACTCTGGAAAATATTGTTTAAACATAGTATTTCTTCAGGAACTTGCCGTTGACGGGCAACATGAGCAAGTCTCCGTTCTGCTTGGCGAGGCGGTAAGCACCATTGGAGAACACGGCCTCAATGATAAATGGGCCTTCCCATTTTGGCTGGAACTTGCCGGTGGTCTTGTGAGTCATGACCATTGGCCTCCTGACTGCCAAAACAAGATCGCCCACTTGGAATGTTCAGACTTTGACCTTTTTGTTGAAGGCTCCTGAGATGCGTGTTTGGTATAATTCGTTCCTTTGCTGGGCTAGGAGGCATTTTTCATCTAAGGCCTCTAACTCTTGTAGTCGACGTCGGTAGTTATCATCCGTTGTCAATTGATAAGTGAGGGCGACTCGGAGTGAGAGAATCTGAGTCTCTAATGGGAGAACTGTCTCACTCCCGTACACCAGAGAGAATGGTGTATTCCCGGTGGCTGTTCGAATCGTGGTGCGACAAGCCCATAAGCACTCGCTGAGCTTCTCGTTCCAGTCGCGTTTGTTGGAGGAGACAAATTTCTTGAGAAGTTTGATGATTGTTTTGTTGAATGCCTCTGCTAACCCGTTTGCTGCCGGGTTGTATGGTGTCGAAGCGACATTCTGAATGCAGTGTTTGTCGCAGAATCGGTAGAATGCGTGGCTTATAAACTGCGGACCATTATCATGAATGATCCTTCGGGGCAGTCCAAAGCGGTAGATGACGTGGTGCTTCAGGAAGCTGATTACGTTCGAAGTCTTGACTTCGGCGAGTGGGACAGCCTTTGCCCACTTTGAGAAGTAATCAGTGATCGCAAGTATGAAGCGATGTCCTCGGAAGGAAGGTGGGGTGATTGGACCAATGATATCCATTCTCCATGCTTCGAATGGCCAGGACGCCACTGTCGGATGTAGAAATTCGGATGGTTGGTGAATGAAGTCTTTGTGGACTTGACAGGCCTTGCATTTTCGGGCATAATCTATTGCATCAGCCACCATCGTGGGCCAGTAGTAGCCCATCCGGCGAAGGCGGTCTTGCAGCTTAGGGCCAGGCTGATGGGCCCCGCAGACACCGTCATGAGCCTCTCGTACGGCTTTTTTGGCTTCTGCGTTCGACAAGCACCGAAGTAGTAATCCGTCGTAGGAGCGGCGATACAGCATTTTCGTCTCTGTATCGTAGAAGAATCTGAGAGAATGCCGTCTGATAGAAGTAGCCTCCTTCGGGTTCTCGGGCAGGATGTCGTAGACCACGAAGTCTATGAATGGTTGTCTCAAGTCTGGCGCTCCGTCGATCATCTGAGCAGAATAACTCGCCATGGCTTGAACGTTGTTCTTGGGGCAGACCAGCTCATGGCCGATTACATCGACCGAATGATGAGAGTGGTTTGGCACTGCTAGGGAAGCAGCCAGGCCTGCTAGGGCATCAGCTTCGATATTTTGGAGTCTGGGGACGTGTTCGATGAAGAATCCCTCGAATGATGAGATAATGTTGATCGCTATTTGGTGGTAGGGGATCATGTCTTCATGGCGGACTTCGTACGTCCCCCGAATCTGGTTGACGATTAATTGCGAATCGCCGTATGCTTCATGATATTCTACCCCCAGTTCTCTTGCGAGTTGGAGGCCAATGACCAAAGCGTTGTACTCGGCCACGTTGTTAGAGCAGGGTTCCGTGAGAGAGTAGGCACGATTGATCACTAGCCCGGTAGGAGAGACCAATACTACTCCGACTCCGACGACGATGTTTCCCTTGGGTCCGGTTCTTGAAGCGCCATCGAAGAACATCCGCCATATATTGTCGTGGGTGGTTGTATTTGAATCGGCGACCTCATCTGGGATTTCTTCGTGTATTTTGGATGATTTTGATCCTGGATGGGCCGCCAAAAAGTCTGCCAGGGCTTGACCTTTGACAGCCTTCTGCGGGACGAAGATCATATGATAGGGGGACAGCAATATCGCCCATGTAGCGAGGCGGGAGCTGAGTGCCCCAGGTTTGGTCATGAGGACCCTGAGAGGGTTGATTCGTGAGATCACATGTATGGTTTGCCCCGTGACATAGTGTCGCGTCTTTTGAATGGCGAATACCAGGGCGAGGCATTCTTTCTCCACAGCGGTGTATCGGTGTTCGGGCCCGACCATCATTCGGCTGAGATAGTAAATGGCCTGCTCGTGGCCTGCATCGTTATTTTGTGCCAGCAGGGGCACCGAGGGAGTGTTCCATTGCTCGTACATAGAGCAGGAATGGTTTTCCAGGGACCGGGGCCACCAGGACTGGAGGATTTGATAAATATTCTTTGATGTCATCGAAAGCGCGCTGGCATTCCTCGTCCCATACGAATGAGACTCCCTTCTTCATGAGGTGGGTGAAAGGTCGGCATCGCCCGGAGAGGTTGGAAATGAACCTCCTGATATAAGCTAGCCTCCCTTGGAGGCCTCTAAGTTCACGAAGATTTCTCGGGGGACCCATCTCCATGATTGCCCTCGTTTTCTCGGGGTCTACATGGATACCCCGTGCAGTGATGATGAAGCCCAAGAACTTCCCGCTAGAGACACCCAAGAACGATTTGTAGGGTTCATCTTCAGATTGTGGGCTCGCATTAAGTTGAACACCGTTCTCAGGTCTTGCAGATGATCTTCCTTACGGCGACTCTTGATGGCGATGTCGTCGACATAGCATTCCACTGTCTTACGCAAATGTTCTCTGAAAATGATACTCATGGCTCGCTGATATGTAGCACCAGTATTCTTTAGACCGAATGGCATGACTGTGTAGCAGTATGTGCCAATCGGGGTTCGAAATGAGGTGTACTTTTCGTCGTCGGGAGACATCTTGATTTGATTGTACCCCGAGAATCCATCCATGAATGATATACGTTCAAAGCCGCATGTATTGTCGATCATGATGTCTGTGATAGGAAGGGGAAATTCATCTTTGGGGCATGCCTCGTTCAGGTTACAGAAGTCGATGTAGATTCGAATCTTTCCATTCTTCTTGAGGACGGGTACTATATTGGCGACCCAATCAGGATGTTGCTCTTCACGAATGAAGCCGCTGGCTATTAGCTTGTTGACTTCGGCTTCGATCGCGTCCATGACGTCTGGGCGGAAGCGTCGTTGTTGCTGCTTGACTGGCTTTGCATCTGGCCGTATATTGAGTTTGTGGAGAGCGATGTCAGGATTTAACCCTGGCATTTCTTCATAGCTCCAGGCGAACACATCAATGTATTCTCTGACAAGTTCTAACAGCGACTCTCGTTCTTCGTCAGTTAGGCTTTTACTGATAAAGATCGATTTTGGAGAAGATTCGCTGCCGAGATCCACTTGTGTGACCTCATCTTCAGTAGGAGGTTCTCTCAGTTCGAACTGCTTTTCCCATTGTGCGTCTAATTACTGGGCCCATGGCTCTAGCTTAAGGATTTCGGGGATGTCTTCGTCTTCCTCGTAAGCGTCGGTGAATGCCATGTTGACTGACATGACTTGTCTGAACACATCTCCGATGCTGGTATCTGAGTCGAAAGTCGGTGATCCGGTTGAATGTGACTGCCAGTCGCATTCTTCATCTGAGCTTTCAAGGGTCATAGTAGGCGTTACATACCCTAAACTGCATCGGGTTTTGTTATAGTAGTTCCGTGGTTTGCCCGCCGGGGCTGGTGTCTTCAAAGGTAATCGTCGTCCAGTGCCGTAGTTTAGTCCTGGCGTTGTCTCTAGATCATACCCCTGTTTCTGTATGAGATATTTGGATTGAGGGCTATAGAGATACAGAGGCAGTCTTCCATCATCTGACCCGAAGTCGACTTCCTCCATGGCGAGGGGATGCGGGTTGTTCATCCGGCCGAAGATGATTGGGTGGTCCCCTCCTTCGATTATTCGGTAAGCGTCTTCTACTGGAGTAAGTTGGATAGCGGTGTACACATTTGTCACCTGTGTATGTAGGTGAGTGCCTATACCGTGTTCTATAGCATACATTGTACATAGCTTATTGAGCTCGGTGTAGTTCAAAGATAACCCTTTATTGATGAAGTAAGGTATCTTTTCTAGAGGGATTACATCATCTGCGGAGGGAGCGTCAGTGTGGGCAGCCACATACTTGGCTAGCTCGGGTTCCTCTTCAGCAACCCCCTGTGTGAATGAAGATTGAGAGGGCATCCTAGTCAGCTTGATCTTCAGAGGTTCAACTGATGGAGCGGAGCGTGGGGTTGTCGGTAGACTAGCAACCCCCAGTCTGGTACTTGATGTGGAGGGAGGGGTGGCTGGTTCGCTTGAAGTGTCAGACCTCTCATCGGGGTGACGACCTTTCTTAGGCAGACGTATCGTCAGAGGTCTATCGGAGGGATTGAGCTTCTCTGTTTGGGATTGACCGACTCTCGGCAATCTGATGGTAAGTGGCCCTGTCGTGGGTCTCGGTACCTGGCCGGACCTTGGCAGCCGGATTCTCAACTGCTCTTTCTGTGCCGAGAGGCTGATCGCGTCCTTACGCAGCGTGGCCGTAAGAGGTGCGGAATTACCTGGCTTGCGAGCCTGGAGGTGGATTGTCAGAGGTTCTTCTGATCCCGTGGTTGCTTCAACATCAGTTTGTTCATTTCCTCCTTCAAGGTGCCTCTTCGACTTTTCGTATAGGCAGGAGTCCGAGTAATAAGATTCGACCCCTTTGAAGGAATCGATGTCAGCAAATTCTGTCCTCACGAAGCCGTGCTTGTCGACATATTTGAAGCATTGGTGTAGCGTGGAAGGCACGATCATGTAATCGTGTATCCAAGGGCGCTATGTTGTATGAAGTGTCGGCATCTATGACGTAGCAAGTGACTTCTGATTGGAGATCGCCAATCTGACATTTCAGACGGATCTTCCCGATTGGGTAGCTCCTGCCCGAATTGAACCCGCTGATGGCGGTGTTTGTAGAGGTCAGGCGATGCATCGGGATACGAAGATGATGCAGTAGTCCTTTTGGAATTATGCTTATGGAAGACCCAGGGTCAATGTGCATCCGGTCCACCTTTATGTCGCTGATGTAGCCTGTGTAGTACAATGGGCGATCGTGTAGATTAGTCTTGATGAGCATGTCTTATGGAGTGAAGACGATGTTGGGCATTGCTCCCGTACAGGTACTGTCTTGGAGGTCTGCGGACTGATTTTCTCCCGTGAGGTTGACCTGAGCCAGGTACGCATCGGCATTTTGAAGTGCATCGCTCAAAGCTGTGCGGACATCCTTTGAGAGCCTCAGGAGTTCATATAAGGACAATTTGGTCAGTGTATTGGCCAATTGCGCCAAGATGTCGAAGTTGTAGGGCCTCTCCAGCCCCTGAGATATTTTCTTTCGGAGGGATTTGTCGAAGCGAGTCTCCTTCGACCTAGGCTTGTCGGTCGTCGAAGGCTGAGCCGGTCCCGGAGCATCCGTGGTAATGGGCGGATGATCATCAGTCGAGTTTTCAGCCACAGGTTGAGATTGTGCTCCGGATCGAGTAACAACGGCCGTGACTTCCTCTTCATCTGCTGAGGTGGTACGGCAGGATCTGACTTTTCCACTTTTTTTTTAGAAGATGGGGTGGACTGAGTTACCTCGTGGACTAGGTCCGGATGGACCCATATGATTTCCCCTCGTGAGGTGGTGAGGGGTACTAGACCAGCAGCTTGAGCAGGCAGGAGATTAGCAATCTCCATCGTTGCCAGAGGGATGGGTATAACCCCGTCCTGGGTCTCTGTTGGAGGGAAGCTGTCGAATTGTATGGACACCATGTTGGCTGCCACGGTTACCTCCTCGAAATCGATGGCCAGAGCGTTCGAATCGATGAGGTTTTGGATATATCGTTTCAGTTGGTAGCAGTCGTGCGTAGCATGGTGGACGTAGCGGGGTAATGGCAGAACTTTGGGTTCTCCAGATCAGCCGGCCGAGGCTCCCGTCTTGGTGGAGGAAGCTGAATCCTATCTCCTTGTATGAGCATGTCCAAGATAGGCTTGACGTGACCGTCTTCAAAAGAGTAAGTGATTTGAGGCCATTGTTTGTCCGCAGGTTGCGACTCAGGCTTCTGGGCTGTATCGGCCACCATAGCCTGCTTGCCTCTGTTGTCCCGGTTGTTGGAGGGGCTACCCCCATTGTCGTTGGTGGTGCTGGGACGCTTGCTCTTGTTCTCTCCCTCTGAGATATGTAATCCCAGTTGGCGAGCCTTCTTTAATCGTTCTTCGGTACTTGTAGCACTAATAATAAAAGCCTTCCAGTCCTTGAATTGACTCTCGCCCATCCAGAGACTGATTGTTGGGAGTAGTCTCTTTTGGCAAATTTCGATCAAGGAGGAGTCCGGGTTGCCAGATGGTAACTTCATTGCGGTTTGACGAAACCGCTCAATGTAATTCCTCGTCAGCTCTTTCTCTCCTTGAATGACGTCCATAAGGGTAGACATCGTGACGTCCTGCCCTACCTCATAGAACCTCTCCAAGAACAGGCGTTTGAAGCCAGCGAAGGAATGGATGCAATTGTCCGACAGGTTGCGGTACCAATCGAAGACGACTCCTTCCAATGCCCCAATGAATAACCGTGTCAGGATAGCGTCATCATGGGGCAGATGGTCGGTAGTGACCTCGAAGTAAGTGATGTACCGACTTGCTGAGGTCTTGCCATCATAAGGGTTGATATTGAACGGCTTATATCTTGGTGGGAATGGAACATCCCTCCATTCAGCAGGATATGGTTGCCGTATTCTGAAGTCTTGAGAGTTTTCTCTGGCGTGGAACATGGCTCGGAGCTCTTGAACTTCTCTCCTTACTTCTCGGGTCTCATCTGTCACAGTCGGAGCCGTTACTTCGGGAGGATTATTGCCCGGGTTCGGTGCCGCCGAATTTGAATCTACGTTGATTGGGAGACCCGTGCTTGTCTGGCCAGGTGTCACCCCTGCAGATTAGGAAGTGCCGCTTTGATCTCGTCTACAGACTTGACCAAGGCGTACAATATGGCCTCCAAAGTGTCGATGTGCTGGCGATCACCAGAACTGCCTTGATTACTGTCTGTCATGAACACCGTCTTCACATGAGGAGTGACGGAAGGAGTGGTGGAGGATGTACCCTCCGAGTTATACCCGTGCATCGAGAAATTATCAGGATATATGGGGATGTTCTCTTCAGGTTCAGACTCGGAAGGAACACTACCCCCGGCTTCGGAGCTTGCTTCGTCTAGGATGTCCTTGGGGACGTCGGTATCTGTTGTATCCGTCGGAGGATTTGCTTCCTCCAGTCCGTATTCCTGGAATGTCGGATTGTCGTGGATGTTTGGAGGAGTGCTACCCCCATTTCCGACGACCCCCAATGTTGCAGACGACGAACTTCCTACCGCAGCAGTTTTCATCTTCGAACGGGTGTGTTGAAATACTCCAGTGGAGGATAACCCTTTAGACGACGGTTTCTTAGCTGCAGTAGTTGACACCTTTGGGCTGGAGATGCTCGTTTTCTTCCCTCTTCCCTTGGCGAGAACTTTCTGCGCGGACTTGCAGGAGACAACAGGAGGTGCCTCGTCTTCTGAGCTCGGGTGATGTAGTCTTTGGAAGACGGGTGGCCGGTCTTCCGTCATCGCCGCGTTGCTGCAACAGCAGTTGACGATGATCTGGGTGCATTGATGTCCGTGTGAGGGCTCTTTACACCCCGAAGCTCCTTCTCTTTCCTTGTATTTGTGGAGGATAACCTCACGCAGGTCAGAGGAACCACTTTGTCTGTTTGCCGCCGGGGGCTGGACTTGGGTGGTTTTATACAACTTCCCATCAGAGGCCCGCGTGATAATCAGCGGGACGCCCCGATAGTCAGAGGTTGGGGCAGTCGACTGGACTTGATGAGCCCGTGCTGCCCTAGACTTCCTTCTTTTAGCACTTGTGGGTGCATAATAGGAGGAGTCTAAGTCGCATACCACAGAGTCTGGATTATCATCCAGAGAATGATCAGAGTCAGGACCGCATGAAAGCCGGTCGAAGACTCATCGAAAGAAGCGTGGGACGGATGCTATGCGGCTAGCATTGGGTACCGTGCAGGCTGTCTGCATGCGGCTGTCTTTTGTTGTAGGATGAGTCTTTATGCGGTTAGGAGTCACGACCGTGCAGGCTGACCGCATGCGGTTGGCATCTGTGGCCGTATGGGTTTTCTGCAAGCGATTGACTTTAATAACCGTATGAGTCTCATCCGTGCGGTTGGCAACTGTAGCCGTATAAGTTATGCGGCTAACAGATGTGGCCGCATGAATTTTCTTTATGCGGTCGGCGGTTGTAGCCGCATGGGCTTTCTCCCTGCGGCTAATACTCTTCTGCGGCTCGGATCGCGTAGAGTTCCTCTTTGCCCCTGCAAGTCCAGCATCATAGTGTTTTCTTCTGCCGGACTTGGGGACAGCAGAGTTGTCTACGGTCTGAAGTGGGGCCACAGGGGAGTCTTTCTCGCCATCTTGAGCAATAGAGAGCACCCCATCAAGGGCTTGCGGAGGAGCAAATGATTTTGGCCTCCACTCTTTGCGAGCCTTTATGGTGCGGGTGCGCTTCTGGATCGGGCCAGTGCTACCTTCAGAGAGCATCTCTTCGAACGCCTGTTGGTCGAAGCGTACGACCATCTCCTGTTGTGCAGAGCCAAGTTTGGCTGCGTCCGATTGCGTCACCAACTCCTCAGCCATGGAGAAGTTAGTCCCCAGCAGAGTCGCCATCGTGTTTGCCATTGATTGTAAAAGTACAGAACAATTATCGGAGGACTGAACTTAGACTCACAATACAAACTCACTCGTACAAAGAAAGCCTAGGGACGAAAACCTAGGTACAGTAGTCTAAGTACGATTGTTTATTTTAGATTCTGTGGGATGACGATAGAGGCTCGGGAAAGCGACGGCCGCTCTGCCTTACTCCTTGGACGATCGGTACGCAGCCTTGACCCGGGGAAGATCTGCTTGGTCGTTGACGAAGAAATGCCTTCTTGCTCTCTCTTTGATTGCTCTCCTGGCTTCTCTCTCTGTATGTATATTCTCTCTCTGACTATGGGGGAAGTCTCTCTGTGTATACGTATTCTTCTCTGGTTTTTTTCTTTTGTATATCTCTCTATATCTTACAAGGGAATGGCACCTTGCTATTTATAATAGTGGGATGTGATCACTAGGGTTGCCAATGATTAGCTCTTGGAGATGGCGGCGGCCTGGGGATTGATCAATCCAGGCCGTTCGTTTCTGATTGTGACGAATCAGAACCATTAAGGGTAGATTACACCAAATCTCCATTAGCAATTAATGCTGATTGGCATAAATCTTTCTTATAATGATTCTCTAATATCTGCGAATAAATTAAATTTATTCTCCTGCCACGTGCCCCAGATCATTGGGATTCGACCCGATCTTGGATTGCCATAAATCTGAGAGATTGATCGGCTGAGGACACGTGTCCTGAGAGCCAATGGTCACTGATTGCGCATGCAGATTGGGCCGCATGAGATTTGGGCCGCATGAATTTTGGGCCGCATAAGACTTGGGACACGTGTCAGGGCTGTCTGGGCAGTGGCCCCCTCCTTCAGACTTCTGAACCATATGATGAGCCGTATGAACCGCATAATGGTGTGTCTGGTTGAGCCGCATGGGCATAATCTTCTTGAGCCGCATAGGGATGATTCCACTCGAGCCGCATGGGACAGCTTCACTCTGAACCGCATGGGAAGTCTTCACTTCGAGCCGCATAAGCACACCCACGTGGCAGGGCCACGTAGCATTTTGTTGCTCTCAGGAGATCGTGTCAGAGATTTCTTTCTCTTCCCTAGAGATTCATCATCATGACAGAGTCATAATTATCTGCTTTGGTGTCAGGTCTGTCAACTTTTCAGAGGGGTCAGCCGTTAAAGCAATTAATGCAGCATGGATCGGAGGGGAGCACTGTCACGCCACATGTCTTCTGAACCGCATGGAATGGCTCCGGCCGCATAGCTCCTTATGCCGCATAACTCCCTGAGCTGCATGCATTTTTTGAGCCGCATGGGTCTTTGTTGGCCGCATGTGTCAATTTCTTTAGTATTTTCCATGCTTCTACAACGACATCCTCGTCTACTCGAAGGATCGAGCGCAACATACAGAGCATCTGCGGACGGTACTCCAAACCCTTCGAGAGAATCAGTTGTACGCGAAGATGAGCAAGTACGAGTTCTGGCTGAACAGCGTCTCATTCCATGGGTACATCATCTCCGCCGCGGGCATCGCAGTCGATCCGAAGAAAGTCGAGGCAGTTGCTGATTGGAAACAGCCCGCATCAGTTAGCGAAATTCGAAGCTTCCTAGGCTTTGCGGGAAACTACCGACGCTTCGTGAAGGACTTCACGAAGATCGCGTCGCCGTTGACTCGCCTCACCCAGAAAGGAGTCGCATTCAAGTGGTCAGACGACTGTAAAGCTTCCTTCCAGGAGCTCAAACAACGGCTCGTTTCGGCCCCGATACTTGCTCTTCCTGAAGGGACGGACGGATTTCAAATCTTCAGCGATGCTTCTTGTAAGCCCCTGAATTTTGGGTTTATTTTTTTTCAATTTTATAAATCAATTCTTTTGAACAGATATTATTATTTGATTATTATTTAATTTAATGCTCTTTACCGTGACTTGGAATTCTAGAGCATCAGGGATGCCAGTCTCTGGAAACTTTCTTCTTGGAGTTTGTAGTAGACGAGATTATCTTCATTTTGATATATCCTGTCCCACTTGAACTCGTTCCCTTGTTCCCTTTTTGCTTTGCGCAAGTTCGGGTCAATATTAGACCATTTAATTATTAATTGAATTCCCACTCTTTTTCTTGATCATCATATGCGCGTTACCATGACTTTTAATTTAGGAGCACCGGACTAGTCATTTTCTCGAAACCAACTTGTCATGCCTGATCTACTCGAGACGCTCTTCACCTCTGACCTTCGTGTCCCACTCAGACACTCCATTTTGTGCTCCATTTCCTTCGCACAACTTTCGGTTCAATTTAGGCCAATTAATTATCTACCGTGAAACCTGATTTGATTTCCAATTTAATTTCGGGACCCGACATCGACCCAACCTAGTCGACCCAAAATAGGGACAGGGCTCACACGAAGCCTACTACCCGTCTGACACTTGTGTCCCATTTATTTGAGCCCCCGCATGCTACTTATTTGCCCATGATTTTAAATACCCAGTTTAATTCAATTATTGCCTCCTGTCCGATTTTGACTCGACCCGGCTCGACCGAACCCGAGCCCATGCTCTATATTGTTCTTTCATGACTGCCCAAATACCCCACGTAATTTTCCTATTTTTTTCCTATTTTAAAAATATCTAATCCTCTCTTTTGTATATATATACACACACACACACACACACACACATATATATATATATATATATATATATATATATATATATATATATATATATATATATATATATATATATATTACTCTCTCTCTCTCTCCCCACAACTCTCCCTCACTCATCAGGACAAACACACCACCCCCCTACCCGTACAGGACACACTACCCCCTCTCTCTAAATATCACTCTCTCTCTCTCTCTCTAACTAAATATCCCACTCTCTTTATATATAAATATATACACACACACACACACAAAACTCACACTCTCTCCCACTCCTCCCTACACCTAACCGACAACCCCCATGCCTCAGCCGAACACCACCCCTTCATCATTATCATCTCCATTTTTTTCTTCTTCTTTTCCTTCTACACATTATTATCATCATCACCATCACCATAGTCATCTTCATCATCATCCCAAACACCACCATCACCACCAACCGCCACCACCACTATACTCCCTCTCCAGCCGTACGCCGCAGCCGCAGTACCGCGCGCCGCTGTCGCAGTGCCGCACGCCGCCGTCATAGTACCGTGTACCGCCGTCGCGGCGCCACGTCACCGCCGCACTGGCCGCGCGCTCAGGCGCAGCAGCAGCAGCAAGTAGCAGTTACAGCAGCAGTAGCAGCGGCTGCCGCCGCCGGCGGGTGGCCGTGCGCCACCGCGTGGCCGGCCACCCATGGCTGGACGACCCCGACGAGATCTCCCGTGGCGCGCGTCGTCTCCCACAACGCGTTTCCGAGGCGATTCGTGCATTTTTCACGAAATTCCGTCGACGCGCGCTGCGCGCGAAGTCCAGAATTGGGACCTCGTCGTAGCAACTTCGTGCACATTTCTCGGGAAATCCGACCGTTGGATTGGCGATTTCTTCGCTCCGTCTCAATCTCGGTATATACCCCTTCATCCCTCTCAAATTTGAACCGTTAATTTCGTCGTTTGATACATCAAAATCGGCCACCAAGTTGACGTTTTAATTTGTACTACTTTTGGACAGTTTTGCGACGCCAACTTCGCGGGTTCGTATCTTCGCCGTATCAGCTCCGTTTTGCGTGCTACCAGTTCCGGTGTATAGCTGGTATAACCCTCTTCCTGCCCCCGTTAGATTTCATTTCAGTTTGAGCTTGTTAGGTCGGTCGAATTCGACGCCAAAGTTGGTCGTTCGAATTCTTAGTGTTGTACTTGTAAAATTCCATTTTTGAACCCGGGACTCCGGATTCAAATTCTGACACCACCAGTAGTCTCGTGGCGTCGTTCTGGCATGTTTTCATATAAAAGTTTGCTTGATTTGGAGAACGTGGGTCCTGACACGCATTTCGGTGCAAAGCGGTTCCCACTTTCTGGGTCAACGTGTCATTTTGAGTTCGGCTCATCGGAATCCAATTTCGGATATACCGTTGAGTTCGTATCGTCATTCTGGACTCGTTGACATATAAGTTGCTAGGTTTTAGTGGACATTGGTTCCGGCACGCATTTCGGTGCAAGTCGGATACCAATATCCGGGTCAACATGTCATTTTGAGTTCGGCTCATCGGAATCCAATTTCGGATATACCGTTGAGTTCGTATCGTCATTCTGGACTTGTTGACATATAATTTGCTGAGTTTTGAGGACATTGGCTCCGACACGCTTTTTCGTGCAAATCGGTTTCCAATGTCCGGGTCAACGGACCAATTTGAGATCGGGTCAACGGAATCCAATTCTGGATATACCGTTGGGTTCGTATCGTCATTCTGGATTCATGGACATATAATTTGTTAGGTTTTGTGCACTTTTATTTTGACACATTTTTTCGGTGCAAAGTGTGTCCAACGGCGGACATCATTTTGGCCCGAAATTATCGTTTTGTCCCTGTGTCCAAATTGGACTTTTAGACAGGCTATCCTAGCTGATTTGACCATTCTGGACACGTTGGTGATATTTATTTTATCATCCGACAACATCTGTAGGTTTTCACCCTATTATTATAATCTTTCTCCTTTTGTGGTATTTTGAGATCCATCGATTCCAGTGATTTCACAACCACTGAAATTGAATGTGTTGACCCTGTAGATGTTTGTAGAGACTAGCTTTGACCCAGTTTGACTATGGTTGACTACTTTGACCGAATGTCGAAGTAGAGTCAACATATGACCCAAATTAGACTAGTTTTGACCTTGGTTGACCACAGTTGACTATTTTTGACCAAAGTCAACCGGAAGTCAACCGTAGCCTAGGATTGACCAGAACTTGACCGAAGTTGACCAGTTGACCCAAAGTCAACTGTTAGTCAATGTTAGTCAAGTTTGACCTCGAATTGACCAGAGTTGACCAGTTGACCAGAAGTCAACTGTAACTCAACCCTTGACTTAGATTGACCTAGTTTGACTTGCTTTGACTTGCCTTGACCTAGTTTGACTTAGTATTTGTCAACCCCTGATTTTCAAAATTTATTAAACTAGTGTTAATTAATTATTAAATGTCATTAATGGTTTTAAAATAATTTAATATGATTTTAGAAATTTTCTAGAATTTTTAAATGAATTTTTATGAGTTTTAAAATACAAAAAATATCATTTTGCAATTTTCTGAATTGTTTTAATAATGTTTTACAATTTTTAGAATAGTTAGTATATCAGTTTGTAATAAAAGGAAATGTTTTTATTAGGATTTGCAAATCCTGTTTTGCATTATCTCGCTAATAAATCGATTATGCAATTCCTAAAACATGGAGGACTTTTGTGCTAACCTGCCAACCCCCCCCCCCCCGACAAGTCACTCACTCTCTCTCCTCCAGCTCCCTCACCAACCCCGCTGCCCCGACGACTAGCCGCCCTGCCCCCGCCGAATCCGGCTGCCCGACCGCCTCGAAAACCCCCTATAAAAGTTCCCCCCACTCCCCTCGACCAGACCCTAACCCTAAACACTCCCTACGACCGCCAGCGCCGCCCCATCACCCCCTCTCACCCCACCGGAACCCTAGCTACGGCGAGCCCCTGTCCAGCCTCACCACTCGTCGTCGACAGCCGCCACCACCGTCATCCGCTTCACCTTGCCGAGCTGGAGGCAGCGCCACTGGAGCGCCGCCGTCCCGACGTCTCCTCCGCCGTCCCCGACCTTCGATTCACCCTGGGTTGATCGGACACGTAAGTGTCAGTTTCGATTCGTGTCGTGCGAGTCTCGTCTTCACATATGAGACTCGCCAGGACACGGGGATGTTCGTCCAGTAGCTGGACACGAGAATTAGGATTCGTGCGTGTCGTGCGAAGCACGGACACGAGAAAACCCTGTGTCCTTAACTGTCAGGATACAGGACAGTTTTTATATTTTTTTTATTATTAACCTAACCTAAAACGAAATAAAATAAACCCAACCATTTCCTTAACACAACTGATGGGCTGACCCCCTGGCCAGCCCATCCTAATCTAACCCCCCCCCCCCCCCCCCCGCGCGCTGTGATGGCTCGGGTTCGAGCCCTGCCTCTGTTTTCCTTTTTCTTTTCTTTTTCCTTTTTCTTTTTCTTTTGTTATTTATGTATATTTATATATATATGTATATACATATATTTGTATATATATATATAATTATATATACTGTATTTTTATATATATACTTACTGTTTTTCTTATGTATTTATGTATATATATACTATATTCCCTTGTACTTTATTATTCTATGTATATATACATATATATGTATTATGTATACATATATATTTATGTATATATAAATATATATATATATATATATATATATATATATATATATATATATATATATATATATATATATATATATATATTTCCTTGTGTATATATATATATATTATTATATATATATATATTATATAGTTAAGTGTTTTCTTATATGTATGTATATATACATATATTTGTATATATATATAATATATAGTTGAGCATTTTCCTATATATATAAATATCCCTATATTTATATATATATATATATATATATTTTTTTTTTTTTTTATATCCCTATATTTATATATATATATATATATATATATATATATATATATATATATATATATATATATATATATATATATATATATTAGTTCCTATGTGTATTTTACTTAGCTTAGTGTAAATTATTTATATAAAATAATGTTCATACTTTTATAGTTACTATGTAAAACTTTATCTTATTAAAATAATAATATTTATTTTGACTATTACCAAATTGTATTTTTATTATATTTAAAATACTGCAACCATTTGGTGTCCAAGCCTAGCATGGGTATTTGGGCTCAAATGTGTTTTCACACATTCAAGACCTGTACAAGTCATATTGGACTTGATTCATGGCCTTGGGTCCTGTATTTGAACTTTGGTTCAAATTATATACATGGACAAAATACGCAGATAATTAATTATTGTGTGCAATACTGTTTTTGATTTTCTAAAAATACTTAAAGTATTGCTAAAATTATGGAAAAATAGTTTTTAGATACTATGTTAAGTTAGCTAATTTAGTATAATTTTTGTAGTATTTAATTTACTGTTTTGCCACTAGTTTGGCATATGAAACCAAAACTCATTTTCTGTATACTTAGGAAAACTGATTTTTATAAAATATTTGTACTGGTTAATAAATTTCTATGATTAACAAGGATCACCTTGGTACCTTACTTTAAGAAAAACTAGGCTTTTTGTCTACTTTAAAAATTGTTAGAACACAATGATCTTTTGATTTATTTATTGATTAATTACGACTTGTAGCTTTTTGTGTTATTTGGAGTTTTAGTCGTGTTAAACCCCATCCCTCACTAGTGTAAAGACCCTAGAAAGTTAGTTAACATAGTGTGTCACCCCACATTGGTCTCCTATGCCAAGTCATCATTTTGGCTAGGTACCCAGTCACAAGTCGTGTTTCACCAATTAGTGTCCTAGTATTTTAGCTTAGTGTAAAACTAAGTTATTATATTTTACTTCTACAGCGACGAGTTACTGGACATCCATAGCATTGTTATCGCAGCTTGTTTTGTTTTGCTTTGCTAGAGGCAAGTACTTTCTACGAACTTTACATATTGTCACATAAATGAACTGCAAACTCCACCATGTTAAATGCTGATCCTTGGGGTAGCAAGTTAGAAACTCTACATGTTGTACTTCCAGTTACTACCATGCTTAGAACTGTCTTTATGTATCTCTCACATGATAGAATATGGGTTATGGGGAAACTGATGGTAGAGTACGTGATCATGACCCCCCTATAGTAGCGAGCGAGGTCGCATTTTATATGCATACTTTGCCGTAGGCCATTATCCCGCATTTCTGTACGGATGTACACCTATGCTTGTTGACTTGTACGTATGTACATTTTATTTACATGTACCATAGTACATTGTACATCTATTGACCGATCACGTACTTACTACAGTTTTAAACATTACATATACAGCTGTTTCTATGACATATGTATCATTGCCATGATAGACTATGTGATGCCATGCTTTCCAGTTATTCCTCTCATGTTCATTTCCATGTTTCATATGCTAGTTTGCTAGATTTAGTACTTGCTCCCGTCCTGATAGGATAACGTTGTAGGTGTCCTTACTGAGGAGGAGTTACTTTGCGACACATACTATGGGATTACTGCCGAGGACCCGGCTCTGCTTTACGAGGATGTTCCTGCAGGGAACCTCGCCTAGTTGTCTTTTGTTTACTTAGACTTTTGAGAGTAGACATGTATTAGACTACATCATTTTGTAACTGGACATGTATTCAGTTTTACATTTCAGTTTACTTGTACTTGGATATTTTACTATATACGACGACTTTTGTGTTTGGAGCATTTATGATTCTTCTTCACTATTAGAACTGTTAGCACATTTAGTCTTATCCTGTTGTCTTTAGAACAGCTTACTACGTTTTATCTCAACGTAGGCTGGGCATGACTCGGCCTGGCCCAACAATTTGGGTAGCGGGTCGTGACATGTTTTTAGTGGTGGCCCATGCAGGTCCTGACTAAACTGTTTGGTTACATTACT
>JANAVB010025595.1:1450474-1688063 GCA_029216955.1 Iris pallida
ATATATATATATATATATATATATATATTATATATATATTATATATTCCTATGGTATTTTACTTAGCTTAGTGTAAATTATTTATATAAATAATGTTCATACTTTTATAGTTACTATGTAAAACTTACCTTATTAAATATAATATTTATTTTGACTATTACCAAATTGTATTTTATTATATTTAAAATACTGCAACCATTTGGTGTCCAAGCCTAGCATGGGTATTTGGGCTCAAATATGTTTTCACACATTCAAGACCTGTACAAGTCATATTGGACTTGATTCATGGCCTTGGGTCCTGTATTTGAACTTTGGTTCAAATTATATACATGGACAAAATACGCAGATAATTAATTATGTGTGCAATGCTGTTTTGATTTCTAAAATACTTAAAGTATTGCTAAAATTATGGAAAAATAGTTTTTAGATACTATGTTAAGTTAGCTAATTTAGTAAATTTTGTAGTATTTAATTTACTGTTTTGCCACTAGTTTGGCATATGAAACCAAAACTCATTTTCTGTATACTTAGGAAAACTGATTTTTATAAAACATTTGTACTGGTTATAAATTCCAAAAAAATTATAAAAATTTTTATGATTAACAAGGATCACCTTGGTACCTTACTTTAAGAAAAACTAGGCTTTTTGTCTACTTTAAAAATTGTTAGAACACAAAATCTTTTGATTTATTTATTGATTAATTACGACTTGTAGGTTTTTGTGTTATTTGGAGTTTTAGTCGTGTTAAACCCCATCCCTCACTAGTGTAAAGACCCTAGAAAATTAGTTAACATAGTGTGTCACCCCACATTGGTCTCCTATGCCAATCATCATTTTGGCTAGGTGTCCAGTCACAAGTCGTGTTTCACCAATTAGTGTCCTAGTGTTTAGCTTAGTGTAAAACTAAGTTATTATATTTTACTTCTACAGCGACGAGTTACTGGAATCCATAGCATTGTTATCGCAGCTTGTTTTGTTTTGCTTTGCTAGAGACAAGTACTTTCTACGAACTTTACATATTGTCACATAAATGAACTGCAAACTCCACCATGTTAAATGCTGATCCTTGGGATAGCAAGTTAGAAACTCTACATGTTGTACTTCCAGTTACTACCATGCTTATAACTGTCTTTATGTATCTCTCACATGATAGAATACGGGTTATGGGGAAACTGATGGTAGAGTACGGATCATGACCCCCCTATAGTAGCGAGCGAGGTCGTATTTTATATGCATACTTTGCCGTAGGCCATTATCCCGTATTTCTGTACGGATGTACACCTATGCTTGTTGACTTATACGTATGTACATTTTATTTACATGTACCACAGACATTGTACATCTATTGACCGATCACGTACTTACTACAGTTTTAAACATTACATATACAGCTGTTTCTATGACATATGTATCCTTGCCATGATAGACTATGTGATGCCATGCTTTCCAGTCCTCTCATGTTCATTTTCATGTTTCATATGCTAGTTTGCTAGATTAGTACTTGCTCCCGTCCTGACAGGATAACGTTGTAGGTGTCCTTACTGAGGAGGAGTTACTTTGCGACACATACTATGGGATTACTGTCGAGGACCCGGCTCTGCTTTACGAGGATGTTCCTGCAGGGAATCTCGCCTAGTTGTCTTTTGTTTACTTAGACTTTTGAGAGTAGACATGTATTAGACTACATCATTTTGTAACTGGACATGTATCCAGTTTACATTTCAGTTTACTTGTACTTGGATATTTTACTATATACGACGATTTTTGTGTTTGGAGCATTTATGATTCTTCTTCACTATTAGAACTGTTAGCATATTTAGTCTTATCATGTGTCTTTAGAACAGCTTACTACGTTTATCTCAACGTAGGCTGGGCATGACTCGGCCTGGCCCAACAATTTGGGTAGCGGGTCGTGACAGTATTACTTGATTTACTTCCAACCCTTATTGATACAGTATTCCACCTATAGGTCCTCGAGGCACTGTTCTTGGACCAGTTGACATATTCCACTAGATCACAGGCGAGTACATTCTCTGATAATATTTATGTTTTATGATATCGTTTATGTTTCTTATATTTAGTGTAGATACCCTTGTTCTCTTGACACATTGTTCACATGGATTGGTATTTCCCTGGATCCCGTCATGAGATATTATTCCTCGCTTTCCTTGGTATATCTTGTGCAAGTCTTTCTTGTTCATTGTGCATTGTATAGATACGATTCCTGCGAAGGCTAGCTACCCTCTCGGAGAATCGCATGTCATGTGTCATGGTTGGATCCACTATACTAGTCGGGGACGGGGAGTATTAGTGTAGATGTGTGGTCATTATCCACCTTGTTTATTCTTATAGACCTTGAATGCTACCAATCCTACACTCCACGTAGGATTGGCTGATCAGTAGACCTTGTGCAGACCCAAGTCGGCCACATGTTGAACTAGTACTCACACACTTGGACAGATGATTCTTGATTCTTGTACATGCCATGATCAGTTTACTTGCCTTGTTCTAGCTCTAGATTTACAGTTTACCTTGCCATGATACTCACATGTACATTTCATGATTTCTTGTATATTTTCTCTATTTACTGCTACATTTTCATTATCGTCTAATTAGAACTGTTATTTGAGATTTGTGCTCGTTCCATCCTGACTGGATATGTTGACAAAATTTTAGGAGTAGTTGTGCCCTCAGTATTTGGACTTCATGATGTTGCTAGCTGAGGTGGATCTCACTATTCTTCTGTGAGTTGCCTAGTAGTTATCCTTAGTTAGTTTGTTATTCATTCTTTATTTTCCTGTCTTATCTTCCTTAGTTTTCGTGATGTGACATGAGTACATTTCTAGTTATAGATCTTTAGATGTTGCAGTTAGTATAGTATACTTGACAGCGTTCTACCGCCGATACCGTGGCGTAGGCTGGGCGTGGCCCGCGTATTCGTACCCGTATATCGGGTGCGGGTCGTGACACGTTTTTAGTGGTGGCCCATGCAGGTCGGTCTTTGCAATTAATGCGAAGTCGTGGTAGTACTTGAGCTTATCTGTATTACTGTGAGCCTGCCCTAGGATTAAGGTTGAGTAATAGAATATTATAGGATTTTGGTACTCAGTCACATATTAGGAACTCCTGGTAGATTCCAGAGATGATCCCTGGGAATCTTATTTCGAAGTTTTCGAAACTTTTTCCATTCATTCATGTTCGCCCTGATTTCTGAAATATCTGTCCATATCAAACTTTATTCCTTCTTGGGATGAGTTTGTGGACCCCAGAGGGAAGGTATAAGTTGGACTTGTATATCATCTAGGTTGGGGAGAGAATATGATTTACCAACCTCGTATCATGGTCGATGTTTGTTTTAGATTATATTCCACCATTTTCTATCTTGACCTAGGTAGTACCCTCGGGACTTTCCTAAGATTTTCCTCTGAACCCCATCTCGGAAGTTGTTTCCGTTGTTTCTATTAACTTACCGTTGACTTGTTGAATTTTAAATCTTAATATTCGTTGTTAACCTTTGATTTTATTTTGGATAATTCTTTAAGAATTGAGTTAGGATATCCTGATAAACATACTTTGGACGAAGACGATGGGAATGAAATGTCCACTTTACTTATGGAGTGTGGAATTTATCGCAGTCATATTAGCTAGCCTGACAGGGACATAGAGCCTGATTTTGGATATACTCCTAGTTATGGAATTTAGATTCTCTTGCAGCCATACCGGTTGGCATGGTAAGGAATCTAGATGACATGATTATAGGGTGTATACCTTGGTTATGGACTCTATCGTTTATTGTAGCTATATTTACTGGCGTGGCGTAAATTCTGGCAACATGATTTTGGATAGACGTGTATGGTTATCAGGTCATATCTTAAGTTGATTCACTTCTTTTACCAATTGAGCAAGATAATTCCTACCATTATTTTTGTTTATCATTATTTTCTCTCCCATCGCATGATGATTTTCTCATCTTACCGTCATTTCCTTTGCTTTGTTTAGCTATGTCTTGATTACACAAATCACCCCGTACTTGAACTTCATTTATATCTTCGATTCTCCTAATCGTCTCTAAAATGGTGCCCCAATGACTTGGCTTATTTCTGAAATCATGCACATATGATTCTGTTCATATCATGATTCTATCGTGCCAAAATCCATCATCGTACCTGAACAATTTCGAATCGATTTTCTTGATCATGCAAACTCGTCATTCTTGGATCGTGCCTAAAATATTGCCTAAATCTTCTATCATGTTTTAACCCCACTACCAACCTTTAATTTCGAGGACGAAATTTTTATAAGGTGGGTAGGATTGTAAGCCCTGAATTTTGGGCTTATTTTTTTTCAATTTTATAAATCAATTATTTTGAACAGATATTATTATTTGATTATTATTTAATTTAATGCTCTTACCGTGACTTGGAATTCTAGAGCATCAGGGATGCAGTCTCTGGAAACTTCCTTCGTGGAGTTTGTAGTAGACGAGATTATCTTCATTTTGATATATCAGTCCCACTTGAAATCGTTCCCTTGTGCTCTTTTGCTTCGCGCAAGTTCGGGTCAATATTAGACCATTTAATTATTAATTGAATTCCTACTCTTTTCCTTGATCATCATATGCGCGTTACCATGACTTTTAATTTAGGAGCACCGGACTAGTCATTTTCTCGAAACCAACTTGTCATGCCTGATCTACTCAAGACGCTCTTCACCCCTGACCTTCGTGTCCCACTCAGACACTCCATTTTGTGCTCCATTTCCTTCGTACAACTTTCGGTTCAATTTAGGCCAATTAATTATCTACCGTGAAACCTGATTTGATTTCCAATTTAATTTCGGACCCGACATTGACCCAACCTAGTCGACCCCAAATAGGGACATGGCCCACACGAAGCCTACTACCCGTCTGACACTTGTGCCCATTTATTTGAGCTCCCGCATGCTACTTATTTGCCCATGATTTTAAATACCCAGTTTAATTCAATTATTGCCTCCTGTCCGATTTTGACGACCCGGCTCGACCGGACCCGAGCCCAGCTCCATATTGTTCTTTCATGACTGCCCAAATACCCCACGTAATTTTCCTATTTTTTTCCTATTTTGAAAATATCTAATTCTCTCTTTTGTATATATATACACATATATATATATACATATTATATATATATATACATATATATTACTCTCTCTCTCTCTCTCCCCACAACTCTCCCTCACTCATCAGGACAAACACACCACCCCTACCCGTACAGGACACACCACCCCCTCTCTCTAAATATCACTCTCTCTCTCTAAATATCTATCTCTCTCTCTTCTCTCTAACTAAATATCCCACTCTCTTTATATATAAATATATACACACGCACAAAACTCACTCTCTCCCTCTCCTCCCTACACCTAACCGACAACCCCCATGCCTCAGCCGAACACCACCCCTTCATCATCATCATCTCCATTTTTTCTTCTTCTTTTCCTTACACATTATTATCATCATCACCATCACCATAGTCATCTTCATCATCCCAAACACCACCATCACCACCAACCGCCACCACCACTCCATTTCCAGCCGCACGCCGCCGCCGCAGTACCGCGCACGCTGTTGCAGTGCCCACACGCCGTCGCAGCGCCGCGTCGCCGCCGCACTGGCCGCACGCTCAGGCGCAGCAGCAGCAGCAAGTAGTAGTTACAGCAGCAGTAGTAGCAGCGGCTACCGCCGCCGACGGGTGGCCGCGCGCCACCGCGTGGCCGGCCACCCATGGCTGGGAGACCCCGACAAGCTCTCCGTGGCGTGCGTCGTCTCCCACGATGCGTTGTCGAGGCGATTCGTGCATTTTTCACGAAATTCCGTCGACGCGCGCGCGCGCGAAGTCCAGAATTGGGACTCGTCGCAGCAACTTCGTGCATGTTTTTCGGAGAATCCGACCGTTGGATCGGCGATTTCTTCGCTCAGTCTCAATCTCGGTATATACCCCTTCATCGCTCTCAAATTTGAACGTTAATTTCGTCGTTTGATACATCAAAACCGGCCACCAAGTTGACATTTTAATTTGTACTACTTTTGGACAGTTTTGCGACGCCAACTTCGCGGGTTCGTATCTTCGCCGTATCAGCTCCGTTTTGGTGCTACCAGTTCGGTGCACAGCTGGTATAACCCTCTTCCTGTCCCCTTTAGATTTCATTTCAGTTTGACTTGTTAGGTCGGTCGAATTCGACGCCAAAGTTGGTCGTTCGAATTCTTAGTGTTGTACTTGTAAAATTCATTTTTGAACCCGGGACTCCGGATTCAAATTCTGACACCACCAGTAGACTCGTGGCATCGTTCTGGCATGTTTTCATATAAAGTTTGCTTGATTTGGAGAACGTGGGCCCTGGCACGCATTTCGGTGCAAAGCGGATCCCACTTTCTGGGTCAACATGTCATTTTGAGTTCGGCTCATCGGAATCCAATTCCGGATATACCGTTGAGTTCGTATCGTCATTCTGGACTCGTGACATATAATTTGCTAGGTTTTAGTGGACATTGGTTCCGGCACGTATTTCGGTGCAAGTCGGATACCAATATCCGGGTCAACATGTCATTTTGAGTTCGGCTCATCGGAATCCAATTCTGGATATACCGTTGAGTTCGTATCTTCATTCTGACTCGTTGACATATAATTTGCTAAGTTTTGAGGACATTGGCTCGACACGCTTTTTCGTGCAAATCGGTTTCCAATGTCCGGGTCAACGGACCAATTTGAGATCGGGTCAACGGAATCCAATTCTGGATATACCGTTGGGTTCGTATCGTCATTTTGGATTCGTGGACATATAATTTTGTAGGTTTTGTGCACTTTTATTTTGGCACATTTTTTCGGTGCAAAGTGTGTCCAACGCGGATATCATTTTGGCCCGAAATTATCGTTTTGCTCCTGTGTCCAAATTGGACTTTTGGACAGGCTATCCTAGCTGATTTGACATTCTGGACACGTTGGATATTTATTTTATCATCCGACAACATCTGTAGGTTTTATCCTATTATTATAATCTTTTCCTTTTGTGGTATTTTGATCCATCGATTCCAGTGATTTCACAACCACTGAAATTGAATGTGTTGACCCTGTAGATGTTTGTAGAGACTAGCTTTGACCCAGTTTGACCATGGTTGACTACTTTGACTGAAAGTCGAAGTAGAGTCAACATTTGACCTAAGTTAGACTAGTTTTGACCTTGGTTGACCACAGTTGACTATTATTGACCAAAGTCAACCGGAAGTCAACCGTAGCCTAGGATTGACCAGAACTTGACCGAAGTTGACCAGTTGACCCAAAGTCAACTGTTAGTCAACGTTAGTCAAGTTTGACCTAGAATTGACCAGAGTTGACCAGTTGACCAGAAGTCAACTGTAACTCAACCCTTGACTTAGATTGACCTAGTTTGACTTGCTTTGACTTGCCTTGACCTAGTTTGACTTAGTATTACTTGATTACTTCCAAACCCTTATATTGATACAGTATTCCACCTATAGGTCCTCGAGGCACTGTTCTTGGACCAGTTGACATATTCACCAGATCACAGGCGAGAACATTCTCTGATAATATTTCTTTTATCATATCGTTTATGTTTCTTGTATTTAGTGTAGATATCCTTGTTCTCTTACATTGTTCACACGGATTGGTATTTCCTGGATCCCGTCATGAGATATTATTCTCGCTTTCCTTGGTATATCTTGTGCAAGTCTTTCTTGTTCCTTGTGCATTGTATAGACACGATTCTGTGAAGGCTAGCTACCCTCTCGGAGAATCACATGTCATGATGTGTCATGGTTGGATCCACTATACTAGTCAGGGACGGAGAGTATTAGTGTAGATGTGTGGTCATTATCCACCTTGTTTATTCTTGTAGACCTTGAATGCTACCAATCCTACACTCCACGTAGGATTGGCTGATCAGTAGACCTTGTGCAGACCCAAGCCGGCCACATGTTGAACTAGTACTCACACACTTAGACAGATGATTCTTGATTCTTGTACATGCCATGATCAGTTTTACTTGCCTTGTTCTAGCTCTAGATTTACAGTTTACCTTGCCATGATACTCACATGTATTCATGATTTCTTGTATATTCTCTCTATTTACTGCTACATTTTCAATATCGTCTAATTAGAACTGTTATTTGAGATTTGTGCTCGTTCCATCCTGACTGGATATGTTGACAAAATTTTAGGAGTAGTTGTGCCCTCAGTATTTGGACTTATGATGTTGCTAGCTGAGGTGGATCTCACTATTCTTCTATGTGAGTTGCCTAGTAGTTATCCTTAGTTAGTTTGTTATTCATTCTTTATTTTCCTGTCTTATCTTTCTTAGTTTTCGTGATGTGACATGAGTACATTTCTAGTTATAGATCTTTAGATGTTGCAGTTAGTATAGTATACTTGACAGCATTTTACCGTCGATACCGCGGCGTAGGCTGGGCGTGGCCCGCGTATTCGTATCCGTATATTGGGTGAGGTCGTGACACTTCTGGCCAGGGCTTGGGGTGTCTGCTCATGCAGCGGGATAAGGTGATATCTTTTGCTTCCGGCAGTTGAAGCCGCACGAGAAGAACTACCCCACGCACGACCTAGAACTAGCGGCAATTGTGTTCGCGTTGAAGCTGTGGGTCACTATCTCTATGGCATGGCGTACAGGATTTATACAGACCACAAAAGTCTCAAGTATCTCTTCACCCAGAAAGAACTGAATTTGCGGCAGAGGCGATGCTCGAACTAATCAAAGACTATGACTTATCGATCGACTACACACCGGGCAAGGAAAATGTGGCAGCGGATGCGCTGAGCCGGAAGTACTTAGCTTCGTTATGCATCAACGATCGACTGCTGCGTGACTTGGAAGGAATGGCATTGAACTCCGAGTTCATTTCAAAGACGTGAAACTAGCACAACTGCGGGTGGAACCGAGCCTACTGGAGAGGTCAAGTCTGCACCCATACCTGGAGAAGATGCGAAGCTGATATCGACAGAAAAAGCGTCTGACTTTAAAAAGGACGAGTCGGGAGTGTTACGCGTGAAGGAACGGCTATGCGTACCGGACGACGTAGAACTTAGAAAGGAGATAATGACGGAGATGCACTATGCAAAATATTCCTTGCATCCTGGTACACCAAGATGTATAAGGACCTCTGCGTTATCTTTTGGTGGCACGGCATGAAGAGGGACGTAGCGCTCTTTGTGTCAAAATATATGGCCTGTCAGCAAGTCAAAGTCGAGCACCAGCGACCGGGCGGGGAGATGCAGAACCTCACCATTCCAGAGTGGAAGTGGGATCACATCACTATGGACTTCGTTGTTGGCTTGCCGAGGACGCCGCGGGGAAACGACGCCGTCTGGGTCATCGTCGATCGACTAACTAAGTCAGCGCACTTTATCACCATCAAAGTTACTTGGAGCGTCGACCGCCTTGCTCAGATATACCTTGATAAAATAGTTCGGCTGCAGGGGTCCCAGTTTCTATCGTCTCTGATCGGGATGGACGGTTCGTAGCGCACTTCTGGAGTAGTCTATATTCTGCATTGGGGACTAAGTTGAAGTTCAACTCAGCTTATCATCCTCAGACTGACGGCCAAACAGAGCGGGTGAACCAAATTCTCGAAGACATGTTACGACTCTGTGCGATCAACTTGAAGTCAAGTTGGGACGTCCATCTACCGCTGGCCGAGTTTGCATACAACAACAACTATCAGTCCAGCATCCAAATGGCGCCGTATGAAGCTTTGTATGGCCGGAAGTGTAGATCGCCTATTTGCTGGGATGAAGTCGGGGAACGGCAGATACTTGGTCCGGAGCTGGTGGAGCAGACTGTGCAGAAGGTCAAGTGAATACGAGAAAGATTGAAGATAGCACAAAGCCGACAAAAAAGCTATGCCGACACGCACCGACGCCCCCTCGAGTTCTCGGAAGGCGACCATGTATTCCTGAAGGTGATGCCTATGCGTGGAGTTTTTCGGTTTGGTGCGAAAGGAAAGTTGAGCCCAAGATTTGTTGGCTCGTTCGAAATATTGAAGCGAGTCGCCCCGGTAGCTTACCAAATTGCTTTGCCGCCTGCATTGTCAGAGGTACATGACGTCTTCCACGTCTCGCAATTGTGGAAGTACTACACGATCTGGGGCATGTGGTAGATTTGGGTAAGCTGGACCTGAAGGCGGACTTATCATATGTCGAAGAGCCGGTACAAATCTTAGAGCGCAAGGATAAACTTCTCTGCAACTGTGCTATTCCTCTAGTCCGCGTCTCTGGAGAAACATTCGGTCGAGGAGTCGACGTGGGAGCTTGAGTCAAAATGAAGGAGAAGTTCCCTTCATTGTTCTTGTAGAGGTAGGTTCTATTTTAAGTTTCGAGGACGAAACTTTTTCTTAGTTGGTTATGGTGTAGTGCCCCGTCCCTACATCGTGCCCTGTACTTGTCCACGGGGTGCGCGAGAAAGGAACACTGTCGCTATCGATTCGATCGGGACCGATAGGTCGGGATCGGCCGAGTCGATCGAACGGAACGGTTGAATTAAGATCCATTCCTCGTTATGGAATGTCTTCTTCGAAACCAAGTCCATATTCAGCGGGTTGCGCCTCGAGGATTGGCTCTGCGGCTGAGTCGGGAGAGACCTCCCGTTGCTCTACTTTTCATGCCGCTTGCGTGGTTTTGGCTTTGTTTTTGAATGCATTTTCGTGAATGTTTTCAATGGTTTTCATGGCTTGCATTTCGAACTCGCATTTCCTATCGAACTCCTTGAATAATGCAGTGTTCTAATCGGTTGCTTGTGCGATTTCAGGTAATCGCGTAGGCGACGTCTAGCGCGACCAATAAGTTCTCTCGTCGAAGTAAACTCAAGGTGAGTGGCTGACCCTTCTCTTCTCGACCCTCTTCTTAGGCAAAAATCGATAGTGTTGTTGCGAACGAAAGGATAAATGCAAGGGCACGAACACGGAAAAAGGATTGAGTTTTCAAAGAGAATGTAGGCTATGTCTTAATAACTAAAAAGAAAATATGTCTTCACACGTTATGGACAACTTGTCGACAAGGCAATAGTTTCCTCGAGCGGCAACCCGAGGCCACGGGACCGTTTCGGCCTAGGAGGAAACAGGGTATAGTCGTGCATAAGGTTCCAGCACAGGTTAAGCGGGGACTTGCAACGGAGCTAGCTACTTGCGTTGAAAGGATATCGATTAACAAAACTATACGTCCAGGATGGCTTGTGATGCCAGTGACCAATCACACGTACATTTTGTACTTAATATAAAAATGTTAACAATTGACAGGAAGAACATGGTAAGTTTCATAAGGCGGGCGCGGACTGCCGGGGGTAAGTTCCGAAGTAAATTACATTATGCTTGTCATTGCACGTGTAAAATTCATTAGATGGTTAGAAACATTCATGAACTAAGTCATATAAACTCTTCAACCAAATGAGAGCTTGGAACTTAAATAGCCACGCACCAGTACAAAGTGTAATGTACTGATCCTCGCTCTCCACGCAACTACCCCAAACTACGAAGGGCGTGCCACTTAAAAACTAAGGCGGCGTGGACACTTTTGAAGCCTCGTCTGGTTGTGAAGGCTTGTTTCTGGATTCTTTTGAAGAAGACCCCGCACTCAGTCCAAAAGAAGATGGCGGCTCGACTCGCCTCGATAGCAGGTGGAAAGATGTTATGTTTTGCTTGTAAAGAGGGATGTAATGTATGGAACGACTATCTCATCGGCGTTCGTTTTGTAAGTCGAGTCATGTTGTAGCCCGCGCGGCAATGAATGTAATGAAGTCAATGTAAATGAAGTTTTATTATCAATGAAAAAGTCTACTTCTATTTCAAATGTGTCAATCAATTTCTCTGCGTACTCTAACTTGATGTTGTTTGGATAGCCTTATGAATGTGCCTTGTGCGATCGCAATTTAGGATCGCACGGCATCACGGGGGACGACTATCGATTCTATGGAATCGGGACGTGACAATAAGCCTACCAAGATTACCACATCTCCAACTAACATCCACTTTCAACAACCATCCAAAAAATCAAAATTATTTTTCTTTACTTTCAGCAACCATCCAAACACCAAACCCATTTTTCTTCCACTTACATGAGACAAAATTACTACATCCAAACACATTTTGGTAAGTGTCACTTTCACACTTTCAACTGCAACTCATCATGACGTAACTGCCACTTTCACACTTTCAAAAAGTTATATCTATCCAAACAGCCCCTTAGACCATCTCCAATGGTGATTTCTAAAATTGAGTTCTTATCCTACTTGGCATTGTACTTTAAGTAATTTCTATCCTAGTTGAATAGTTTCTACATAGAATGTACACATACCAAAAATGCTCTCCAATGGTTCTCCATTTCTATCCTATGTGTCACATAGTAAAAGGACCAATTTAATGATGTAGGGCCAATAATAATTGTCATGAGAGATAGAGAATTTTTTGAGATTTCTACATGTAGAAATCCCTAAAAATTTTATCCTACATATTGCCACCTAGAATAGAAATGATGATAGAAACTACCAGTGGGAGAATTTTTTCTAAAGTGAATTTCTTCCGTAGAAATAGGAAAGATAGAAACCCCCATTGGGATGGTCTTAGGCTCCATTCTTTTGTCTGCAGTTGGCATGAATAAAAACTTTAAGTAACAGTCATGTCAAATGCTTTTCACCATTTAAAAAAAATAAAGAATAAAGAGTAAAGAGAGACATTTTTCCATAACAACCGCATAGAATATTTCCAGTTGGTCCCATGGGAAAAGTTATAGATGCTTCTAATTCCGCCCCTCTTCACGAATCACACGTCATAACTAGCTTCCTTGAGCTGATTGTGCGGTGAGTCGGACCGTGTTGTAGGGTTCTACTCACCTCCCCTACGTTGAAACCGCACAAACGACCGAAACAAAACTCCTCCTCCTCCTCTGTTTGGTGCCTTCCATACTTACCGCCCCACCGCGAGTGACTGTAACCTTAATCCGTACTACATTAGTTAATTATGATATCACCCTTATTCTCGTGGGCTATTTTGCGTACGAGTCCCTAGAGTTAATAAGCGTCCAAAAATTTGTTATTCCTAGAAGTCATGTCACTTATTATTGCTAATTTCTTATCAACTTTTACGCAAGATAAAAAAAATTTGAAAATAAAAACAAGTATTACTAAACAACATTATGTGTATTTATCCCAAGTAATGCCTGCTTTGGAATTGACATAGATTTTCAAAATTGATTATTTAGTTTTAGGACATCGTATAATACTAAAATTTTGTGTTTACATCTTCATATTGTCAAGAAGATGATTTGAATCTTGTTCTGACAGTTGACAGTTGACTTAGACCGACGGTAGATCTTTTTTAGGTCTCTATAATAACTAAAATTTGTATTTATTTTAAAATCTCGTGTAATATTTAAAATTTATATTTAGATCTCGATTTTGGACGTTCAGTCCAATTCAACGTGAGATGCAAGAACTAGTATTCTGAAAAATATGGATGCCTAAATATTTTTTTTGAAATATTATACGATACCCTAAACTAAATAACTCTAACCATATAAATTGAAAGCAGCACATCACTTGCTGAATTTTTTTTCCTCCCAAAAATGAGCTAGCATTTCAATTTTATTTTTATTTTTATGAAACATATTATAAAATAATAATTTAGAAATAAACTAAAATAAAAAAAAAAGTCATGTTAAACAATCACAAATTCAGTCTTATATTTGTTTTGCGGTTATGGTTCACTTTCAAAGATGCAGCCAAGAAGTTTTGACAACAGTCTTAAATTTGATATCAAAAGTTGATCAAGTTTAAAATAATTTTGAAAAATCTTTTTAATAAGGGTGCGTTTGATTGCACGTTGAAAAATTAGTTTAAACTAAGTTCAGTGTACAAAATTATTTACTATAAAAAATCCATAGAAATTTGAAGTTCTCCTATGAAAAATTTAGTTTGGATGTTTGATTAACATTATTTTTCACGGAATATAATTATTTTTCATGAAAAATAAATTTTTTCTATGAGATGAGCTAGTTTTATTTTTCACTATTTTAGAGAAAATATGAAAAATGATAGTTTTTTGAAAAATAATTCTGTAAAAAATATAAGTTATCAAAAACTACAATTGATGAAAAATTTATAATGAAAATATTTCTCCTAGAATAAAAGTCCAATCAAACACAGCCAAGTAAACAACTATTGGACCTGTTTTTTAAAAAAAAAAAAAAACAGAAGCAGCCAAATAAGCAATCCCAAAGGACCCAAACCCAAACCCCATTATAAAGCTGTGCATAAACCCAGTCTCATAAAAGTTGAAACATCAAGAGATGAGGCGACTTGAATAGAAATAAGCTAGATTTAAGGCATTTATTTGCAAAAAGTTAATAGCTTTATATATGTCGCTATCCACTTCCTCGTCCCCTAAGAGTTGAAAGAACCAATCCCGTTGCTCTCCCTCTCTCTCTCTCTCTGCAAAATTTCTAGGGTTTTTCCCGAAATGCCATCTGCGACGACGTCGCCGGAGGCGCCCCCTCCCGCCGCCGCCGACCCACAGCCGCGCCGCGCCGTCTGCTTCTCCTTCGCGGCGTACGCGAAGGCCGTAATCTCCCACCTCCGCCTCCTCGGCGTCCCCGTCACCGCCGGCCTCTCCGAGCTCGAGTTCACCGCCATCGAGACCTCCCTCGGCTTCTCCTTCCCCCCGGACCTCCGCTCCGTCCTCCGCGAGGGCCTCCCCATCGCCCCCGGCTTCCCCAACTGGCGCTCCTCCCCCCAGCAGCTCCGCATCCTCCTCGACCTCCCGACCTCGTCCCTCCTCCACGAGGTCTCGAGAGGAGGGTTCTGGTGCGAGCGGGCGTGGGGTCGTCGTCCCGGGAACGGCATGGAAGCGCTGAGCATAGCGAAGAGTTCTATGGAGAGGGCTCCGGTGATGGTGCCGATATATCGGCACTTGTACGTCCCGTTCGCGAAGTCGAACTCGAACGGGAACCCAATATTCTACGTTAGGGGAGGGGAGGTTAGGTGCTGGGGTTACGACATCGCCGATTTCTTCGGGAGGTTTGATCCCATCGACGAGGGCGAGAGGGAGAAGAAGGAGAGTTCGCTTCCCGTCCCGGCGTGGGCCATGAAATCGGCGAGGAGGGTGGAGGTCTGGAGCGATCTGGCGGGAGTAGAGGAGGACGTGTCCGTGTCGGGAACGGGAGAGGCGAACACGTGGCGGGAGATGGGGAGGAGGCTGAGGGAAGGGGGGTGGAGGGAGGAGGAGGTGTGGGAGATGATGGGGACGGACGGCGGGGATACGATCAGATCTGTTGTTGATCAGACGGTGCTGAGGGACAGGGAGGGGGTGATGTGGCACGTGCGGCTGCTGGGGTTGGTGCTGCTGCGCGCGGGGTGGAGCGCGGAGGACGTGGCGTACGCCATGGGGGAGGAGGTTCAGGAGCGTCGGATCGGAGCCAGCAGAACAGACGAATGGAGGACACGTGGCGTGCGGAAAACGAGATCTCTATAGACCTATAGACCGCTATGCCACTGCTACACAGAGGTGATTACTTTTATTTTTATTTTATTTTTGACTTTTGTGGGGGTATATAGATATAAATGGTGATAGATTTAAAGTTTATTATTCATTGCATTGTTTTTTTTCTTCTCACTTTTAATTCATAGATGAGTTGTTATATCATAATATTTATATATACACTCTAACTTGCTTCTATTTATTTTTTGTTCACTAATGATGAGCCTGCAAATTTGTAATTTGTTTAAGAGCTTAGCTACTTATCGTAGTCATGGTGACAGCTTATGATATGATTTGGCCGTTATGCTTACAACACAGTGATATGATTTGGCATGCAAATGTTAGCCAATTAATTTTTAGTTAATGAGTTTGTTACTGGTAATATTTATGCTTATCAAGAACTGTAGTAGTTAAGCAAGCTAAATGCTAACTTCATTCTTCGTAAAACTACATTCTTAGGTCGACTAATTTGTTTTAGTGACAAAATTGTTTTAAAAAGTACTTAGCCTAGATATATATTGATAAAAATGTTTTTTTTGACAGTTTTTAACGGGAATCTAACAAGTATTAGCTTTGAAATGAGTTCTTAGGTAGTGGGAATGTTTGTAAATTGTAATGTTCAATTTTTGGAAAACAATTATATGCCAATTTGGAAAAGAAGAGTCTTGATGATGTAAAAACTCTAAAAAACAATTAGTTCTTTTAAATTTGATCCAAGGAGCTTCAAATAGTTCCTATTTTAGGGACTGTTTATTCATTTTGCAAGCTGGAAATACTTTGTAGTATTAAATTGTTGCATACCAACATGGGGGGTTGTTGTAAGCGTTATTATAACCGTGCTTTCGTAGTTATATTGAGGGGTCACTTGGACGTCTCTTTTCTCTCGTATCTCAAGCGTTGGCATGTGGTCCAGTGCACTATTTTGATTGTTTATAGTTGCAACAAGCAAACAGTGTAAATTCTGCAACAAAGTTTGCCTCAACGCTCCTAGAGGCAACAGAGAGCAACTTAGGACCCGTTTGGTTTGTAGGATCGGACAACCTAATGTAATTGGCATTACGTTGTCAATCTAACTCGGATGTTTTTGGACAGAAAAATTAGATGTAATGTAATCGCGATTACAAGTTTGATTACATTACATCTGTTTCTTCTAAACTCAATTACATCATAAAATCTATGTAATCGCAATTACATTACAACTTAAGTGGAAGGTTGGTATGCTATAATTTGGTCTTTTTGTTCGTTTTTTGTCATTTTTTATTGTTTTGTTGTTTTTTGTCGATTTTTGTCGTTTTTGTTCGTTTTTTGTCGTTTTTGTTCATTTTTTGTTTTTTGTTCGTTTTTGGTCTTTTTTTTTGTCGTTTGGTCATTTTTGTTCGTTTTTGGTAGATTTTGTTCGTTTTCATTTTTGTTCGTTTTTGGTTGTTTTGTTCGTTTTTTGTCTTTTTTGTTCGTTTATTGTTGTTTTGTTTTTTTTGTTGTTTTTGGTCTTTTTTGTTTTTTGTCATTTTGTTTTGTTGTTTGTTTTTGTTTTATCGTTTTTGTCCCTTTTTTAATTATTTTGTCCTTTTTGTCGTTTTTGTTCGTTTTTTGTCATTTTTGTTCATTTTTTTTGTTTTTTTTGTTTTTTTGTCGTTTTTGTTCGTTTTTGTCATTTTTTGTTCGTTTTTGTGTTTTTGTTTTTTTTTTTGTTTTTTTGTCCTTTTTTGTTGTTTTTTTTTTTGTCCTTTTTTTCTCTAAGTTTTGGTTGTTTTTGTCTTTTTGTTATTTTGTCATTTTTGTTTATTTTTCTTTATTTTTTGTCGTTTTGGGCCCTTTTTCAATTTTTTTTTGTCGTTTTTGCACATTCTTGACCATTTTTTGTCGCTTTTGCACTTTTTAATATTTTTGTCGATTTTGTACATTTTTGTCGATTTTGCACTTTTTTATTGGTTTTGCTTTATTTGCACGTCTTTTGCCTTTTTGTACTTTTTTTATCGTTTTTGGTCAATTTTTTTACGTTTTTTTTGATGATTTGCACAATTTTTTGCCATTTCTGCATGTTATTTATCGATTTTTGTCGATCTTGTACGTTTTTGACCATTTTTCACGTTTTTATCGTCTTCTATCGTTTTCGGTTGATTTTGCACATTTTTGTCGCTTTTTTTTATCTTTTTGCTTTTTGTGTCTTTTTTTCACTTTTTGTCGTTTATGTTCGTTTTTCTTTGTTTGTTGTTTTTGTCGTTTTATTCCCTTTTTTGTTTTTGGATTTTTTGCAAGTTTTTAATCTTTTTGTCGTTTTTGCTTGTTTTAATTCCTCTGTTTTTGTCTTTTTTCGTATTTTCGTTTTTGTCATTTTTGTTCCTTTTATCATTTTATTTTTTGCTCTTTTTTATCGTTTTTTGTCATTTATTTTCTTTTTTTGTCGTTTTGTTTTTCTTTTTTTGTCCTTTTTTTTGTTTTTTTGGTCGTTTTTCGTTTTTTCTTTCATTTATTGTTGTTTTGTCAATTTTTTTTTTTTTAGTCATTTTTAATCATTATTGGTCACTTTTTATGGTTTTCACATTTTGATTTTTCTTTGTCGTTTTTTTATCGCTTTTTCATTTTTGGTTTTTTTTTCTTCTGTTTTGTTCGTTTGTCATTTTTTATATTTTATATTTTTTTGTCTTTTTTTCGTTTTTGGTCTTTTTTTAGCAGAAAACAAACCATTTTCCCCTTATTTATTTATTATTTATTTTTAGGTTTTTTTTTAATTTTTAAAAAAATTAGTGATCCACTTTTTTTTTATTTTATGTTGTATTTAAAAAAAATATTAAATTAGAAACTTAATTACATTACATGGTAAACCAAACATATGAATACAATTGACATTACATTACATGGTTGATTACATGCTTCAACCAAACTTAGTAATGTAGTTGCAATTCATTATATTACAAACTCAATTACATTACAAATCCAATTCCATTACGATTACGATTACATTACAATAAACAAAACGCAACCTTAATGTTTTGGTACACCTCGTTTGCTATATTGTTATCGTAATCGTAATATAATTAAATAAAAAAAATTATTTGAATATATTATGATTGCGATTACATTATAGTGTGCCAAACGGGGTAAAATCTTGTATGCACCGTGTTGGTGTTTTTTGCCTTTGGACTAGAAAAGATAGTCCCACATCGGCTACACCAAATGGTGAGTATCTCAATATAATGCATTGCTTGTGTTGAGGTGTGCACATGAGGTGTATTAGGACACAAGTTTGTGCCATGTGGGAGTATTTTCCTAGAAGGAAAAAGGATTAAATCCAACAAGGATGCAAGTTAATTTTTGTTATGCGGACTCGGACTCGGACACGGACTCCAGGATGTCTCGTGCATGCACGGGAGTGTTCGGGGGGTAGGCGTGGACTGGCACACTTCTATGCTGATTGTGGGATGATCTAAAATATCAAACTCTATTTTTGAGTATTGGTATTTTACTCCCACATCGGATAGGAGAAGAGGTGAAGTCTCAACTCCACTCTACAAATAGAGCCCCTTGGCCTCCTTTGAAAGATGCACCAAGAAGAGAGTTAAGAGAGTCTGTAAAGTCCAGGAAGCCCGTTCAAGTCTCAAATATTGACTTACGAGCGTTCCAGAAGTTCTTCGTGAACTTGCTGGTTCCTGGAAGCAGATCGTGTTGGGGCGAATCTTGCTTTGAGCAACAGTGATCTTAATCACCCCAGCAAGAACCTTTCCTCTTTCTTCTTTCTTCTTCTTCATCTGAGTTGTAACTCAGTTCTGTCCGTCTGCAACTACGATTGCAAGGAAGAACGTGGGATTTATTTTCTGAACTCAGTTCTGTCCGTCAGTAACTGCGATTGCGAGGAAGAACATGAGATTTACTTTCTGATTATTGTTGCTTTTGTAATCAGATTCATATTATAGTGTTCCTCTTGGATCTCGAGAATAATCAGAAGGTGAACGTTTGTTGAACCTCTGATCTCAACATCGAGTCTACCATCTTTGATCAAGCCCCGCACTACAAGAAATTTGTACATTTTTAGCGCGAAAAATCTGCTATCGTACGTATTACATAGCGTTTTCATAAATGCTATGTCATCGGCAGCTATCTTAGGTTCCACCCATACGATAGCGTTTTTCTAAAATGCTACGACAGGTTCAGATACAATAGCAATATCTGAATGCCTTAATTTTCTTTATTATGGCACATCCGTTTTATGTTAAAAACTTGATGACAATTCATATTTTGTGCTATGATAGGACGTTCTACAATAGCAATTTTTTATTGTTTTAAAATATTTTGTTATAGCGTTAATTAATTATTTCACGGCTAACGTTTCGTGCTATAATATATGATTATAACATTTTTTTTGCTATTAAACGTATTTTCATTCAATAAGAACCTGTTTTACGTATCTATTGTAATATTAGAGAACCTGTTTCACATGATATAAATAAGAACCTGTTTTACACAAATAAGATCATTCATAACACAAGTCTAAAACCAATCCAACATACATAACACAAGTCTAGAGTTTCATTCAACATACATAACACAAGTCTAGAGTTTCATTCAACATTTTCATTCAACATACATAACATAGGTTTGAATCCAAAATACATAAGACAAGTCATAAGTTCATAAGCCTAGCTAGTCTAAATCTAATTTAAACTGCAACTCGGACCAAAGTTTGTTCATTCCCCTGCAAAAAAAGCAACAAGGTCTTATATCAGTTAAGCAATGAAACATCAGATTGAAAACCAAAACACAAGCATTACACTAATTAAAACACTTACCAAGTTTCTTAAAATCAAAAGATGACCAATTTATCCATTGGCCATGCGATAGACGAACCAAGTGCATCTCCCATAAACTCGATCTCATCTGTTGTTCTCCAAACCGCTGCATCATCTACCTTCACTATATCTACCCAAACTCTAGCTGCATTAGGCCCCAAGCGAACAAAGTGTACCTTTTGCTCTGGGTCGGTTGAATGCACACGCCCTTCAGCAACAACCCGCTTCCTTCCGCTAATGTCCATCAACTTGCACTTTTGATTTTCCTTGATAACTTCAGCTCCATGTTTACGCTGCCAGTTAACATAAACCAATTAATACACACAGTAATAAGCAGAACCAACTTCAGATCATATTTACAAAAATTTACCGGAGATCTTCGGATAGGGGATTGTGAGGCTAGTTGAGATTTCCTTACAGGAGATTTTGGACCTGTTGTCGGAACCTTCTCAGCAGGAGGTTTTGGAAAAGTTGTTGCAGATTTTGTACCTGTTGCTCGAGATGTCTCTATATGAGATGTAGAACTTGTTCCAGCAGATTTTTGACCTGTTGATGCTGATTTTCCTCCTGATGTTTTATCAGATGATGCAGGATTCTGAAGAGAAGATTTCTGACCTGTTGCATCTGTTGTGTTCTCAAATACAACTTTGATGGCAGGCCATGCCACGAAAGACATTAAACAGTCCTCAAGATATGTCTTGTCCATCGTAGGCCTCCATATGAATGTTTCAGGTTGATGTATGACGTCCACAAATACTTTAAACTGCCTTTGGTCCGAGTGGAAGCCCATTAACTAATGCTTTTGGTTCTTGTGTTTGCCAACGTCCTTCAGCAACAACCAAATCATCTGCAGACAAATCCAATAGTTTGCACTTGTTTGCAGAATTTGTCCTTGGGCCCTGTCAAACACATTCAGGTAACAATCACATAATCCTACTCATCAATGACCAATTCAGTTTGCTATTAGTCTGACAAATAAACCTTACCAGTGGTGCAATGTCTTCTTGTTGGAGCCCCTGTTCTAGGTTAACACACTTAGAGGCAGGCCACGCAATCATCTGTCCAACAGCTTCCTCAATTGTGAACATGTTAGTCGCAGGTCTCCAAAGGAATGCTTCTGGTACAGTAGCAGTTTCAACCAAGACTTTAACATCCATAGGGCCTAAGCGACTCTCATTCACCAAGTCTTCCGGATCAGAAGAAATAATACGCCCCTCAGCAACGTTTGCATCAGTACCACCCCAATCAATCAAGACACACTTAGGTTGTGATCTTTTGTTCACACTCTAGAAAATGTTTAGAATATAAATTATCAGATCGTAAAGTAAGAACGAAAGCATTGATATGATATGAAAGCCTTACTCTTGCAGCCGAGTTTTCACCAACTTCAGGTTCTTGTCTCTGTTTTAAACAAGGACAAATGTCAAAATTATATATCAATTCAGTGGCTCAACGTATTTATTGAGAATTGTCTTACCTGGTTTTTCATTTTGGCAATTTCAGCTTGTAACTCATTGACTTTTTGTTGGAGATGAACTTGTTTCTCTTCCATTTCAGTCATACACTTGTGCTTCACTTGGAAACAAGCTAATTTGGTCTTACTCATGTTCCTACCCATTGCCCTCATTCGACCAGGATTGTCGGGTCCTAAAAGTTGGCTAAGTGTATCTCGTCCTTCATTCGTTGCAGAAGATGGACCATCACTACTAACCATCTCAGCTGCCTTCTTCTACAAATCATAAAATGCAGATTCCAAAGACTAAAATGTAACAGAACATGACATCTTAAAAACTCAAATCAAAATCATTTCAAGTCCAATTAAGAACTTACAATTTTCTCAGCCGCATTTGTATTCACTGGTGTACCATCTTTTTTGGTACGCGACTTGACCCAAACCCTTAGCCTTGTCACTTCAGCTGGGTTTTCACTACCAATTTTCTGAGGAGAGAAAATATAAGAGGTGTATAAAAAGGACTTTGAATATGCTGATCATAATAAAAGAACATAACTTTAGGCTTACCATCTCTTCTGTTAGTCTAACCATTCCTTTACGACTACAAGTGTGCGGAATCTGTTTGCGCCTTCTTTCCTTATAGCTATCACTCAGAGCCTAATAGATGAATGTTACTATGTAATCTTCTATCTACTAAAACACTTACCAATTAATTCCAAATGAATACCTTAAATGTTTGGCTTGTTTTGAGCTTCACAAATTTACGCCAATCAATTGGAGAAACATTCTTAGGTCTCAGATACATCCTCTTTTGGTTGTTCTTTGCTTCATTAATCTGGGAAACTAGGCGCGATTTAGATGACCTCCACAAACATCCCATCTGCTTAAGCACTGCACTCTTTTGGTAATCTTCATCTAATTCAAATCTTGCCTGAACTCATATGCAAAACAAAATAGTAAATTACAGAAATAATCTGATTATGGCACTTTCTAAGTCAGTTTAAAGATGTAACCTGAACAGATTTCCAAAGAAGTGTCTTGACTTCTTCACCGAGTTTTTTCCAACTTTCAAGTGTAACAGGAACGTGTTCCCGTACCAGTGGACCTAAGTATGAAGACAACTTAACTGACCCAGGACCATAAGGTTCTCCCATGAAAGTGAAGTCAACTCGCACTCTGGTATTTGGGTCCTTGGCGATGTCTTTCATCCTTGTCGGTCCTCGCTGTCTCTTACGCTTAGGTTCAACCTCATGTTCATGCTCTTCAGATAACTCAAACTCACCTTCAGGCTCTTCTTCATCTACACCTTTTTCACCATCTTCAGCTGTAGATGTCCTTACATTCTCAGCTTCAGTCTCTTCCTCAGCCAAAGGTTGCGGGTCTCTTCCTTGCTTCTTCTTTCCACCTCCCATTTTAATTCACCTGAAACAAATGACAGAAACGAGTTAATTCACATTTATGGAAGCAAAACAAGAAAACATCAAGTAAGCACACAATGACCAATCACACATCAGACACAACAAACAAACAAGGAAGAAACTGAAAATAATCAAAAACCTAAATTTCACACATATATGCCTTCACAATCAGTTCGGGCATTTTCAGTATCATCCATGTCAACATCCATGTGAACACTTGATGGCAGTGGCCCAATGTCAGCATTTCCTTCTTGAAAATCTTCCTTACTGTATCTTCTTGCCGGACCTCTCATAACAACATACCAACTTGATGATTCGTCTTCCCTTGAATAAAACACTTGCTTTGCTTGAGAGGCTAAGATATAAGGATCCCTTAAAAAAGAGACTTGACTATGATTTAGGTTGACAAGTGTGAAACCATCTTCTATCTTCACTCCATTACCCATTATTGCCCATTGACATCGGAATAGAGGAACGTAAAAAACATTATAATCCAACAAGATAATGTCAGTTACTCTGCCGTAGTATGACACCAAATCAACCACTTGTGAAGTGTCTTTCGCACTAGATCTGCAGATTGCAGTAGCCTCATACAAAACCCCACTATTCTGACTTTTTCTATCTACTGATCTTGTGTGAAACCGTTGACCATTCACTATATAACCTGAATACGACCGTGCAGAAGTACGTGGACCATATGCCAACCACTTAAGTGTTTCTCCATGTTCTTTTGAATCAAGAGGTATCTAACAAATAAAAACAACAAGTCAGACACCAATAGACATATACATACCATTATAACATAAAAAACAGAGAAGATAAAACTAGCCTTTTCTTTTAGCCAATTTGCAAAATTCTGAGTATGCATACTCCATAACGTAGATGCATCACGTCTACATCTTCCATTTGAGTCTTGCAGAAACTGTAGATGCTCACTTGTACAAGATTTTGAAATAAAAAGGTATCAGTTTGTTGATCATTAAAAGAAATGAGTAATCAACTAGAAAACTGTGGAACTTACTCTACATAAGGGTCGACGACAGCCATGTTTTGGATGACAGCAAGATGGGCTATTCTCTTCTCTACTTCAGTAAGAGTAATTGAAATGCCTGCGGATATTGGCCGACCCTCTAGGATTGAGTTGTTATCATACTCAGTGTTTCTATCTTGTTTTTCTTGAACATTTGTTGTCTTCTTCAAAAATTCACTACAAAACTGGATGCACTCTTCAGCAAGATAAGACTCAGCAATACAACCTTCTGGTCTTGCAGGATTTCTCACAAAATCTTTTAGAACTTTCATATACCTGACAATTGTGAAAACTGAAAGATCAACAAAACTGTCAAATGCAAATTTTTTGTAAAAATCATATAAAATACAAGTATTACCTCTCAAATGGATACATCCATCTAAAATGGACTGGTCCACCAAGACGAGCTTCCCTTCCTAGATGTACCGTCAAATGCACCATGATATCAAAGAAACTTGGAGGAAAAAATCTTTCAAACATGCAGAGAGTTTCAACAATCTCAGCTTCCATAACCAAAATCTGCTCTCGGTCAATAACTCGCTGACACAAGTGGTTGAAGAATGCACATAAGCGAACAATTGCTACCCTAGGACCTTTAGGTAGTAAACCTCTAAGTGCTATTGGAAGAAGTTGCTGCATTAACACGTGATAATCGTGTGATTTCAAACCTGTGACCTTACAGTCATCTAATGATACGCCTCTGGATATGTTAGAACAATACCCATCAGGTCCCTTAAAGTCAAATAGACGCCTACAAAAGATTTTCTTCTCTGCCTTGGACAAATTCCAAGGTGCTGCGGGAAGGTATGTTCTTTTTCCTTGGGTGTTAGGGTGCAAATCTTTCCTAATACCAAGATCTTCCAGATCTTTACGAGCTTGAAGGCCATCCTTCGATTTCCCACAATGCAACAATGTAGATACAATAATTGCAGCAACATTTCTCTCCACATGCATTACATCTAAGTTATGCCTAACCGGTAGTTCCTAACCAACACATATACAATAAATAAAACAAAGTTAAACAACGCTTAATTGATGGAATCTGAAAAAAAAAACTAAAAGAAACAAATGACAGAATAACATACCTCCCAATAAGGTAGCTTGAAAAAGATGGACCTTTTCTTCCATCTTGATAACTCTTCTTCATCTACGTTTTCTTCTTCCTCCTCTGATTCGCTGGATAAATCCTCACTATCAGAGCCTAACCCAGAACAATCTGTCCTTTTTCTCTTACTTACAGATTGTTTAAAATTTCTAAAGTCGTTTTTGAAATTTTTCAGGTTTTGAGAAATTTCACGACCAGATAGAATTCTTCCCTTTCTCCCTTGTTCTGCTTTTCCATCAAACCAAGATTTCTTTCCCCTATAACTATGCGTTGGTGGCAGACCCTTTCTATCACACATGTAGACATGTTTTCTGCTGAACTTCAACCACATACTATCTGTATTTTTCCCACAGATAGGACAACCCATTTTACCCTTTACTTTGCAGCCTGCAAGATTCCCATACGCAGGAAAATCACTAATCGTCCAAAGCAGCATTGCCTTAAGAGTAAAAGTCGATTTACTAAAGGCGTCATATGCTAACTCTCCATTGTTCCACAGATGGTTGAGATCTTCTATGAGGGGTTCTAAGTACACATCAATACTATTACCCGGCTGTTGTGGACCAGGAATCAACAATGTTAGCATGATGTTCTCCTTCTTCATGCATAAATCAGGTGGCAGATTATAGTTTACTAGCAAAACAGGCCAGCAACTATACCTTGTATTCTTCATGTTGAATGGATTAAAACCATATGTGGAGAGGCCAAGCCTCACGTTCCTTTCTTCAGCTGCAAAGGAAGGGTATTTGTCATTCATCTGATCCCATGTGACCGAATCCACAGGGTGCCGAAGTTTTCCATCGCTACTTTTGTTACAAAAATGCCACCTTAAATTCTTAGCCATTTCCTCAGACCTAAACATTCTTTTCAGCCGTGGGACTATTGGAAAGTACCGTAATACTTTCTGTGGTACACCTTTCTTTACTTGACCAGTGTGCATGTTAGTCTTCCATCTTGAAGCCTTGCATTTTGGACAATTATCGAGCTTCTTGTACTTCTTTCTGAATAGGCAGCAGTCGTTGACACATGCATGAATCTTCTCATATCCCATATCAAATGATTTCAGAAATTTCTTCACCTCGTACAGTGATGTGTGCAACACATTATCATCTGGCAACATATCCGGCAATGTCTCTAACAGATCATTGAAGCTCTTGTCAGACCAGCCATTCTGCGTCTTAAGTCTGAAAAGTGATACAATAGCCGAAAGCTTGCTATGGTTTACACAACTTGGATATAATGGTGTTTCAGCATCTGCAATCTTTGCAAGAAACTCATCTTCTTTCTTGTCCTCACCCTCTGCAATTTCACCCAATTGACCCTTACTAGCTAACTCTTCATCCAAAAATTCAGCAGCTTGATATAAACCAAGAATCTCATCATTCCAATGACTTAATTTACTTTCACCTTCAACGCCTGAGTTCAGTTCTCCATGATGGTACCAATCAGACCACATCTTATAAGCCTCATCCATTCCCTTAGTAACAAGATGATCAACTACAACTCTACCTGAGTGTCGATCTATATTACGACAGTCAATACAAGGGCATACAATCATATCAGCGTCTCCCAAAGCCGCAGCCATAGCTCGCACAAAATTTGTAGCACCTCTCTCATAACCAGGATCAGCTCTTCATTTCAGAATTTAAGTTAAAAAAAAAGAAATAAAGTCTCGAAACCCCTACTGAAACCTAACCTATATAATTCAAGTTTTACCTGCAAAGATGCACCCATGCCTTGTCCACCATTATATGATATAACTTTAATCTAAACCTTTAGTACCATAAGCGCCATATCAGATATAATGATAGAGTATTCCACAACACAAAATTATTCAATATTCAGACCATTTAACAAATAACTCAACTGCTTATAATTACTCAAGCAAAAAAAATTCAAACTCAGTCCAGATCTGTTTAATATATCAAACATATCTCACCATGTTTAAAACCAATAAAACTAAAAGCACGAAACCTAATAAACAACAACAACAACAATATACAAAAATTCAAGACATCAATTAACAGCCTAAGTAATGTAGAAAGATGGTACTAACCTGTCGTGTGATACCAAAGAAAAGCTTCAAATTCCCATAATTGCACTTAGCAGTACTTGCAAAAGAAAAATACATAATGAGTCTAAGGTTATGCAAACGTGAAGAACAAATGAAGCTAGAATCCAAAATACAGAACAGATGCATCGCACGTTTCATATAACAGATTAAGCTATAGTCAAAAAATCTGAATTTCCTAAACCAAACAAGTTCATCTCTAATCAGACAGTAACATAAGTATTGGTGTATCCAATTGTTTGAATTTAACAACACAACAAAATGAATATGCATCGCAAGTATCAGACAACAGATTGTTCATTCTATTTATCTATGGCTACAGCTAAATCAATTCCCAAAAACTTTAATGTCAAAATAGAACATTCTTCGCAAATAACATACGCATGCAAAAAAGAAGAAAATTAATTTCGAATCAATACTAAAATCGAGAACTATGAAATTGAAACAAAAATCAAATGCATGAAAGCTATGAAATCGAGAACTATGAAATTGAAAGCTATGAAATCGAAACAAAACTATGAAATCGAAACAAAATCAAATGCATGATACAAAACTCTACAATTGAAACTTATCAACCTACAAAACCTAAACAATTGTTATTTAGATTCACGAAAGCTCGAAGGAAGGAAGAAAAACATGCCTTCGACAGGGATGGGCGAAATTAGGGACGACGACAATGTCAAAACCAAAATCCAACTTTCACATCAAAACCAAAATCCAACTAAGAAAACATAATATTATTTTAATATGAAATCGAAACAACACATGATACCATCAACTCTGAAAACTGAGTTCAGATTGAAACTCTCTCACATAAGAACTCAAATCCAACTTTCACATCAAAACCAAAATCCAACTAAGAAAACATAATATTATTTTAATATATTATATTATTGGTATCAAACCACAGTTTACTCAAATCCAACTTTCATAATATCCAATTGTTTGAATTTAACAACACAACAAAATGAATATGCATCGCAAGTATCAGACAACAGATTGTTCATTCTATTTATCTATGGCTACAGCTAAATCAATTCCCAAAAACTTTAATGTCAAAATAGAACATTCTTCGCAAATAACATACGCATGCAAAAATGAAAAAAATTAATTTCGAATCAATACTAAAATCGAGAACTATGAAATTGAAACAACAATTAGAGGGGAAACCTCTCAGGTATATCACAGAGCTCAGTTTCAGATTAACAGTAAAACACACCATGTTCTCCAACCCTCAAGCCTTGCAATGTGACATGTGTGTAGAGGGTGTGTCATCACTGTGATTTCAGGAATGGCAAGGACAGGGTTCAGAATTAAGTGAAGGGAAATCAGAGGGGAAACCTCTCAGGTATATCACAGAGCTCAGTTTCAGATTAACAGTAAAACACACCATCAGTTTACAGCCCATTACACTCACAGATTTATATTGAAAGCATTAGCAGTTGCATCATAAAGGAGTGAACTAACATCACACAAAACAATGTAATAACCAGTTTCAAACTTAGTTAAAAACAGTCCCACCATGAATTAACAGTATTATGAGCCAACTCTTATCAAAACAAACCCCCAAAATCTCAGGTCTTAATTAGTTAAGTGAAAACACACCCAACAAGTCAAATTCGAAAGTAAACATGAAATAAACATGAACGACAAATATGTGGGAATCATTGACAATTGAAACAACAATTAGAAATCAATTTAATTAGGATTAACAGTTAGGAAATGGGAAATAACCATGTATCAGTCGAACATTGAACCCAAAACTCAAATCAAATATTCTATTTCACATCAAAACCTATTCTAATATGTAATATCAACTAATCAGAGATTAGAAAACATATACATGATCTAATTAGCATTTTAAATCATAATTTAAACAATAAAACTGGAATTTAATCACTGGTAAATAGAACTGAACACAGCATATCAGTCCCTCATGGGAAATTCAATTTCGAATAACAATAACATGTTAATAACATGTTGCTGAAGGGCGTGTGCATTCAACCGACCCAGAGCAAAAGGTACACTTTGTTCGCTTGGGGCCTAATGCAGCTAGAGTTTGGGTAGATATAGTGAAGGTAGATGATGCAGCGGTTTGGAGAACAACAGATTGAAACTCTCTCACATAAGAACTCAAATCCAACTTTCACATCAAAACCAAAATCCAACTAAGAAAACATAATATTATTTTAATATATTATATTATTGGTATCAAACCACAGTTTACTCAAATCCAACTTTCATAATATCCAATTGTTTGAATTTAACAACACAACAAAATGAATATGCATCGCAAGTATCAGACAACAGATTGTTCATTCTATTTATCTATGGCTACAGCTAAATCAATTCCCAAAAACTTTAATGTCAAAATAGAACATTCTTCGCAAATAACATACACATGCAAAAAAGAAAAAAATTAATTTTGAATCAATACTAAAATCGAGAACTATAAAATTGAAACAACAATTAGAGGGGAAACCTCTCAGGTATATCACAGAGCTCAGTTTCAGATTAACAGTAAAACACACCATGTTCTCCAACCCTCAAGCCTTGCAATATGACATGTGTGTAGAGGGTGTGTCATCACTGTGATTTCAGGAATGGCAAGGACAGGATTCAGAATTAAGTGAAGGGAAATCAGAGGGAAAACCTCTCAGGTATATCACAGAGCTCAGTTTCAGATTAATAGTAAAACACACCATCAGTTTACAGCCCATTACACTCACAGATTTATATTGAAAGCATTAGCAGTTGCATCATAAAGGAGTGAACTAACATCACACAAAACAATGTAATAACCAGTTTCAAACTTAGTTAAAAACAGTCCCACCATGAATTAACAGTATTATGAGCCAACTCTTATCAAAACAAACCCCCAAAATCTCAGGTCTTAATCAGTTAAGTGAAACCACACCCAACAAGTCAAATTCGAAAGTAAACATGAAATAAACATGAACGACAAATATGTGGGAATCATTGACAATTGAAACAACAATTAGAAATCAATTTAATTAGGATTAACAGTTAGGAAATGGGAAATAACCATGTATCAGTCGAACATTGAACCCAAAACTCAAATCAAATATTCCATTTCACATCAAAACCTATTCTAATATGTAATATCAACTAATCAGAGATTAGAAAACATATACAGGATCTAATTAGCATTTTAAAAATCAAATGCATGAAAGCTATGAAATCGAGAACTATGAAAATTGAAACAAAAATCAAATGAAACAAAAATCAAATGCATGATACCAAAATTGAAACAAAAATCACATGCATGAAAGCTATAAAATCGAGAACTATGAAATTGAAAGCTATGAAATCGAAACAAAACTATGAAATCGAAACAAAATCAAATGCATGATACAAAACTCTACAATTGAAACTTATCAACATACAAAACCTAAACTTATCAACCTACAAAACCTACAAACCCTAAACAAAATCAAATGCATGATACCAAAATCGAAGGAAGGAAGAAAAATATGCCTTAGACAGGGCCGACGACAGTGTCAGTGGTCTCGGCGACCTTCACGGCGGCGTCGGCGACTCTAATCGGCGGTGTCAGCGACCTTCACGGCGAATTCGTAAGTGTGGTGAGTTTTAGGGTTTTTGGAAAAAGAGGGAAACTGAAAGAGGAAATAAAAGACCTAAAATAAAAGAGGAAATGAAATAAACCTAACGTAAGTGTGGTGAGTTTTAGAGTTTTTTGGTCAAGTGTTTGGCGGTATAAGTGTTTTTAGGTTCCCGCTTAATGAAACTCTATCTTAGCGTTTATCAAATGCTATTATAAAGTAACCAAAATATCAAACTTATTTTTTATAGCAGTTCAGCAAAACGTGCTATTACGTTATGCTATCAATGTGCATTTTTTTTGTAGTGCCGGGACTAACAATCTCAAAGCAAGATCCTTGTAGATGGAGAACTCTCGTGCTTCTCTCATCGATACCAACTTTAACAAGTTGGAAAAATTCGACGGAGAACATTTCCAAATCTGGAAGAGGAAGGTCACCCTTAATCTTCAACTTGTGGACGTAGACCATGTGTTGATTGAGGATGAACCGACAATTCCAGAAGGAGGAACTGCCGAAGCTATTGTTGCTGCACTTGTCAAGCAGAGCAAATGGAAGAGAGAAAATAGCATATGTAAACTGCTGATTCTCAATTCTATGAAAGACTCTCTGGCAGAGTCATATTCCAAGAAGGAGAAGGCCAAAGAGATCTAGGATTCTTTGGGTAAGTTATATGAAGATGATGAGAACATGTCCAAAATCTTCATCGTCGAGAAGTACCACAAGTGGATCTTCGAAGACGAGATGGCGATGCTACCTCAAGTGAAGGAATTCCTGAAGTTGCGCCAGAAGTTAGATGACGAGAAGATGCCTCTCGTCGACAAGTTTGTCGTTGGAGGGATAGTCTCGAAACTTCCTGCTGGTTGGAGCAACTTCTATGCTAGAATGTATCGTAAGAAGCTGGACATTAGCTTGGAAGATCTTCTACAAGAGATCCACATTGAGGACGAAATGCGATCTCAACAGAAGATGGACTCTCTGTCCAAACAACTGGCTAAGGCCAACTTGGTGCAGACAAGAGAGTTCAAGGGGAAGCAGGTGGCTTCTCATCACAAGAAGAAGGACTCCACTAATCTAAAGTGAACGGTCCTTCGTTCAAGCAACAGAAGTCCAAGTCCCACGTGACTTGCTTCAACTGTGACAAGAATGGCCACTACATTAACTTGGTTGCTATTGTTGCACAGGTTGAGTTATCTAGCCTGGTAGCTGACTAGTGGTCTGACACTGCATCTGACCACTTGTGCTCTCAAAGGAGCTATTCACCAAGGACGAGCCATGTTATGACGAAGGTCTCGATGGCGAACATATATCTAGCAGAAGTTCTGAAGATCGAGACAGTGGTTATTAACCACCGACAAGGACACTGGAATGCGTGTTGCACGTACCAGAGATTTTTTGGCAATCTGATCTCAGAAAGTCTGTTATCTGATACAGACTTGAAAGATGTACATTCGTACTAGCCAGATGGTAATTTCTTGGCGAGGAACATGCTTCGAAAAGATGTTCGGTGCTGAAGGAATGTTCGAACTTCTGCTGATGGCGATGAAGTTACTTCATTGAGTGGACTGAGTGTTGTTCTATGACAGAACCAGACTCAAGCTGTCATACCGGGACCTTATCTTCGGAATGTGGGGGTAAGGAGATGGAGGAGTTTAAGGTCTGTGCAGATACAAGACTATTGGGAAGCTGCTCAGACGATTGAACTAAATTACTGATCATCTGGAGTTAGTACACTCAGATATCTGTGACTTTTATCAATTCTCCACAGAGGCCGGTTCGAAGTGTTTCTCGAAGTGCACGTTCGTATGACTTCTCAAGTAGAAGGATGCAGCATTCGAGTAGTTCAGAGACTTCAGGGCTGAAGCTGAACGTTAAACCGATCTACAACTACTCAGAAGTGATCGAGATGTAGAGTAGAGGTCTCATAAATTTGCATCGTTCTGCAAAGAACATGGAATCATCAATGAGACTACTGCTCCGTATTCTCCTCAATCTAACGGGATAGTGGAGAGGAAGAACAGAACATTGACAGAAATGATGAACTCAATGCTGCTAACTATGGGTCTTCCTAAATGCTAATGGAGAGAAGCTGCATGGACGACCACTTTTATTCTAAATAGAGTGCCGTATGCAACTTCAGACGTAACTCCTCATGAACACTAGTTCAAAGTCAGACCTAACTTGAATGTCATTCGAGTGTAGGGGTCTCTGGCTTATGTGAAGCTCACAGATCTGAAGATTCAGAAGCTGGGGACTAGGACTACGAAGATGATCTTCTTGGGGTATGCCGAGAAGAGTGATGCTCGGAGATTTCTTGATATTGAGTCAAATTATATCATCAAATCTCGTGAAGACAATTTGCAAGGCGCAAAAATATTGTTCTTACGGATAAATCGGAGAACAATAAGGGTGCACAAGAAACTGAAGTTTTCAATAAAGAAGTAGTCCAAGAAGATATTGTTGTTGAAACAACGGTTGAACCAGAACTCGCTGAGCCATCGTCGAAGCGAGCGAGGAGGCCGAAGAACTTCGGAGATGACTTCATCACCTATCATGTGGAAGCAGATCCGCTTACCTATGATGAGACGATAAAGACCAGAGATGATGTTTTCTGGAAGGAGGCGATTGACAATGAAATTGATTCCATCACCTCAAATAACACTTGGGTGTTGGTTGATCTTCCTGAAGGAGCGAAACCCATCGGATGCAAATGGATCTTCAAGAAGAAGATGAAAGCAGATTGAACTATTGACAAGTTCAAGGCCAGGTTAGTGGCCAAGGGATTTTCTCAGAAGCAGGGGATCGACTACTTTGACATGTATGCTCCAGTAGCCCGGATGACCACCATCAGAATGTTGATTGCTCTCGCAGCGATACATAAGATGGTGATACATCAGATGGATATGAAAACGGTATTCCTGAATGGCGAGCTGACCGAAGAGATCTACATGCAACAACCAGAAGGGTTTGTCGTCAAAGGTCTTGAAGACAAAGTCTGCAAGTTGATAAAATCTCTGTACGATTTAAAGCAAGCTCCCAAAATGTGGCATGAGAAGTTTGACAAAGTCATAAGGTCAAATGGCTACAGGGTCAGTAAAACAGACAAGTGCGTCTATTCGAAGTTTGCTGACGGAAGAGGAGTCATCGTTTGTCTATACGTGGACGACATGCTAATCCTAGGTACGGATATAAGCTGTGTCACGGAGACAAAGAAGTTCCTCTCGACGAAGTTCAGTATGAAGGACTTGGGAGATGCTGATGTTATCTTGGGACTCAAGATCATCCGGACAAACACTGGACTAGCGCTGTCACAGTCTCATTATGTTGAGAAGATGACCGCTCGTTACGGGTATCAGGATCTTCCAGGGATCGATACGCCGTACAAGTGTGATCTGAAACTGAAGCCTAATTCAAGGGAAAGCGTCAGGCAGCTGGAGTATGCAAGCGTAATCGGGAGTTGATGTATGCTACTACTGCCACAAGGCCTGACATAGCTTTCGCTGTGTCACGCCCCAGAACCAGAATACTGGAGAGCGGAGGAATGACTCAGCCAGCTACGTATTACGGGTAGATGAATACCGTATAATACGATCAATACTGTCTAACCAGACGACGGGGTGCATGCTACATGAAAGTCTTACTATGGTCACTTCACATCTATTGTCTCAATCATTCAAAACAAGAAACAGAAATAGAGAACATGTAAGATAAAACAGTAAGGCGTCCCAAACGCTTAGTCAAAATGTTCTTGAGATCTGGCTTTACAAAACATAGCCAGATGGTATAGTAACATGTACACAATTGTTATCAGCTGCAGTCTGACTTAGTTACAATTATGCAAAAGTAAGTACAAGACAATCCGACTAACATGTCGGTGCCAAACGGCTAAGTATAAAGTAAATAACAAAACGAGCGGTGAAGTAAGGAACCCACTCGAGTCCTCCTGTGATCATTCTCCTAGTATTGACCATCTTGGAGGTAGAAGTAAGCTGGATCCTCGGGGACTGGCTCTAAATTTGGCCATGCAAAACCAGAGAGGTTAGACCTCTAATAGCAAGTACCACAAGAAAGCACGATATGAAGGACTAAACCAGTAAGTAAGAGAATATAATAATAGATCTCTGCTTTCCACTAGGATTCACCTAACATCACGACACTTCGAACCAACCTCCCAACCAAACAAGGACAGAAGTTAGCCCGTCATGTCCTGACATTCTGATCATCTCAGTTAAGTAACAGAATAGGTACAGTACACAAATAAATCATCTTGAACGGTCAATCAACTACTACGGCTTGCTATTGTGAGTCCCAAGTTATCCTGGAATTATGCAAATAGGGATTCCTCAGTTCTTACTATGCGCAAGCAAGGCTAGTCTATCCAATCAATCAATTGCGCCAATTATGTAATTAGACGAGTCCCAGCGGGACGCCCGCCGTTAATATAGCATGTACAATAATATAAGCAGATACTGTTTCCTGTCCGTGTGACAGATTTACAGTATCTATGGGAACCAGCCGGCCTGTCGGGCACTTAATAGTCCCAAGAGGGCTGCCATGTAAGAACTCGGGAATCCATTCTCTCCATGCCATCATTATTTTATTTAACTTCATAGTCTCTACGTTGAGTGAAGTTCCATGCCGTGGATCATGGTCATTCAAATGAGTACTTTCGTACGGGGTACGATATGCGCAACTCTACAACGATACCCGTGCGGCTAGGTTGTAGGTTTTACATAGCGTGATACAACAATCAAATCTGACCACAGGGTAATCATGTCTTGACCATAAAGTACACATGTTGTTTTTGTAAGATAGATAAATAACTAAATAAATAAATAACTTGAAGCTTGCATGTGCCTGTATGCCAATATTCGGAATTGGCTAATCGAGTACAATAGTTCATTACATGAACGTGTCTCATTCATTTCATTCAATAAGACGACTAGCCAGTCTCTTAGTTCCAACTAGGAACGCATGATCAATTTTAGTCAAGATAACCATTATCATCAATGGTGACAAGGCATAAAAGTCACATAGTATTCAGTGGAGTCGAGTCTACGACTCTCAGGGTTTAATTTCAGTCAATCGGGATATCTATGACTCAATTCACGACACATGGTACATCTTACGTGACAATCTATATTTAACAGAAATATTAGCATATCATGACTATATCAAGTTTATGCAAAAAGGCGTAAGGATATAAAATGGACGTTAAACATCTAATAAGATATCAATATACAGGGCTATAAAAGATCCAGGGTAAGCAGGCTACGCTCATGTCAGCCTACGCTCAAGTCAACGTACGCTCAGGTCAAGCTACGCTGAGGTCAGCGTACGCTCAGGTCAAGCTACGCTCAGGTCAAGCTACGCTCAAATCAGCGTACGCTCAGGTCAAGCTACGCTCAGGCTAGCGTATGGAAGACATACGCTCAAGTCAGGCTAGCGTATGAAAGACATACGCTCAAGTCAGGCTAGCGTATGGAAGACATACGCTCAAGTCAGGCTAGCGTATGGAAGACATACGCTCAAGTCAAGCTAGCATATGGAAGACATACGCTCAAGTCAAGCTAGCGTATGAGATCCATACGCTTCCAAAAGGCAGCGTATGGGGACTGCGCTGCACTAAAGAGCGCGCGCAACTCAGTGGCACAAGCTAAAAAGCTCGCACACTGCTCACTGTCTTCTCCAAACAGCAAGAACTCCATGGTTTGAACCCAAAGCTTCAAAAGTCCATAACTTGGTCAAAATAAGTCCAAATCTAACTTTGCAAAAATTGGGTAGAATAAAATTCTCTACAACATGGAACCATCAAAACTTAAAAACAACAAAGTTTGATAGATCAAAACCACCAAAATCCGAAAATAACTAATTTCTAGATCTACTAAAAATGAAACTTCAAAACGAGAAATGCCAAGTTCTAAACTCTCTTAGAATCACAAGGAAAAGAGAATGGAACCATAAAAATTGGTCCTCATGAAGAAGCAAGATGTACTTGCCTACGATTTGGTAGGTGGAGGGAGTGATGAGGAAGAAGAAGAAGAGTAATGGTGAGGAAAAAATAATGAAGAGAGAGAAAGGGGGGGTTGGCTTTAAATGAAAAGGTGGTGGTAGGTGGGAGTGTTAGGTTTGGTTCATGATGAACCAACTAACTAAACCAAACCAAGCCGAGCCGAACCCAAGTCTAGCTAAAGCAGAGAAATAAAAGCAGAAAGTAAAATGCAGATAATTAATTGCAGAAAATTAATTAACACAAATTTAAAGAGATTTAAATACAAAACAATACATGATAAATATTAAATAAATACATTAAGCAGTACATGTATTAAAAGTACGTATACTGGGAACGGGGAGTGACACGCTGTGAGAATGTTGAATAGTTTCACGAGTAACCCAGGCATTGAGCACTGGAAAGCTATGAAACGGGTTATGAGATATCTCAAGAAGACTCAGACATATGCACTGCACTACAGCAGAGATCCGTCGATAGTGGAAGGCTTCAGTGATGCCAGCTGGTGCTCAGAAGTGGAGAGCGAGAGGTCCACAGGTGGATACATTTTCACAATGGGTGGAGCTGCTATATCGTGGAAATCGAAGAAGAAGACTATGCTCTCGTGATCATCCATGAAATCTGAGTTCTTTGTACTTGATACCGCAACAGAGAAAGCAGAATGGCTTCGGGAGCTTATGTATGATCTTCCAGTGGTTGGGGTGTAAATACCGGGGATAACGATATACTGCGACAACCAGGCAACGGCGGTAGTGGCTTCAAATGACCTCTTCAATGGGAAGAAGAGGACTGTGCGGTTGAAGCACATGACAATACACGATCTCATCAAGAGGGGTGTTATTGCAGTGATTGATGTTCGGAGTCAGGAGAACCTGACGGATCCGTTCACCAAAGGCCTCAAGCGCCAGCTGGTCGATGACACAGCTTGTAAAATGGGCTTGAAGGCATTCTGATATTGTGTTATTACAATCCTACCATAAAGTTTTATGCTATTAGTTCAAAGAGAAATCTACTAGGCATCTAGCTTTTGGTTCAAGGGAGGACTATTAACCAGAAGAATATCAGGAACGGTGGATACTTGTCCTCTGTGACATGGAGAGGTTACGGACCTACAACCACTGTTGTCTACTATTGTTTTCTGCGGAAAACGGATCCTTTGGGAAGGTTGGCTTAAATGCCTTAATGAGTTCTCAGGCAGAGTGAATGCCTGGAGTGCTTTACAGGAAGTACGGTAGTGCAGCACTAAAAGGAGTGTAACTCCATGCTACAGTGAGGTGACTTCACCATGAGGTTCCCTGGTAGGGATAATGTCTCGGCTTTGCAAGCCAAGTCACAGCGGAGTAGCACCGTAAATAGGCAGGTCGCCTAATGCTGTATGATAATCGTAATAAAGAGAGGTAGACAGCACTACAAAGAGGACGATGTCCTCATGTTACAGTGGCATGACACCACGAAGAGGTACCAGGTAGGGTAAAGCCTCGGTTTCGCAAGCCATGTCATAGCGGCGTAACACCGCATGGAAGCACAAGGCTTCATGCTGGGTAGTTTGGTACTACAAAGGGGCTTGTGACCTCATGCTACAGTAGTATGACACTACGATGAGGTACCCAGGTGGGGTAAAGCCTCGTCTTTAAGCCATGTCATAGCGGCATAGCACCGCAAAGAAGCGCAATGCTTCATGCCATGACTCTTTATAAAGAACTCACCTATAGTGTAGGACAGAGATATCAGGTCGTCTCTTGAGGGTAAACTTGTAGACGTCCAAAAATTATACACTGAAACCAGGCTAGCACAAAGCCTTCAATGTGCAGCCAGAAGCACAGTTGATGTCATTATGTGAGTAGAAAGAATTGCAGTTATGGTGCAGAATTCCAGGCTTAGTCCATTCTTGTATCATGCTGTTATTTAACCTATGCGGGAAGATTCAAGTCGTAGTGACATCTCTCCTAATGCATGATGGGCAGTCACTGTGGGGAACGCTTAACCCATATATTGAGATATGTGGGGGATTGTTGGTATTTTTTGCCTTTGGACTAGAAAAGATAGTCCCACATCGGCTACACTAAATGGTGAGTATCTCAATATAATGCATTGCTTGTGTTGAGGTGTGCACATGAGGTGTATTAGGTCACAAGTTTGTGCCATGTGGGAGTATTTTCCTAGAAGGAAAAAAGATTAAATCCAACAATGATGCAAGTTAATTTTTGTTGTGCGGACTCGGACTCGGACACGGACTCCAGGATGTCTCATGCATGCACGGGAGTGTTCGGGGGGTAGGCGTGGACTGGCACACTTCTATGCTGATTGTGGGATGATCTAAAATATCAAACTCTATTTTTAAGTATTGATATTTTAGTCCCACATCAGATAGGAGAAGAGGTGAAGTCTCAACTTCACTCTATAAATAGAGCCCCTTGGCCTTCTTTGAAAGATGCACCAAGAAGAGAGTTAAGGGAGTCTGTAAAGTCCAGGAAGCCCGTTCAAGTCTCAAATATTGACTTACGAGCGTTCCAGAAGTTCTTCGTGAACTTGCTGGTTCCTGTAAGCAGATCTTGTTGGGGCGAATCTTGTTTTGAGCAACGGTGATCTTAATCACCCCAGCAAGAACCTTTCCTCTTCTTCTTTCTTCTTTTTTCTCCTTCATCTGAGTTGTAATTCAGTTCTGTCCGTCTGCAACTATGATTGCAAGGAAGAACGTGAGATTTATTTTCTGATCTCAGTTCTGTCCGTCAGCAACTGCGATTGCGAGGAAGAACATGAGATTTACTTTCTGATTATTGTTGCTTTTGTAATCAGATTCATATTATAGTGTTCCTCTTGGATCTCGAGAATAATCAGAAGGTGAACGTTTGTTGAACCTCTTATCTCGACATCGAGTCTACCATCTTTGATCAAGTTCCGGGACTAACACACCGTTACGTATGTATGTAGTCCAGTTGTCTACTTCCTAAAATCTTAAATGAAGTAGGCTTAATACAGTCTCCATATGAAGTCCACTTGTCTACTCTCTAGTTGCTTGGAATCGTCCGGTAGGTCTGCTCAACACAAGTTGTTCTTTGCTAAGAACCGCTTGCTAGTCACTGTTCACATACGTTCGCATGCAAGCCAATCCTGCTTACTTTAATGTTGATAAAGAATTTGTTAGGTAGTCATTACTTATTTGTCAGTTGAGTCTAGCTCCAGAGGTTTATTAAGAGCGTCAATAGTAAGGCCATCCCAATTTTTAGATTCTAGATTCCGAACGTTGGAGTCCATTTAGTAGGATAATGAGGTTCAATTGGAGTCTCACAATAGCAAGAGCCCTGAATTTCAGAATTTGATCTACATCCAACATGCAAGAACTCATTTTGTAGAATAGTTAGACTCAATTTCAATTCTGAGTCCCAATTTACATATTCTAAATTTTATATTATTTTTAAAAAGAGAAAGAAGAATGACACTTAGAGCATCTCCAACCCTATTGTCTTGTTAAGTGTTGTGAGTCTTAGGTGGCTCCTATGTGGCATGAGCCACAAGACAATGTCTTGTTTATGTGGCAAAATTATATCTCAAAAGACAATGAGATAGAAAAACTCTCTCCAATGCAAATGTTTTGAGGAGACAATAAAAAGTATTTTTTCCAACTTCCAAGACAACTCCTCCACTTCTTCAACTTTTTTATAAATATTTCTATTCATAATTGATGATGTGGAGACAAAGTCATTGTGAAGTGCATTGTCTAGATCTAGACAACCAATTTCACATTCTCCTTGCCATGTCATTGCCATGTCAACTTCACGTTTTATTCTACATTTGCATTGGAGAAGAATTTTTGGAATGAAAGTTTGTTATTCCTATGTGGCAACCATTTTTTCTAAACTCACAATAGGGTTGGAGATGCTCTTAGTGTAGAAGCATGAAAAATTTAGAAAACGCACTACCAACTAAACAAAGCGCAGCGTCAATCACAAAATGATGCGCATTTTAAACAAGATAGTATTGAAAAGGAAAAAAAAACCGCAGTAACACAACTTGGAAAAAAGCGCACCATTACAAAGCAGCCAAGCTGCCACTTCAGTATTTATAGCATGACTGACACAAAATGTCAGAAGACATCTATCAATTGTCAGCTGTCATGTTAAATGTCAGATATCAGCTGTCAGATACTCAATGTTGGTTCAATAGAAAGAACGGCCTTCAACGAGCCCAAAAGCACAGCCACTCTGGCACTCCAAAATGTAACCACTCTGGTGCTCCAAAGCGCAGCTTCTACAACAGAATTCAAAAGCGCAGTCCTTTGCTGAAGGGTGCCAAGTGGCCAGCAAGAATGCAGTCTCTCTCAGATATAACCAAATCTATTCTGTTTCAACAGAATGAGATCTTTAAGCAATGTACACGCGCCACGTGTCATTGACTCAGACATGCTTATGAACGGGTGCCAAACACCAAAGACCTCAGCAACAAATGGATCTCAACAACTGCCACGTGTCAGGTCATCCGTAACCCAAAAGTGTAGTTACAACTGATTCAGTTCAAATCTTCGTGCGCGTAGCGCTCCTACGCGCCAAAAATTCATGCGCACATTGCATATGGGTGGTTCATTCACCAACCTATAAATAGAAGAAGCGTTCCTTCATTTGGGGCTTTGCTTGGATCTTAATTGGCAATTCTGAATTATCCACACAAGCATTCAGAGAGTCAGAGCAAGTTCTTGTCGTCAGATCGTCAACAGAGTAAATGAACCATTACAGTGTTCGATCTCTATCGTCACACTTTTCCAGCACCAATTTGTACTTAGATTTTATGTTTATGATTTTTTTGGTACCTCGTCTCGTTTGTAACATAAAAAAATTCGTATAACTTTTGTTCATGCCAAACACTTAGATCTATATCCATTCAATCCCATTTGGATCTAAAGATGCGCTTAGTGATCATCCATATACAATATTTATAAGAAAATTAGTTGGTTTTTGTTTAGTGTATTTTGGACTTTGATAGAAATTATGCACGTCTCTCTTTGTTAACACGAAAGTAGGTTAATATATAATTTTGGGGTATGGTCGTTTGATTTTACCATATTAAATTATGATATCTTTTAACCTGTTTTAAACTTATTACAAATAATAGTTATTTTTGTTGTAATTCATTGTAATTCATTGTAATCATGGTGACTCTTCACCTTTGCAACTCCCAAATGACTTTTCATTTTGTAACTCCCAACCTCTCTCTTCCTATATAAAGATAGGTTGGGATGGCTTGTAGAGATATTGAGATATATTGATTTGAGAGGTTGAGCTAATTGTCTACAACACGTTATCAGCACTTTGCTCATCATGATCCCCCCTCTGCACATAGTGATAAGGAAGTGCAGAGGATTCTAGGTCTGCAAGATATTGCAAATCAAATGCCAGATGCATTTAGCGACCTAGCAAAAGTCACGAGATCAATTATACCTGCTGCAAATGTGCCTGCAAGGATAGACGTCCCTGAGAGACGCCATGTTCCTGTGAAACATGTTGCTCCGGTCGAACCCGCCGAGCAAAGGACGCTGCCATCGGCCGTCCAGTCCGCCGCTATTCCCAAGAAGAAGGGAAGACCGGTTGGTTCCAAAGATGTTCTGCCCCGGAAGCGGAGAAATCTTGTTAAAAGCGTTTTGTCACATGAGATCATTAAGGATCACGGCGATGTATTAGAAGAGCGCGTTCCAGATGAAACGCCTATTCCTAATCATGCCGATAACCTCGAAATATCCGTCGAGTATGCTAGCTTAGACGATATTTTGAAGCGAAACGAAACTGTCATCGATGATGTGTTCATATACTCAGTGGCCACTGACATTATGAACAATGATGACATGGAACCTCGTAGTGTTGCCGAGTGTCAACGACGAACGGACTGGTCACAATGGAAACAAGCAATCCAGGCTGAACTAGACTCCTTAGCGAAAAGAAGTGTGTTTGGACCCGTTGCTCCAACACCACCCAATGTTAAACCAGTTGGTCACAAATGGGTTTTCCTAAGGAAGCGTAATGAGAGAAATGAGATTGTGCGATACAAGGCTCGCCTTGTGGCGCAAGGCTTCTCACAACGCCCTGGAATTGATTACGAGGAGACGTATTCTCCCGTAATGGACATCATAACGTTCCGCTACTTAATCAGTTTAGTAGTTTCCGAAAAACTGAATATGCAGCTCATGGATGTGGTCACAGCCTATCTCTACGGGGATCTAGACACAGAGATATATATGAAAGTCCCTGAAGGACTAAAGATGCCTGAATCAAGTAGTTCCCGACCACGGAACGCGTTCTCGATTAGACTGAGGCGTTCGCTATATGGATTGAAACAATCCGGGCGAATGTGGTATAACCGCCTAAGCGAATACTTGATCGGTTTGGGATACGTTAATAACGAACTTTGCCCATGCGTGTTCATAAAGAAATCCACTTCAGGATACGCAATCATCGCGGTCTATGTAGATGACATGAATCTCATAGGAACCGAAAAAAACTTGTCAGAAACTGCTGATATCCTGAAGAGGGAATTCGAGATGAAGGATCTTGGGAAGACACGGTTTTGCCTCGGCCTGCAGATCGAGCACCGTAAAGATGGAATTCTTGTCCATCAAACGAACTACACCCAAAAGGTGTTGAGACGCTTTAGTCATTTTGACGTTAAGCCGTCCGCTACTCCCATGATCGTCCGCTCTCTAGACATTACTAAGGACCCATTCCGTCCAAAGGAGGACGACGAAGAGATATTGAGTCCTGAGTGCTCTTATCTGGGTGCAATAGGTGCTTTATTGTACTTGGCCCAATGTACTAGACCGGACATCTCGTTTGCTGTGAATTGTCTAGCTCGACACAGCACCGCGCCAACACGCCGCCATTGGAATGGCATAAAAGACATTTTCCGCTACCTTAAGGGTACTACGGACTTGGGCTTGTTCTATCCCTACGCGGTTTTGAGTGAGTCCAACGCTCTTGGCACTCGAAGCAACGCGACCCTTGTTGGCTACGCCGATGCGGGATACTTATCTGATCCGCACAAGGGGCGTTCCCAATCTGGTTACGTCTTTACCATTGGGAACACGGCGATTTCTTGGAGGTCTCGCAAACAGACCTTAGTGGCTACTTCAACTAACCACTCTGAGCTACTCGCGCTTTATGAGGCGACTAGAGAATGTGTATGGCTTCGAGCTGTTATTGGCCATATTCGAAGTACATGTGATCTTCCATATGACCCAGATGAACCTGTTGTCGTCTATGAGGACAATACCGCTGTTATTGATCAAGCGAAACATGGTTACATCAAAGGGGATGCTACCAAGCACATATCGCCCAAGTTGTTCTTTACACATGAACAACAAGCGCTTCAGAAGATTGAAGTGCAACACATTGGATCGGAGAATAACCGTGCAGACTTGTTCACCAAGTCACTGCCAAAACACTCGTTCCAGAAACATGTAAGAGCGATTGGACTTAGGAAGCTTTCAGAGCTAGCCTAAGTGAAACATGTTTCCCGCACCCTGTTGTGTGCATGTGAGGGGGAGCGCCCCCAAACACCCTGTTGTGTGTATATCCCGCGTCCTGTCGAGTGCCAGTGAAAAGGGGAGCATCCTGATGTATGCTTGTGTACTCTTTTTCCCTTAGACCAAGTTTTTTCCCATTGGGTTTTCCTTGGCAAGGTTTTTAACGAGGCACATTTCAAATCTCTTATTCACTAAGGACTATTGTGATCAGGGGGAGTATCCAGTGTATACTTCTAAACCATCGTGTACTCTTTTGTCCTTCGATCAGCGGTTTTTTTTTCCCACTGGGTTTTCCCTGACAAGGTTTTGACGAGGCACCTTTGCAATGGTTAAGTTTACCCCCATCACACTGACCTGTGTGTACTCTTTTGTCCTTCGACCAAAGTTTTTTTCCCACTGGATTTTCTTTGGCAAGGTTTTTAACGAGGCACAAGTAAGTGGTCATTTTTGAATCTGCAAGCTACAGACCGACAAAGAAGCTCAGAGGTGTTTACAAGCAGAGTTTGTGAAGAGCCAAGGGGGAGTGTTGTAATTCATTGTAATTCATTGTAATCATGGTGACTCTTCACCTTTGCAACTCCCAAATGACTTTTCATTTTGTAACTCCCAACCTCTCTCTTCCTATATAAAGAGAGGTTGGGATGGCTTGTAGAGATATTGAGATATATTGATTTGAGAGGTTGAGCTAATTGTCCACAACAATTTTTTAGTTATTATTAAAAAAAAATAATTAGTACAATTCCAATAAATATCCAAAATACTTGGACTATAGATTTTAAATATAAAATAAAACATTAAACTTAATTTAAATAATGTTAAAATTAATTACTACGTAATTACTTTTGAACCGAATGGTTGGATTGATAAACTTTGAATTTATCCAGGTCAATTGTCGGATCCGTTCATGTGTTGTGCTCTAGATGTTTGCTATTTTCTCGTAATCATAGTCACTTAGTAATTAATGTTCATAATTTATAGCGGGTGTAGAAGTGAGTGAATGCATTTATGAGTGTTTAATAATTTCATTTCGGTGTGTGGACTTTTATTGGGATCACGGCTTGATTCCTGCTACTGACGATGTCTGTTCTAGAAATTCTCCGTTGTCCCCAAATTCTTATGGGAACCAACCGCGTAGAAACTGTCATGCGACTGCAGAAATGTCTAAAGTCCGGATTGTCAATCACGGTACTACCCTCATTTTGGGCTAATTTTGTTTCTCGTTTTCCTATGCATCTTTCCAAAACGAACGGCAAGATCTATGAAGTTCCCACCGTTTGGCATTTCCATAATAAAAGAATGGTTTAAAACTACAAACGTCCATGAACACACACATTTTCAAATAGAAATCATTATTGGTGTAGAAAAACATTGGCTTAATTGTAATTAAATTTCAATTTTAATATTTTAATGTTTCATATTTGACAGATTATACCATAAACTACTAAAAAAAATTGTCTTTCATTACCAAAAAAAAAAAAAAAAAAAAAATTGTTTGGACCTAATTATCCTCAATCATTGTAAATTGTTCAGAAATTTAGAATTGCTTAGAAATGTGCTGAACTCTCTCTCAGCACTAGGGGCGAGCATAATGCAGTTTACAGGTCGAAAATCGACCCGACCCGACCCGTATAAGGAGTTCGGGTCGGATTTGAAGTTTACGGTTCGGTGGTCAGTTGAGGGAACAGACAAAAATCGCTTATCGGATCGGAATACGATTATGGTATTCGGGTATCGACCAGAACCGAAAACCGTTTATAGTTTTTAAAGTAATTTACCAAAATACTCCTAGCCCTAGCAACCCTAAGTATTTAAACCAACAAGTTGGCTGACTTTCTCTCTCTCTCTCTCCTCATTCTCTTTTGACGCTCAGCTGAAAATCAACTCTCCATCTCTCCAGTCACCCTCCTCCCGGCGACTGTGCCCTAACCATCTGGTCCGCTGAGAGCCGCCTCTCCTCTCTCGATCTCGACTCTCGTCTTTACAACAGCTCTCCTCTATAGATCTCACCTCTGACAGCTTGATCTGTCTAGATCTGGTAACTCGACCTCTAGTCGTTTCTAAACTAGATCTCCTCTCTAGATCTCGCCTCTAACGGCTAGATGTGTCTAAGATCTGGTAAGTTTCTGCAATTTTCTGCATTTTTTTGTTCTAGAGAAATTTTCTGTAATTTTTTCTTTAGTTATTTTTTTCTTCTTCTAATTAATGTCTATTATTCCTTGCTTGGATCACGGAAGAAGGATCTTAGCCTCTGACGGCTAGATCTATCTAGATCTGGTAAGTTTCTACAATTTTTTGCATTTCGTTTCTAAACTAGATCTCCTCTCTAGAACTCGCCCATGACGGCTAGATTTGGTAAGTTTCTGCAATTTTCTGCATTTTTTCTATTGTAGAGAAATATTTTGCAATTTTTTCTGTAGTTACTTTTTTCCTAATTAATGTCTGTTATTCCTTGCATGGATCATGGAAGAAGGATCTTAGTCTTTGCTATCTCAAAATTTTGAATATAATTATCTCACCGAAAGAATATGCAGGAGAAGTTGCTGCAAAAAAATAGCATTTGCTGCCAAAGAAAAAAGCAAAATAATGTGTTGTAGGAAAAATGTTGCTGTCAAAAATGTGATGTGGGAAAAATGTGTTGTGGACAGTGTGTAGTGCTTACTATTTTTTTATGTTGCTTATTTAGTTATTATGTAGCTTAATATGTTGCTTGATTGTCATTTGTGATAATGAATTTTAATTGTCATTTATTTATTGCTCGTTCTTGAAAATTTTACACACACACACACACACACACACACATATACTAATTTTGGTTTACATATATAATTTTGTATACATGGATAAAATTGTACAAGGAGATGTTATACATGGATAGATCTATATAATATCGGTATACATGGATAGATTTTTGTATTAGTGATTTGGTATTTGATTTTTATGGACATATGATTAAAGCTATGTTCCAACTTCTAATAGACATCTCTGATCCACAGAAAATGGAAATATTCCATGATTTAGCTACACTATTGTGGCACTGTTTTGGCAGCACTGCTACATGTTTGTCTCCAAATCCATCAAACTTAGTTATCATAATATACACCCAATGTCTTATATACTTTCCAACTCAAATTCTTTTCTTGTCTTAACTCTACTTACATTTGTGTTTAATATGTCCAACTCTACTTACATTTTTTTTCCAGCTCAACTTCTTTCCTTTGAGGTATATATTGTCATCATTATTGGTGATTATTTACGAAGTAGAAGTAATTTTATTACGGTATAACACTTATGTTGTCACTAACACAGATCATCAGTGATGAAACATGGAACTTATGGAACTTGTCACACCCCAGAACCAGAATACTGGAGAGCGGGGGCAGACATAGCCAGCTGCGTATATGAAATGGAATCCATCTCGCTATACGGTCACGGCTGTCTAGATACATGAGGGTTTATCTACAAGCCAACAGTCTCTTAAGGTCATGAACAAGCCTAGTGTCTCAATCACAAGCAAGTAAGTAAAAGTCACAAGATGTATGATCATTAAATATACAATAGTAAGGCGTTCCAAACATTACATATTCAGTTGATCATGAAGCTAGTCGTTACAAAATATCAGGACTAGCAAGAGTTTAGTCATACATGATCAACCCTAGGATCTGTTAATCATGTTACAGCCCGTAGGCAGACAATAAGTAAGTGCAATCGAGCTAAACAGGTGCTCGTCGGCTAAACGCCTCAAAAGAATATTTTTACAATAGAGTGGGAGAGCCAAAAATAACCCACTCGTTGCCAGGGTTCCGTCTAGTGCCCACCATCTGGCTGGAAGGTCGATAGATCCTCTGGAGCTGCTCCGAAATCTGGCCACACAAAACCAGCTGGGTCAGACCCCAGAAAGAGCAAGTGCCACAAAGGAGGCTTCACTTAAGAACTAAAACCAGCAATCAGCACAAGATATAAATAAAAGTAAGAACTGGAAATAAAAAAAATACACCAGGATGATATACGACGAGATAACCATGGAATTATTCAGATAACCAGGTTACAACCCGTAAACCAAACAAGGACCGGGCTTGTAACCCTTCGTCTGAACAGAACTTGGAATTCTCACCATTTATCGGAAAATAAATACAAGCATTCTGGTCATTCAATAATCTGGAACATGATTCAGGGCAAGACTAGACTGGTTAGACTCCGTCCAATCACTTCACGGCCAAGCAAGAATTACGGCTTGATACTTTAACTAACTAGGGTTGTCACAAGCCTAATTACTAACAAGATGCAGTGAGACTATTCCACAGCCACAAGCCCTGCAGACCATCCGGGTTACCCGGGTTAAAAGATTAGAGTTGAATTCAGGTGGGTACATCGTCCGGGAAACGAATGTACCCTTAGGTAGCTTGAAGGGTGCAACACATGACAGTGTACTGGAAATGTGCCCTACTCGATGGCAGGCTACAGATCCCAAGGCGTGCCCAGGTAACGGGATTGCCTGTAGCTGGGAAATCTCGTCATGACTAATGTATTAATCTAGTTATTAGCCTTAGTCCATTTTAGTAGGTACTCCTGACCGTGGTACTCAGGAGTCCCTGTCCTAGACATGATGCAAGACAGGACTGGTTTATTTATACAAACACAATCGCCCACGGTGTCCAGATTAATTATATAAGTCATGTCCTATCAGGTAGCCGTCGCAACAGCTATTCGAGATAATCATGTCAGGTTATCATGCCAAGTGTACTTGTCAAGAGTGCGCCACGACGGGCCACTATCAGGTCATGTCAGGTTATTATGCCAGGAGTGCACCACTACGGGTCACTATCACGCCATGCTCAATTATCCTTTCTAAACATATTATATAATTTGTGATTATCAAGTTCATGACAAAAGGCGTAAGGATATAAAATAGACGTTAAATATCTAATAAAATATCAATATACAGGGCTATAGAAGAGCCAGGGTAATCAGGCTATGCTCAGGTCAACATACGCTCAGGTCAACATACGCTCGGTTAGCATACGCTCAGGCCATGCGTACGCTCGAGGCCAGCGTACGCCTAAGCTAGCGTACCAAGGCACGCGTACGCTCAAGCTAGCGTACCAAAGGGTCCATACACTTCCAATGGGAAGCGTACGCAAGGGTCAGCGTACACAAGGGCACGCTCAAGCTACAGTTCAGCGTACGCTCAAGCTAGCGTACGCTCAAGACTGCGTACGCTCGAGCTAGCGTACACAAAAGACACGCTGCCAACATGCAGCGTATCAAGGCTAGCGTACGCACGCTAAAGAGCAGCGTACTCAAGTTAGCGTACGCTCGCTAAATAGCAGCGTACTCAAGTTAGCGTACGCTCGCTAAATAGCAGCGTACTCAAGTTAGCGTACGCTCGCTAAAGAGCAGCGTACTCAAGTTAGCGTACGCTCGCTAAAGAGCAGCGTACTCAAGTGGCGTAAGCTAAAAAGCTAGCTCACTGTTCACTGTCTTCTCCAAATGGCAAGAACAGCAAGAACTCTAAAGTTGAATCGAAGCTTCAATTGTCCATATCTTGGTCAAAACAAGTCCGAATCCAACTTTCCAAAGGTCAAAATTGGGTAAAATGAAATGCTCTACAATATGGAACCATCAAAACTTGAAAACAAGCAAGTTTGATAGATCAAAACACTAAAATCCGAAAATAGCAAAACTCTAGATCTACAAGAATTAAAGCCTCAAAATAGAAAATGATAAGTTCTAATGTGGTTTAGAATCATGAGGAGAAGCTAATAAAACCATCAAAGGAGTTCTCTTGTGGAAGCAAGTTGCACTTGCCTATGGTGTTCTTGGTTGGTGGAGAAGAGTAATGGTGGGGGAAGGAGAAGTAAATGAGAATTATAGAGGAGAGAGAAGGTTGGTGGGGATAATAAAGAGGGGGGTTGTGGTAGAAATGAAGGAGAAGCATAGGCTAAGGTGTTCCACCCTTGGCCCATGATGAACCAAGCAGTGGGCCGGTCGAACCAAGCCAACCCAAACCGAGAGTAAACAAGCCAAGCCAAACTAAGGAGATATGCAAATACAAGATAAAATACGTATACGTATTCCAAATACGTAATACGAACAACAGGCATTACAACTCTACCCATCTTAAAAGAATTTCGTCATCGGAATTTAATCAAGAGGCTAGAGGAGCAATGACAAGCTACATTAATCACATGTAAGCTATAACTAGGCAGACAATCATTCATTCAAGCAAGGAATCGAAGGCATAAGGCATAAAAAAGACATTATACCTCACGAGTCAAACAAGTCGGGATATCGCGATCGGATATCATCCTCACGCTCCCACGTTGACTCCCCCAAAGAGTGATGACCCCAAGCAACTCGGACTAACTTGATAGTCTTGTTCTTGAGGATCTTCTCTCTCCGGTCCAATATAGACACGGGCCTCTCCTCATACGAAAGGTTGGTACCAACAACCAATTCCGAATGATCCAGGATGTGGCTCGGGTCCGGAATATACCGTCGTAATTGGGATACATGGAACACGTCATGCACCTCACTTAGCGACGGTGGAAGAGCGAGACGATAGGATACATCTCCTACTCGCTCCAGAATGTCAAACGGTCCTATATACCTAGGACTAAGCTTTCCCCGTACGCCGAAACGAATGACGCCACGGTTAGGCGAAATCCTCAGGAATACATGATCGCCGACCGAAAACTCGAGAGGGCGCCGATAAGAATCGGCCCAATGGCGCTGGCGATCTTGGGCAACTCGAAGATGATCTTTGACTCGCCTGACCACTTCAACTGTCTGGGCAATCATTTCTGGACCGAGCATCTGTCTCTCTCCAACATCATCCCAGGCTAGCGGGGATCTGCACTTCCTACCATACAGTGCCTCGAACAGTGCCATCTGGATACTAGCTTGGAAGCTGTTGTTGTACGAGAATTCCACCAGGTACAAGTGAACTTCCGATGAACCACCGAAGTCAAGTGTGCAAGACCGCAACATGTCTTCAAGAGTCTGGATCGTGCGCTCCGACTGGCCATCTGTTTGCGGGTGATATGCTGAACTAAACTGGAGATGGGTTCCCAAACTCTCTTGCAAGTTACGCCAAAAGTACGACGTAAATCTTGAATCTCGGTCCGAGGTGATACTGACTGGCACACCGTGTAATCTGACAATATGCCTGAGGTACATCTCTGCTAACTGAGCCGTCGACTGACCAACTCTGAATGGAAGAAAGTGAGCCACTTTCGTGAGCCTGTCAACTATAACCCAGATAGCATCTCTACCAGCTGGGGATCTAGGTAGTCCAGTCACAAAATCCATGGTCACATGCTCCCACTTCCATTCGGGAATCGGTAAGGGCTGAAGAAGTCCAGCCGGTCTCTGATGTTCGGCTTTAACTTGTTGGCAAACCAAACACCGAGAGACAAACCGAGCTACCTCCCGCTTCATGCCATTCCACCAGAAATACTGTCGGATATCACGGTACATCTTCGTACTGTCGGGATGGATGGAATACTGCGAACTGTGCGCTTCTGACATGATCTCCTGCCGGATATCTCCACTGGGTACACAAAGATGCTTACCATGCCTAAGTGTACCATCCCCATGAATACATAACTCTGGTCTTCGTCCTGCCTCACACTCTGCTCTGAGTCGCTGAAGCTTGGAATCTGTCGACTGCGCCATCCGGATCCTCTCGACTATAGTGGACTGAACTTGCATACTGGCCATCAAGGCCACACTGGAAGGAAGAACGACTTCAATACTCATCTTCTGAAGATCTGCTAATAGCTCTGGTTGCGCTGTTAGGAAATAAACTCCTGCTTTCCTGCTCAATGCATCCGCAACGACGTTGGCCTTCCCAGGATGATACTGCAAGTTGACATCATAATCCACAAGAAGCTCCAGCCACCTTCTCTGACGCATGTTAAGATCCTTCTGGGTGAAAACATACTTCAGGCTCTTGTGGTCGGTAAAAATCTCTACCCTATCTCCGTACAAGTAGTGCCTCCACAACTTAAGTGCAAACACTACTGCTGTCAGCTCCAAGTCATGGGTTGGATAATTCCTCTCATGATCATGAAGTTGTCATGGGTTGGCTAATTCCTCTCATGATCACGAAGTTGTCGTGACGCATAAGCTATTACCTTCCCATGCTGCATCAGAACACATCCTAAACCTCTGCCTGAAGCATCACAGTACACTGAGAATCCTTCGGTCCCATCTGGAAGCACGAGAATGGGAGCCGTCATTAAGCCTCGCTTCAACTGCTCAAAAGAACTCTGACACTCTGCTGTCCAAGCAAACTGTGCATCCTTGCGGGTCAACTGCGTCAATGGCGCTGAAATCCGAGCAAAGTCTGAAATAAATCGTCGGTAATAGCCAGCCAATCTAAGGAAACTGCGAACTTCTGCAACGGTGCTGGGCACTGGCCATGACTCAATAGCCACAATCTTTTGGGGATCCACTTCTACTCCTCCTCGAGTGATGATATGACCCAAGTATGAAAAGCGATCGAGCCAGAACTCGCATTTACTGAACTTGGCATATAACTGGTGCTCTCTGAGGATCTGAAGAACTATACGGAGGTGCTGCTCATGCTCCGCTTCACTCTTGCTGTAGATCAGAATGTCATCCAAGAACACAATCACAAACTGATCCAAGTAAGGTATGAAGATACGATTCATGAGGTCCATGAATACTGCCGGCGCATTGGTTGTTCCAAAAGGCATAACAAGGAACTCCCAATGCCCATATCTCGATCTAAAAGCTGTCTTCGGGATGTCCTGCTCTCTGACTCTGATCTGATGATAACCTGAGCGCAAGTCAATCTTCGAGAATACTGAAGCCCCCTTGAGTTGATCAAACAAGTCATCTATCCTCGGAAGAGGGTATCTGTTCTTGATTGTCACTGAGTTCAAGGTACGATAATCAACACATAACCTGGACGTACCATCCTTCTTTTTCACAAGAAATATCGGGGCTCCCCAAGGTGATCCACTAGCACGAATGAATCCCTTCGTTCTAAGTTCTTCAATCATCTTGTACAATATCTCCAACTCTGACGGCGCCATCCTGTAGACTCTCTCTGACACTGGGGCTGTCCCGGGAATCAAGTCTATAGTGAACTCAATCTTCCGCTCCGGAGGCATACCTGGAAGTTCTTCTGGGAAAACATCTGGGAACTCCTCGACTATCCTGGGCAACTGAACTGCTGCTACTGCCATCCGCAATACTGGAGGAGATGACTCAATTTTGCCTCGGGAGAAAGAAAACTCCGGCTCACCTGGCATGCTAAAAACAACCCTACCAATGTGGCAGTCTATCCTAGCATACTGGTTCCTCAACCAATCCATCCCTAGGACCACATCATAATCGACCATCGGGAATTCTATCAATCTAGCGGGGAATTCTCTACCGCTAACTACGATCTGACACGAGAAAAACACTCTATCTACTCCCACAAGTCCGTTACCAGTAAGTATATTAAGCCTTACTGATAATGACTCGGGCTCCAATCCTACCCGTGTCACGAATCGTGCAGACATAAATGAATATGATGCACCAGAATCAAATAAAGCTGAAGCTGGAAAGGAGTTGACGAGAATAGTACCTGCCACTACCTCACCTGGTGCCAACTCTTCCTCCACGGTCATCACCATAGCCTGACCGTACCCTCGGGGTGCTGGTCCCCTCTGCTGAAACCCTCGCTGCCTACTCTGACTCTGGGCTTGGACTTGAACATACTGCTGGGGGTTCTGCTGCTGGAACACTTGGGTCTGAGGCGGCAAGGGCCTCGACAATGGGTACTGCTGCTGCTGGAACGGAGCTGGTCCTCTCACCGAAGAGCTAGAAAGGTTGGACGATGATAAACCATCCTTATTCGGGCAGGATCCAACCCTATGGTCTGGTGCTCCACAAGCCAGACACAATCCCTGTGCCCTGCGACACTCTGCCACTACATGGCCTGGCTTCCCACAATGAGAACAACCCACTGCGGAAGGTTGCTTCTGCTTCTGCTGCTGAGGGTGCGTCGGAGTTGAATGCTGAACCGACGTTACTGAGGTCGCTCGCCTCGGAGCTCCAATAGTCAAAGCCCTGGCTGTCGGGGCTGGTGCTGAAGACTGATTCATCTGGCCGTGAGATCTCTTCCGACCCCCGGCCCTATCCACAATCCTCTGGGAGGTATACTCATGCCTCTTAGCTGCTCTCAGGACTGCATCAAAAGTCTGATGCTCAAACTGCTCAACTGCCAACAAGATCTCCAGGTGAAGTCCCTGCTGGAATCGCTGGGCTCTATCATAGTCGGTTGCTACAAAAGTAGGAGCAAACCGACTGAGTCTAGAAAACTCGGCCGCATATCCGTCGACCGTCCTGCCTCCTTGCTTCAGATTGGTAAACCTCGTCTGCAGATCATACCGAGCCACGGCATCGAAATACTTGGTCTGGAATCTCTCTCTGAATACTGCCCAAGCAATGGGTGCTGCTAATCCAATGGCCTGCGCTGCCCCCCAGCTGCGGGCAAGATCTAACAACTGCAGGCGCACAACGGCCACCTTCTCGTTCTCTGGGGACCTGGCTACTTCTAGAATCACCTCTGTGTCCTGAAGCCATGCATCTGCTGCGATAGCATCTTCACTACCGTCGAAGAATGGAGGATTCAAGCGTTTGAAGCTGTTGGCCGCGCTGTTACCCTGATGACCATCCCGGGTCAAGGCATCCGTCACTGCCTGGTGCAAGGCATCTCCACGTCGGTCTTGGAAAGCTATCAAGGTCCTGACGAGTCCTACCAAAGTGCCGTCATCATGTTCTACAGGTTGAACTGGCTGGACTGGTGGCTCTCCGCCAGAAGGCACGACTCTGGAGGCTACTCCAGAATGCTGGGCTTGATCTCCAGGTTGCTGCTGGTCCGCGGGAGGTGCTCCGCCTTGCTGGTCGGTAGGATCACGAACAATGCCTCTGAAAAAGACGACATAGGGAACAATAAGGAAGGACCAGGACAGATCAACGATACAAGCATATGATCAGGACAAGAATCCAGGGATTCAAAAGATATGAGCAGAGATCAAGGACGAATACTGATTGAGACATCTATTCGGTAAACCCCCACATATCTTGATTTACAAGACCTGCATGGGCCACCACTTAAACCATGTCACACCCCAGAACCAGAATACTGGAGAGCGGGGGCAGACATAGCCAGCTACGTATATGAAATGGACTCCATCTCGCTATACGGTCACGGCTGTCTAGATACATGAGGGTTTATCTACAAGCCAACAGTCTCTTAAGGTCATGAACAAGCCTAGTGTCTCAATCACAAGCAAGTAAGTAAAAGTCACAAGATGTATGATCACTAAATATACAATAGTAAGGCGTCCCAAACATTACATATTCAGTTGATCATGAAGCTAGTCGTTACAAAATGTCAGGACTAGCAAGAGTTTAGTCATACATGATCAACCCTAGGATCTGTTAATCATGTTACAGCCCGTAGGCAGACAGTAAGTAAGTGCAATCGAGCTAAACAAGTGCTCGTCGGCTAAACGCCTCAAAAGAATATTTTTACAATAGAGTGGGAGAGCCAAAAATAACCCACTCGTTGCCAGGGTTTCGTCTAGTGGCCACCATCTGGCTGGAAGGTCGGTAGATCCTCTGGAGCTGCTCCGAAATTTGGCCACACAAAACTAGCTGGGTCAGACCCCAGAAAGAGCAAGTGCCACAAAGGAGGCTTCACTTAAGAACTAAAACCAGCAATCAGCACAAGATATAAATAAAAGTAAGAAATGAAAATAAAGAAAATATACCAGGATGATATACGACGAGATAACCATGGAACTATTCAGATAACAAGGTTACAACCCGTAAACCAAACAAGGACCGGGGTTGTAACCCTTCGTCTGAACAGAACTTGGAATTCTCACCATTTATCGGAAAATAAATACAAGCATTCTGGTCATTCAATAATCTGGAACAGGATTCCGGGCAAGACTAGACTGGTTAGACTCCGTCCAATCACTTCACGGCCAAGCAAGAATTACGGCTTAATACTTTAACTAACTAGGGTTGTCACAAGCCTAATTACTAACAAGATGCAGTGAGACTATTCCACAGCCACAAGCCCTGCAGACCATCCAGGTTACCCGGGTTAAAAGATTAGAGTTGAATTTAGGTGGGTATATCGTCCGGGAAATGAATGTACCCTTAGGTAGCTTGAAGGGTGCAACACATCACAGTGTGCTGGAAATGTGCCCTACTCGATGGCAGGCTACAGATCCCAAGGCGTACCCAGGTAACGGGATTGCTTGTAGCTGGGAAATCTCGTCATGACTAATGTATTAATCTAGTTATTAGCCTTAGTCCATTTTAGTAGGTACTCCTGACCGTGGTACTCAGGAGTCCCTGTCCTAGACATGATGCAAGACAGGACTGGTTTATTTATACAAACACAATCGTCCACGGTGTCCAGATTAATTATACAAGTCATGTCATGTCAGGTAGCCGTCGCAACAGCTATTTGAGATAATCATGTCAGGTTATCATGCCAAGTGTACTTGTCAAGAGTGCGCCACGACGGGCCACTATCAGGTCATGTCAGGTTATTATGCCAGGAGTGCACCACTACGGGTCACTATCACGCCATGCTCAATTATCCTTTCTAAACATATTATATAATTTGTGATTATCAAGTTCATGACAAAAGGCGTAAGGATATAAAATAGACGTTAAATATCTAATAAAATATCAATATACAGGGCTATAGAAGAGCCAGGGTAATCAGGCTACGCTCAGGTCAACATACGCTCAGGTCAACATACGCTCGGTTAGCATACGCTCAGGCCATGCGTACGCTCGAGGCCAGCGTACGCCTAAGCTAGCGTACCAAGGCACGCGTACCCTCAAGCTAGCGTACCAAAGGGTCCATACACTTCCAATGGAAAGCGTACGCAAGGGTCAGCGTACACAAGGGCACGCTCAAGCTACAGGTCAGCGTACGCTCAAGCTAGCGTACGCTCAAGACTGCGTACGCTCGAGCTAGCGTACACAAAAGACACGCTGCCAACAGGCAGCGTATCAAGGCTAGCGTACGCACGCTAAAGAGCAGCGTACTCAAGTTAGCGTACGCTCGCTAAATAGCAGCGTACTCAAGTTAGCGTACGCTCGCTAAAGAGCAGCGTACTCAAGTTAGCGTACGCTCGCTAAAGAGCAGCGTACTCAAGTTAGCGTACGCTCGCTAAAGAGCAGCGTACTCAAGTGGCGTAAGCTAAAAAGCTAGCTCACTGTTCACTGTCTTCTCCAAATGGCAAGAACAGCAAGAACTCTAAAGTTGAATCGAAGTTTCAATTGTCCATATCTTGGTCAAAACAAGTCCGAATCCAACTTTCCAAAGGTCAAAATTGGGTAGAATGAAATGCTCTACAACATGGAACCATCAAAACTTGAAAACAAGCTAGTTTGATAGATCAAAACACCAAAATCTGAAAATAGCAAAACTCTAGATCTACAAGAATTAAAGCCTCAAAATAGAAAATGACAAGTTCTAATGTGGTTTAGAATCATGAGGAGAAGCTAATAAAACCATCAAAAGGAGTTCTCTTGTGGAAGCAAGTTGCACTTGCCTATGGTGTTCTTGGTTGGTGGAGAAGAGTAATGGTGGGGAAAGGAGAAGTAAATGAGAATTATGGAGGAGAGAGAAGGTTGGTGGGGATAATAAAGAGGGGGGGTTGTGGTGGAAATGAAGGAGAAGCATAGGCTAAGGTGTTCCATCCTTAGCCCATGATGAGCCAAGCAGTGGGCCGGTCGAACCAAGCCAACCCAAACCGAGAGTAAACAAGCCAAGCCAAACCAAGGAGATATGCAAATACAAGATAAAATACGTATACGTATTCCAAATACGTAATACGAACAACAGGCATTACAGAACTTAAATTCTGAGACATTTCTGCAGCTATTGGTGAGGCTGTAGGAACCCTAGAGGGGGGGGTGAATAGGGTCAAGCTAACTAATCAAGCGCTTAGCACAAGCTAATTGGCAATTTAAAAATATAAGTGCAAGAGAAGAAGCAAACACAATACCGACACCCGATGTATCCTGGTATCCTCCTAAGAGGCAGTCCAGTCCCGGAACTCTCTCCGGCTTTAATCCACTATTTGAGCAAATAGTTACACACGAGTTTGGATCCGAAGAACTCGCCAACTTCAACACGAGTTTGGATCCGAAGAACTCGCCAACTTCAACCGAGAGTTTGGATACGAAGACTCTCCAACTGCAACCGAGAGTTTGGATACGAAGACTCCCCAACTTCAACCTTTCACAATAGGTTTAGATCTCCTTATACAAAAGGATGAAGATCTCACTTTTCAACTCAATAACTCTAACACAATTTGTAGATGGCAAATGAAGGCTTTGTAGAGTTGTATGTGGATAAGCTTTGGTGGTTTAGAAATTTTTAGGCTCAAAGCATCAACCTTGAATGAAGGGGTTCAAGGCTATTTATAACCAAAGCTTGAAAAGAAGCCAAAGGCAACTTTTCAGTCACGAACCGGCATACCGCCGGTATGATCCGGCATACCGGCGGTATACCGGTCTGGGTTAGCAACGGCTAGAAATATAGCCGTTGGGATCATTTAATGCTGGAAATCCGACCGTTGGAATTTCAACGTTACTGAACCGGTATACCGTCGGTATGATCCGGTATACCGTCGGTATGCCGATTTTGTGGACAGAAACTTTCTGTGAACAAAAATCGATATACCGCCGGTATGCACCGGTATACCGCCGGTATGCCGGTTTGCATCCAAAAATGATCCTGGGCTGGTTTCTACCCTAGCTTTCGATTTTGCCATCCATTTTTTGTGTTTACAATTATTCCTAAGACTCATTACAGACTCCAGATATACTGTAGCAGGTGCAGGCTTCTTCAGAGTCTTGAAATGATGATGGCATGGCTTGGCTTCTTTCTTTGATAGGTGCTAGCTTTTTCCCTTGGCGGAGAGGTGAAGAAACTCTCTTTTATAGAGTTCTGGATAACTGCTCTGGGCATACGCTCAGTCAGTTACTTGACGTGTGCATAACTGCAGGGACGCGTAGCGAAGTTTGGTGGAGACACGTTAGAGTGTGGTTGAGAGTGTTGGAGTATATCTAGAAGAGATTGATGGCATGAAAGCCACGTTGCATAACTTCTGAATGAGTGGATCACTAAGTACAGGACACGTAAAAACGTGTGTTGACTGTATATTTGAAGCCATCCTGAATGCATTTGCTGTGATATGCTGTCTTGTTGAAAAGGAGTCGTATATAGTCTACACGCTCACTTAGTTGACAAGGAGTTGTATGGAGTACATACGCTCACTTGGTAGACAAGGAGTCGTATGGAGTACATACGCTCACTTGGTTGACAAGGAGTCTTATGGCGTACATACGCTTACTTGGTTGACAAGGAGTCGTATGGAGTATATACGCTCACTTGGTTGATAAGGAGTCGTATGGAGTTCATACGCTCACTTGGTAGACAAGGAGTCGTATTGAGTACATACGCTCACTTGGTTGACAAGGAGTCGTATGGAGTACATATGCTCACTTGGTTGACAAGGAGTCGTATGGAGTATATACGCTTACTTGGTTGACAAGGAGTCGTAAGGAGTTCATACGCTCACTTGGTTAACACGGAGTCGTATGGAGTACATATGCTCACTTGGTTGACAAGGAGTCGTATGGAGTTCATACGCTTACTCGGTTAACAAGGAGTCGTAAGCATTGGGGGAGTAGACACGTGGCTGTCCTCAATCTTCTCAAATATGCCATATCTTCCAATAACTGACAAATATCTCTCGAGCGTCGTGTTACGGATATGACGGCTGACAGACTGTCAGAGATGACAGTAATAATGGATGTACATTTATGATGGCTAATGAGCTGTCCTCGTAAGAGACAAAATCACCTCTCGAAAATCCATACGAAGGTTAATCTTCCTAGGACAGTAGTCTTTGCACGAAAGACGAAGTGTCAGATTCATCCTCCATTGAGCATGTGCTGTGCTGTCATTCAAGAAATAATAAAATATTCACTAAGCGTATGGCTTTAGCTGAGCGTATGACTTTGAGCGTATGGCCTTTGAATGAACGTATGGCTTTGGCTGAGCGTATGACTTTGAGCGTATGGATATTTTTGACTTGGTCTTATGTCAGCGTGTCATAATTTTTCACACCCTACAAGACCCCCTTCAAAGTTTTCGAACTTTATGATTTTCAAAAGTTCGAAATTACTTTGAACTTAAAGTGGGAATAAGTCTTGACACGCTGGCATGAGTTTGTTATTTTCCCCAATATCAGTGCATATCTCTAGGGATTCTGTATTTAAAGAACGACCGCCGTTTAAGCTTCCCTTTCTTCTATAAATAGGTCTTTCAAAACTTAATTTCTTTCTTTACTTTTGCCTTTGTCTTCGAGAGAGAAAAAGAATCCAGAGTTCAAACTTTCTTCTTCTTCAACCTAATCTTCATCAATGGCGCCCAAGATCGACACTGCTGCGAAGGGAAAGGGGAAGGCTCCTGCGGAGTCGTCTCGGTCTGCCGCCACCGCTGTAACTGCTAGGAGGACTGCCGATCAGCGTATTCTACGAAGCGAGCGCCCATTGAAACCTCTATATGGTGAGGAGGAGGATGATGAACAGTAACTATTCCCTTTTTAGGGCTCTGGTTAGAACGAAATCAGAAAACGTATCCCCTTTTTAGGGTCAATACGTCAGAAAATACGCTTCCCTCTTTAGGGTTTAGTCGTATTCCATGTTTTTCGTCTATACAAAAAATATGTTTGGAGCATATTCCTGTTAGATACGCGTATCTTTGATAGAAATGTCAACATACGCTGATCTGAAGGAATACGCTATGTCAAGTTGTCTCACTGAGATACGCTGACTCTTTTGTCAGCGTATTTTTGATGAACGTCTTGTTAACCATACGCTGTTCTTGGGAATATTCCATACGACTGCTTGCTTTGGTTGAACATACACTGATACGCTTAAAGAAAAAGATCTAATCATCCTCTAAACTTTGAATAAAAGCTGAGCATAGGCTGAACTTTAGAGTCTGTCATACGCTTAGGATAGACTTAGCGTAAATTGATCCTTGAATATGACATATGCTTTAGGATAAACTGAGCGTATGTTAATATTTGAATCTGTCATACGCTTAGGATAAATGAGCATATGTTGATCTTTGAACTTGTCATACGCTTAGGATAAACTGAGCGCATGTTGATCTTTGAATCTGTCATATGCTTCAGATAAACTGAGCGTATGTTGATCTTTGAACTTGTCATCCCTTTGTGTTAAAGATTTTTAACTTCTTATTCTTCTTTTGCAGTGGATATTCTGGCCCAGGAAGCACAGTTTGAAGGATGTGTAGGGAACAATTATAAGAGTGACCTATCTCATGTCCGCTTTTCTCAATTTGATGGACCTTCCACAAGGATAGCCATTCTGAAAAACCAGGATAACGAAACCCTGCTGAATTTGATAAGTGGTCAACCATTACAGAGTGTGGACAGTGCTACCCACTCAAAGCCGGCATTTCTATTTGGGGATGCTATCGACAGAAACTCTCAACCAGCCTGCGACAAAGTGTCATACTCGTATTATCGAGATGGTAATGCGACTCAGCCAATGTACTTGACTGGGTTGTCTAAGAGCATCAACATAGCTCGCTTATTCCATGCAAGTCATCAAAGGAAAATGAAGTGGGATATTACTCTGTCCTGTCAAGCAAAAGCTGGATGGATATGATACAGTCAGGGAAGATTCCGTAGTGGTACTGAACCGCATGTTTCAGTCTTATGAGGATTATTGCCAGCCACCATTCCTCCTGAGGACTCTGCACTTCTGAAGCCAGTTAGAGTCCCGATCTTTGCAAATGAATTTGTTCAGTTAGAAAATGCTGTCTATCCAAAACAGTCTATGAGACTTACTGGTCTGGTGAACCCAGAGAATACTAGATGGACTGTTCTTGTGAGATGGATTCTGAACAATTATGGAGAACAGTTGAAGGTGATAGGCCTATATAATGCCATCAAGTGCACTGCTTATGGTTTTAGGCCAAACCCGGACTTGTTCTTGGAACTAGCGGAAAGGTATAATTACCGTACCGGCACTTTTATGACTCCGAGAGGCGAGATGGGATTCGCTCTCCATGAAATGGCGTACATTTCTCAGCTGCCAACAGGAGATCTGCCGTATGAAGAATATATTCCTTTCATTGATGAAATGAATAAGATTTCTGATGCCAACCCGCTAATTCTTCATGTGTTCGAAGAATTAATGTGCCACTACAGTATATGTAAGGCCTTTTATAAGGCAAAAGGTGCAGAGGGAGATTCAAGATGCTATTCTTCTAAGTGGATGGCCTATTTATTCCAAGGCCGTACTGAAGAAACTCAGAAGAAGAAGAAGAAGACCGAACAATATGTCGGTCGTTTTAAACCTCTGAGTCAAGATGAAATTGACAAATTAATCCAGGACACCACCCATGATGACATCATCATTGAAGAAGATGAAGGCACCTATAAAGCTGGTGATAGATTGGAGACCTATATAAAGCAAGGTAGCCGAAAATTATCTGATGAGGGTCATCTGGCCGGGTTTATATCCCTCTGGCTGAGAAGATTTTTAGTACCTGGCACCTGTTCAGCAGATAGGATGCACAGAGGAGTCGTATTTGCAGCAGTCCGTCTGACTTTCGGGTACAAGATAGATTTGCTAACAGCGATGACATGCCGTCTGAATGCCGGTTTAAGGGCATATACAGACAGAATGTTTGACTTGGCGAAGAAGAAGCTTACAACCTTTCCTCGGGTAGAAATGCCCTTTACATATTTGTATGGGTGGCTACTCCTCCATTTTGAGTCTCTTATGAGTGCTGGAATGGCTGGACCAGATGACACCTTTTTGGAAAGATACCGTCACACGCCAAAGTGGCGGTATGACACTCTGACAGATTGCAGGACCATATTAAACAGGGGAGAACTATAGAGTTTCACTTGTGTTCCTCCGCCTATTGGTTATGAGACTTTGTCTGTGAAGTTGATTGATGGCACTGGTGCCAATGAATTGGATGATATTCAGCATGAATGGCTGAAGATGATCAGGCCATCTCACTTGATCTGTCGCCGTGACGATGTCATTTATTTGGAACCATATCTTTCGAGTAGGTTTGCTCGACAATTTGGCTATGATCAGTTGCACGTAGGGAATGCAACAACATGCTTTAGCCACCAAGGCGAATTAATCGATGGCGCAAGGGCTTGGATATATTATATTGCTAAAGGTACCGGAACTACTTTTTCAATGCCAGATCCGGTTACTTATCAGAGAGGAGCTAGAATGTTGGCGTCTTATGCCAGGTTCTATGTATCGGCGAATATCTTTGATGAGAAATTCAGCATCTGGGGTAAAAGCTTCATCCATGTTGATAAGAAATCAACCAAATCAGCCCTGCCAAGAGATTGTCATGACCGAGAAGATCCTCTTGCTACTGATGAGGTTTATGAAGAAGTTTTGGAGAATCTCTTTTCGGATGAACTTCATCAGCCATTACATGTATCAATTGGAAGTGCTGAGGAGAGTGTATCTGCTGAAAGTACACAGAAAAGAAAGCGAGGCAAAGGTGCTTCTGGGCCTGCTCCAAAAAGAGGTACTCGAGCAGAAACTCGTAATCGTGGAGGAATTACTATTCCAGAGACTTCTCTTGCTTCGAGTCGACGAATCAGAGATGCTGATGAAGCAGGTAGTAATTCAAAAGACGATTATCCTACTATTCCATTAACCAAAAGAATAGGAAGGAAGGTGATAGTTTCAAAGACTAAATCTGTAATTTGTCTCGATGCAGAAAGTCCCACCAATCGTGCCGAACGATTGGCTTTAGAGAAGCAAGCTGCCCTTGCTTCTTCTGTTAAGACAGAACCTACTGAAGAGGATGTGTATGAACATGCTGAATCATCTATACCTTCTGATATGGAGTTGATTACGCCAACGGCCGATGATACGCAGATGATTAGTCAACCCGCGGTAGAGGCCGAGATTCAGACTAAAACAGCTGATGACTTATTGATTTTGAGAGAATCAGTGAAGGAAGCAACCACTCTCGAGCCACTTGCTGAAGTTTTGGAGAGCGATAAGAGTGATGAAGAACAGGTTGACTATGAACCTTCGTCTCGTTCCTTTGAAGATGAGGACATAGAGATTGAAGATGAGTCACCGACTGAAACTCATATTGATGTACTGAAGACAGTTGGCCAACATTCAGGGTTGACTCCAGAGCCGAAAAACCTTCTAGAATTAGAGGTCCATGTTTCGAGCACTTCTGGAGCAGGCAGTAGTGAAATAAATCCAGTATCAGAAGACACTCTGAATAGACTGCGAGCTGGGTTGGATGATCCAAAAGAAACAGAATATGAGCCAGCTTCAGGTAATATTTTATTCAGCAAAGTTTTGTCTTTTCCTTGCTTTATTGTCTTTTAATTTTGATCAAGCTTCTTTGATTCCCAAAAGTTGTAGGAACTGCACCAACAATGAGCTCGACTTATGCCCCACCTGTTCAGACTGATATTGGTGAGGGAAGCTCACATTTGCCTAGTTCCCCGAAAGCACCTACTTCTACTCCCAGAATAGAGTCCACTCCAGCTCCTTCCTTTACAATGGCAGCCACTCCCGATTTTGAAACAGGGATAGCAAGGGCCATGGCGATGTATTCAGAGATCATTTATTCATATCTGGATACATTCTCCAGGCGACTTATGAAGGATAAAACTATGTCTTTTTCAAATCTTCGAGCGGCAATTAATTTTCCGCTTTTAGCTTTGCGTCAGGCTGGTTACGAGACCCAGTGTACCTTCTTTGAGCATCTTCTGGATAATTTAGAAGTAACAATCCATAAATACTGGAAGATCAAAAAGAAAGATATTAAATCTTTAACTGCAGCTGAGATCGCTCAATTGGAACATGAAGCTCAAACTCAGCAAGCTGCTTTGACAGAATTCCTCGCTCTGTCATCTGAAAAGCTAATGGCGAAGGATGAAGAAATAATAACTACTCGTCAGAAGATGGAGCGCCTGGAAACAGAAGAAGTATCTAAAGCTGAAGAACTTCAGAAATTAAAAGAAGAATTAGCTCGTCTTCAGGAGCGTATTGCATCTATAGAAAAAGAGCAATCTGACATTAATACTGCTCGTACAGCTGAAGCCACTCGCTATCAAATTTTACAGCAAGAGTGGGAACTGATGCAGGCTGAGCAGATTGAAGAAACAAATTGCCGTAGCTCTGTTATCATTAATTTTGACCAACGAATGGTTACAGTCGAAGCAGCAGAGCGAATTCATAAAGCTCATGAAGAAAAGATGAATAATGTACTTGTTCATATTCAGGAGATAATTACTCCTCCTAAATAGATCTTTTACATTTTTTATGTCTTGAATTTTTGATACTCACTTGTAATCAATATTTTGATTTTGAATGAAGAAATGAATATCTTGACTTGATTTCAATTTTGTGCATGATATTTTTGTAGAAAACATGTTCAGAGGTAAATAATACATGACATATTTCGATAGAATAGAATATACAAATGAACTTTGTAATTCTATCAGATGATATTAAACCAAAGATAATTTTAGTTTAATACTGATTAGAGAAAACAGAATTCAGATATAAAGATATCTTTGAACTCTATTTTCCATGATCTTTGGACTCAGAAATCAAAAGACTAGATATCATTTTCATAGAATAAAAATTATGATACTGAGATAAAAAATTCAGAGGTAATATGGACATGATTTTCTATATGAGATCTTTACTAAATCCGCTAGGGATCAAATAAGGCGGAATATCAAATTCTCAGGGAAGATGATGTGTGTTAGAATATCAATTTCCGCTGGGGATAACGATATCGAGGCAATATTTGTGGAGAAGAATAAACTCTGATTTTATGTTTGCTGGGTAGCAGTCGCAACAAAATGAAAATATTATATATTAACGAGATTTATACAAAATATTTCTTTAAGAATTTTCCGTTGATAGGCATCATCACGACTTTACCATCCATAGAAGTAAGCTGATATGCTCCGTTAGAGAAGACTTTGTTTACGACGAATGGGCCTTCCCATTTCGCGTCGAACTTGCCTTTGCTCATATGGGTCATAGTCATCGGCCGTCTAACGGCAAGAACAAGTTCTCCTTTCTGATATGCTCTGATTTTTACCTTCCGGTTAAAAGCTTTTGAAATTCGGGCCTGATACAACTCAATATTTTGTTGAGCATACAATCGCTTTTCGTCTAGAGCTTCCAGCTCTTGAAGTCGAAGACGATCATTGTTCTCTGTTGTGAGTTCATTAGAGATTACGATTCTCAGAGAAGGAATCTGGATCTCGAGGGGAAGGACAGCTTGAAGAACAGTTTGGCAACTCTAGAGGGGGGTGAATAGAGTATATATAGAAAAATGACCAATTAAAAATAACTCTTTCACCAACAATAAATAATCAGAGTAAAGTGCAGAAAATAAATAGAGAGCAAAAAGAGCATACGCAAACACAGCGATTTTAACCTGGTTTCCCTCGTGGAGGACTAGTCCAGGCCTGAGAACTCTAGCTCAGGATTCAAATCCACTATTTGTGAAATAGTAGTTTACAACCGTGCCTTTACTTCAGAAGAGCACGTCAACTTCTAACAGAGGATCGCAGTGGCGATTTGCTTGGAATTGTCCAAGCGACTTCTTCGACTCTTGTACAAGAATCCTAACTGAGAGATGCTGAGCACTGGAGACTTAGGAGGCTTGTGGCTAGTAGATGGGAAGGATATGGCTTATTTGAGCTTATAAGAGAGAAGAGAAGAGAAGATTGGATGGATTGGAATGAGAGAATTCATGCCCTATTTATAGTATTTTTATAGGCAGAATTCGGCCAGAATTCGGGTAGGAAAATTCAAATATTTGGCCGTTGGACAACTAGCAACCAGCTAACCCTAAAATTAGGGTTCCTGATTTCTAGGGGACAGAGTTCGGCCCGAACTCTGTGTAGAGGCAGAGTTCGGCCCGAACTCTGTCTCCAGAGCACAGAGTGGTTCAAAAGGGACCATTTGGGAATTTCTGGTTTGGTAGAGCTTTGGGATTTTTGGGTAGGCTATAGTCTAAGTTTCAAGAGCTCAGCATGACTCAGATTACATTAGTCTAGACTCAAAAAAAGTGTAAAATACAGACTCGAATCAACTGAGACACGGAAGCTGAGCTATCTTCTGTCTTGAGCTTAATGCAGACGTCGTGTGTCGTATTGAATTATTACATATATTATTTAGTCAAAATTGTCAATATTTGGTTGACTGTGACTTTGTGTCAACAATCTCACCTATATTGATAATTGACAAAATAATATATGTATATTCAACATTCATACCTGGACACAGTTGATCATAGCAACATAGCTCCCCCATAATCGATGCCGAGCTAGAAATAAGAGCTCCCCCGTGATCAGTGAACGGCGCTGAGCTAGAAGAGATAGCTCCCCCGTAAAGAATGCATTGAACCTATATAATATCTCCAAAAAGCACAAACAAGCACAGATATACGAAAGCGAAAGATATGATACCAAATATATCTAGCCAGAATATACATAGTTCTCTCCCTTTTGGCAGTTAGCAATATAGACTGCATATGAATGAAAGATCATATAAACTGCAGTATAGACAATTAAGAGTGATGCAACCACACCAAGCAGAGAAGAAACAGTGTATGACTAAACAAAATGAGTCACTAGCATAAAGTAAAACTATGATAATGAGCATAAAATATCATCCACAAAACCAAGTGTCAAACACACAACCAGAGGTTGAGTACATAAAACCAAGTACATAAATCCATAATAAACTAAATAACTGAAATCAAAAAGCATCAACTAAGATCATCATCAGTAGCAGCAGCAGATCTAGCCAATCTCCATCACGGAGCACGAGAAGGTCCTGAAGGGTCTGAAGGACCAGGGAAGGAGCGACAGGGGTCCAGAAATACAGCATCCGGATCCATGTAACGCATGACCCATGGATCATCAATGCGATGGCCCGCGCGCTCAGGATCCCGCTCCATGGGAATGTGCAGATGATGAGACATGGAGTACCGTATATCATACAGGGAGTTACCGAGGGCGCTCATCTATAGAGTAGTACGATAATCCAGCTGGGTCCAGCGCTCGTCCTCAAGGTCAAAACGATCCCGGAGCATAGTCTGAATAGACTCAAGAGTGGCAGGTGGAAGTGGTGCATCCTGACCGAGTAGAGGGGCGTCAGGCTCCTCATCATCAGAATGCTCAGAAGCCTCAGGAGAGGCGACGACTGCCTGAGTACGTCGTGCCTTGGACAGGAAAGCAGGAGCAGGCAAGAACTGACAGTCATGAATAAGAATAATGAACGCACGAAAAACCATAGGAAGATATAAAGGATAAACCAATGCTCTTGGTTTCTTCCTACAATTTATCATCCAGTCCATCATTGTCCTAGGAAGATTGAAGGGGATACGATAATGAAGGTGATACAAAGCAGATATCTCAAAGTAGGTAACTTCATCAGTGGAGCCAGCTTTTGGCAGGATAGTGTTAAAAATGATTCGATGAAGTTCATAGAAATATGGGTTGAGGTGCTTGGCCATAAGTTTACGAGGACTTATGTTAGGAGCACATAATTCCTCCTTGAAACCTTCAAGAGAAGTATCGCCAACAAATTGAAATTGACGAGCTTCCACAAGTTTATCCCAAGCATCGAGATGAAGAAGATCAAGAAAATCCCCCAACTCAGAATCATTGAAAGCAATGTCAATACCGGCAACCCGGGAATAGATGTGGGTTGCATCGAAAGTTAAATTGCAATAAAACATTTGGATGACGCTACGGTAAATGACAAAGTTTGAGGCAACTAACTCATCCAAACATAGATCACGAAACAATGATTCATATTGAGAAAAAATTATAAAATTTATCGGATGTCCCCCGAACACCGGACGAGTCCGAAAGTCGCTAAACCATGCATTAGACGCGTCGAGTGACACAAATAATCGTTCGTCATATGTATTCGGATCATGGGGACAAGGCGGGTTGAACAACGGATGAATGGGTTGTTGTTCAACTACTTGCTCAATTGGAGGAGGAGGATTCGAAGAGGAAGCTCCCTCAGTTCGAGTCCTTTTCCCACGATTGGGCAAGCGAGGAGCCATTTGCAAGAAAATAGAGAACTTGAAATGGAGAGAAAGAAGGGGATATACCTGAAAACAGCAACAAACAATTAAAGAGAATGATGAGAAACCCCTTTCCCTTGATTTTGAGGAACAATGGAGCACTCTAGATCAAAAACTAGGGTTAGGGTTTGTAGGAGAAAGTTTGGAGAAGTGGAGAAGAAGGAAATAGTGAAGGAGAGAGAAGAAAACCCGAAATATAAGAGGGGGTTTTCTTTGGTCGGATAGAATTCTGACCGTATGATCTAAAATGATCCAACGGCTGAAGCTGATTCCGACGCTGGACAAATAGGGACCGAACTCGGCCCGAACTCTGTTAGGGGCAGAGTTCGGCCCGAGTTCTGGATTAGTGGTCCAGAACTGAAAACAGGCTGAAAAGATGAAAAAATGGTTAAGTGTTGAAGAAAAAAGATAGAGAGGATAAAAGTTTGATGAATTCATTGAAGTACATAGAGAGGTACACAAAAGTCAGAAATGAACTTAGAAATTAGTAAATAGGCAATAATAAATCAAACCAAACCATATGATAAACAAGGAAATATAATATAATTCAATAGTTTGAATTTGCCATGGGTTAGCTGCAGGGGCCGGATCCCAGCTAGCGGTAGTCCTGAGGACTAGTGCACCGTGTCGCTTAGGCTTTTACGCCTTGTTGTCAGAAGGACCCTTTCGGCTTGTACCCATACCAAATTCATCGTAAAAGAATCATACTATACTCGATATTTACGCAGGTAAATTTTAATTTATGACCGCTTCATCTAAAATTCCACGTTCACGACAAAGGAAATTGAAGCGCTCTTCGGATAAAGGCTTAGTAAAGAAGTCTGCTAGCTGATGATCAGTGTCAATAAATTCTAAGTTAATCGTGCCGTTTTGCTGATGATCACGCAAAAAGTGGTGTCTAATCTCAATGTGTTTAGTGCGTGAGTGACAGACAGGGTTCTTAGTTAAATTAATGGCACTAGTGTTGTCACAGAATATAGAAATATGCATGAAAGATAACTTATAGTCTTCAAGGGTTTGCTTCATCCACAGAATTTGTGCACAACAATGCCCAGCTGCTATGTATTCAGCTTCTGTTGTGGATAGTGCGACAGAGTTCTGCTTCTTGCTAAACCAGGAGACTAAAGCCTTTCCTAATAAATGACACGTGGCGCTCGTACTTTTACGGTCGACCTTGCATCCAGCGAAGTCAGCATCAGAGTAACCAATAAGGTCAAATGATGTGGACTTGGGATACCATAGGCCCACTGTAACCGTACCCTTAATGTATCGAAAGATACGCTTAACCGCGGTCATGTGTGATTCCTTAGGATTAGCTTGATATCTAGCACATAGGCAAACACTGAACATGATATCGGGACGACTAGCAGTTAAATAAAGTAAGCTGCCTATCATACCTCGATACTTACGTTGATCAACAGGTTTGCCGCTCTCATCTGGTTCGAGTTTGGTTGAAGTAGCCATTGGAGTGCTGATTGGTTTGACGTTGTCAAGATCGAACTTCTTCAGCATGTCCTTGGTAAACTTCGATTGACAGATGAAAGTTCCATTAGCCATTTGTTTCACTTGCAGGCCAAGAAAGTAGTTGAGCTCTCCCATCATGCTCATCTCAAATTCCGTCTGCATACACTTGGCAAATTCTTGACAGAGGGTTTCATCAGTAGAGCCAAAAATGATATCATCAACATAGATTTGAATCAACATAATAGTGTCTTTAAAAGATTTTATAAACAGTGTAGTGTCAATTTTCCCTTTTGAAAAACCTTTCTCAAGTAAGAAGCTACTTAGCCTTTCATACCAAGCTCTGGGGGCTTGTTTGAGGCCATAAAGCGCTTTCTTTAGCTTGAACATGTGGTCGGGAAATTTGTGATTTTCAAAGCCAGGAAGTTGTTTCACATAAACTTCCTCCTTAATAAAACCATTCAAGAAAGCACTTTTCACATCCATTTGAAATAATTTAAAGTTTTGAAAATTAGCAAAAGCAGAAAGCATCTGAATGGATTCTAGTCTAGCAACAGGAGCATACGTCTCATCGTAGTCGATACCTTCCTCTTGGTTGTATCCTTGAGCTACTAGACGAGTTTTGTTACGTGTGACTGAACCATCTTCATTTACTTTGTTTCTAAAAACCCATTTAGTACCAATTATCGAGTGATTAACCGGTTTAGGAACGAGTTCCCATACTTGGCTTCTCTCGAATTGGTTGAGTTCTTCTTGCATAGCAGAAATCCAAAATTCATCATTAAAGGCTTCAGAAATGTTTTTAGGCTCTACTTGTGAAATGAAGGCAGTGCTAGCAACGGAGTCTCTTAGTGATGATCTAGTAGTTATTCCACGTGAAACTTCTCCTATTACTAAATTTTCTGGATGAGAAGGTTTAAAAGAGAATTTCTTAGGCAAACCCTCCAGAGAATCAGTCTCGGTTGAAGTATTCATTGGAGTAGAAGTTGATGGCTCAACGTCATCATCAAGAGTACTTACTGCACTGTTATCTTCATCAAAAGTCATATTTGTTGACTCTTCCACAATAAGTGAGCGTTTATTAAAAACCCTATATCCCTTACTCTTGGCAGCATAACCAAGAAAGATACCATCGTCAGCTTTGGCATCAAATTTGCCTAAGTTGTCTTTGGTGTTAAGGATAAAACATCTACAACCAAAAACTTTAAAATAAGAAACATTGGGGGTTCTCCCAAACCAAAGCTCATAGGGTGTTTTCTTCGTAATGGGACGAATCAGCACCCTATTCAAAATGTGGCATGCTGTACTGACAGCTTCTGCCCAAAAGTATTTCAGAAATGAAAATTTATTCAACATGACTCTGGCCATATCGCCGAGAGTTCTATTCTTTCGCTCCACAACACCATTTTGTTGAGAAGTTATAGGACAAGAAAATTCATGATCAAAACCATTTGTATTACAAAAATTTTCAAAATCATAATTTACGAATTCTCCTCCATGATCACTTCGGATTCGAGTAATCATGTAGCCTTTTTCGTTTTGAACTTTCTTTACAAAAACTTTGAAAACAGAAATAGCATCGCTCTTATTAGCGAGAAAGAAAACCCAAGTAAATCTCGAAAAATTATCAACAATAACAAATACATAAAGTTTGCCACCAAGGCTAGCTATTCTACTAGGACCAAATAAATCCATATGAAGTAGTTGCAAGGGTCTAGTAGTACTTACAGAGTTGATGGAATGAAATGAGGATTTAGTTGCCTTGTTTAGTTCACATTCGGCACATACCGTATCCTTTTTGAATGTGATGTCAGGCAATCCTCTCACTAGCTTCTTGGTAGACAGCCTGGATATAGCATCCATGTTGGCATGACCAAGACGCTGGTGCCAAAGTAGTTGTTCGTCTTTGTGGGCATATAGACATCTACCTGCATTGTTAGTATTTATAGAAAGACAGAAAATATATATGTTGTCCTCTCTTTTCCCTTCAAAAGCAATGTCTCCTGTTGACCTATCATAGATGTAGCAACTGTTTTGTCCAAAGTTAATATTATATCCATGATCAGCAAGATGACTAATGCTGAGCAGGTTATGCTTTAACTCGGTCACTAGGCAGACATCCTTTATTACAGGAGAAGGAGGATGACCAATGATACCATTACCTATTATGTGCCCTTTGAGATTGTTACCGAAGGATACATATCCTTCTCTCTTCATCGATAGTGATGCAAAAAGATTTGCGTCTCCCGTCATATGTCGCGAGCATCCACTATCGAGAATCCACTTACTTTCAGTTGAAGAGGGAAGGTCCACCTACATCAAGAGTAGATGTGACCTTTGGTACCCGAGTTCTTGAGGGTCATGAAAAGTTAGTCTTTGGAAACCAAGCATATATCTTTTTATCTACAAGTCTTCTAACTTTGTACTGTGGTGAGATGTGTCCATGTGATCCACAGTAAGTACAGATAGCATTCTTATTTATACTAGGAGCATGAGAATAATATCTATAAGCAACAGGATAAGGATGAACATGATGTGAAGAGTTAGCATGGTGATGATGATTATGCATAGAATGAGTGGCATGGTGATGGTGTATATGAGGCATATCATGATAGTATTGTCTATGATGTGTGACATGCTGATATTGTCTATATGGCATGGCATGATGATTTTGTCTATATGGCATATGATGATCTTGTCTATATGGCATGGCATGATGATTTTGTCTACATGGCATGGCATGATGATTCCTATGTGTGGAGTGATGTTGATTGTGTCTTTGTGCATGATGATTGTGTACTGAGTGAGAATTATTCTTACGTGCACGTGGTTTGTGAAAGTTTGTGTATATAAATGCATGGTTATGTGCTGCATGAGAATGACGTGGTTGACTAGCATGAGTGGTGTTGTGCCCATGTGATTGGGTTTGAGGTTGAAGCACCTGTTTACCCAATTTGGTTTCTAATCTCTTAGAAGCAGCTTGCAATTCATCAACCTTAATATTCAAGCCATATATTTTAGTCATGGAGATTTTGTGTCTACTCTTTTCTTCAGCAAGCAACGTGTTGAGAGTAGTGATTTCTAAAGCTTGTTGCTCAATACGTGCTTCAGCATCATGTAAGCTTATTTTAAGCTTGGATACTTCATTAGTGGCATCAGTGGGTGACGTGTCTCTAACATTATCAAGAAGTAAAGAAATTCTTTGTATCTCATCTTCCAGACTTTTGATTTTGTCCTTGGCATGTTTGTATTTACCAATGACCTTTTTGTGATCATCGAGTAAATCAGTAAAAGCATCGCCAAGTTCATCAAAAGAGAAGTCATCTAGAGTTTCGTTAGATACCTTGTTGGAAGTTGCCATTAGGCACACATTTGCTGTATCTTGAGAAGAGCCTTTTTCTTCCTCGGAGTCACTCGCTTCACTTTCATGCCAAATTCCTGTGTTGGCATATTTCTTTGATGAGTTCTTTTTGTATGGCTTCTCATAGCAGTTGCTCTTCTTCAAGAATGGGCAGTCTTTTCGGACATGTCCAGTCTTCTTGCAACCGTAACATGTTGGCTCTTCTTCATCATCTTCTTGTGAATCCTTCTTCCTTCGATTGAAGCGAAGGAATTTTTTGAAGTTGTGAACCATGAGAGCTTGGTCTTCATCATCCGAGTTATCGTCTTCGGTCTCATCGTGATCAGCCCTTCGTCGATGAGCTTTGAGTGCGATCTCCCTGGTCTTCGGAGCAGGCTCTTCGAAGTCCTTGAGGTCAAGCTCGTGAGTCATGAGCTTACCCATCAAGGTCTCCATTGACATTGATGTGAGATCGTTTCCTTCTATGATGGCCGTCACCTTAGGGTTCCAAATCTTTGGCAACCCTCTGAGTAACTTACGAATCTTCTCGTGGTTTGAGTACTGCTTACCAAGCGAGGATAGAGGATTGATGATGTCGAGGAATTTTGTAAACATTTGAGTGATCGTCTCATTTGGCTTCATCTTGAAGGCTTCGTATTCTTGAGTGAGACGGCTTATTTTAGATTCCTTGACTTGTGTGGTTCCCTCATGCGTCAATTCTAGAAGTCTCCATACTTCATAAGCAGTGGTGCATGTGGAGACCCTGTTGAATTCATTCCTGTCTATAGCACAGAATAAAGCATTAATAGCCCTAGCATCTAGACTTGCCTGTTTCTTCTCCTCGACAGAATATTTGTCGTGTGGTTTCTCAATGAGGTCACCATCGACAACTTTCCTGACGGGCTTTTTGTAACCGTCAGTGACGACAGTCCACAGGTCAAAGTCTAGAGACTTAAGATAGAAGCTCATCCTTGTTTTCCAATATGTATAGTTAGTTGCATCAAATAGGGGAGGCCTATGAGTGGACTGACCTTCACCATGATTGGAAATCAAGGATTGTGTGGTTGACATGGATCAGCTCTTAGGATGTTAGTCCTTATAAAGAGAACAGAGCTCTGATACCAATTGAAGAACAGTTTGGCAACTCTAGAGGGGGGTGAATAGAGTATATATAGAAAAATGACCAATTAAAAATAACTCTTTCACCAACAATAAATAATCAGAGTAAAGTGCAGAAAATAAATAGAGAGCAAAAAGAGCATACGCAAACACAGCGATTTTAACCTGGTTTCCCTCGTGGAGGACTAGTCCAGGCCTGAGAACTCTAGCTCAGGATTCAAATCCACTATTTGTGAAATAGTAGTTTACAACCGTGCCTTTACTTCAGAAGAGCACGTCAACTTCTAACAGAGGATCGCAGTAGCGATTTGCTTGGAATTGTCCAAGCGACTTCTTCGACTCTTGCACAAGAATCCTAACTGAGAGATGCTGAGCACTCGAGACTTAGGAGGCTTGTGGCTAGTAGATGGGAAGGATATGGCTTATTTGAGCTTATAAGAGAGAAGAGAAGAGAAGATTGGATGGATTGGAATGAGAGAATTCATGCCCTATTTATAGTGTTTTTATAGGCAGAATTAGGCCAGAATTCGGGTAGGAAAATTCAAATATTTGGCCGTTGGACAACTAGCAACCAGCTAACCCTAAAATTAGGGTTCCTGATTTCTAGGGGACAGAGTTCGGCCCGAACTCTGTGTGGAGGCAGAGTTCGGCCCGAACTCTGTCTCCAGAGCACAGAGTGGTTCAAAAGGGACCATTTGGGAATTTCTGGTTTGGTGGAGCTTTAGGATTTTTGGGTAGGCTATAGTCTAAGTTTCAAGAGCTCAGCATGACTCAGATTACATTAGTCTAGACTCAAAGAAAGTGTAAAATACAGACTCGAATCAACTGAGACACGGAAGCTGAGCTGTCTTCTATCTTGAGCTTAATGCAGACGTCGTGTGTCGTATTGAATTATTACAGATATTATTTTGTCAATATTGTCAATATTTGGTTGACTGTGACTTTGTGTCAACACAGCTTCGCACCCATATACCAAAGAGAAAGGCGTACATCCGGTTGCATTGCGAACTGTGGTGCGGTAGGCCCATAAACATTCACCAAGCTTCTCACTCCAGTTGCGTTTGTTAGAAGAAACAAACTTTTTCAGGAGTTTGATAATGGTTTTATTGAAAGCTTCTGCCAATCCATTAGCTGCTGGATTATATGCTGTAGAAGCTAGATTATTGATTCGATGGTCATCGCAGAATCGAGTAAACTTTTGACTGACGAACTGTGGTCCGTTATCATGGATAATATGCCGAGGAACACCAAATCGATAGATGACATGATGCTTGACGAAGTTGATGACATTGGAAGTTTTGACTTCAGATAGCGGAATTACTTCAGCCCATTTGGAAAAGTAGTCGGTTATTGCTAGAATAAACCGGTGTCCTTTTGATGATGGTGGGTTAATGGGACCAATGATGTCCATGCCCCAGGCCTCGAAGGGCCATGATGCCGCTGTCGGATGTAAGAACTCTAATGGTTGATGGATAAAGTCTGCATGAATTTGACAGGCTTTACATTTTTGGGCATATTGAATGGCGTCCGCCACCATCGTGGGCCAATAATAACCCATACGTCGGATGCGATCTTGAAGTTTAGGACCTAGTTGATGGGCTTCGCAGACACCATCATGTGCTTTACGGATAATCTGTTGCGCTTCCTCACCAGCGATGCATCGGAGGAGAAGACCATCGTATGCCCGACGATGTAGTATTTTTGTCGTATGATTATAATAGAATATGAGGGCTCGACGCCGGATAGATGCTGCTTCGCTCGGATTATCAGAAAGTATGTCATATAATATAAAGTCTAGAAATGGACGTCTCCAGTCTTCGATCATGGCTTCTGTTTCGTTGGAAAAGACGTATTCCATAGTAGAATCAGAAGAAGATGAAGATGCTTTGTCAAACCCTAATCCAGTGCTAAGGTTGGAAGACTCAAATTCATCAAGATTGAGAGAATTTTTATCCGGGTTATGGGGAAAACCTAAAGCCAAATTATTCTCGACGTAAAATAGCTCCCGGTTATAAACCACTATCACTTGTTGACGTCTGACTGGTACGACTAGCACAGCGACAAGATTAGCCAAAGTATCGGCTTCTGTATTACAGGCTCGTCGAACGTGTTTAATAAAGAAACCTTCAAAGAAAAAGGCCATAGAGAGTGCTGCTCGGTGATAAGGTATCAAATCCTGATGACGGACTTCGTATGTACCTCTGATTTGATTAACAATAAGTTTAAAGTCTCCAAAAACTTCTAAATATTGAATATCCAGATGTTTAGCAAGTTGAAGACCGATGAGCAACGCATTGTATTCGGCGACATTGTTTGAACACGATTGATCTAAAGAATAAGCCCTCTGAATAGTCAGCCCTTCAGGGGATACGAGAACAATCCCGACTACGGCAACAATATCGCCATCGGGACCTATTCTAGATGCTCCATCAAAGAATAGACGCCAGGTAGGAGTTTCTTCAGACACTTGATTTGAATCCAGAACTTCATCTGGGATTTCATCATATAATTTAGAATTCTCTGGAACTGCATGAGCTGCCAGGAAATCAGCAAGAGCCTGTCCTTTAACTGACTTTTGAGGAATATAATGCATGTCATACTGAGCTAACAAGATTCCCCAATTAGCTAGTCTAGTATTGAGAATACCGGGTTTCTTCATCATAATCCTGATGGGATTCACTCTGGAAATGGCATGAATCATTTGGCCGATGATATAATGTCGCGTCTTCTGAACGGCAAACATTAATGCTAGGCATTCTTTTTCAATAGGAGAATAACGTGGTTCAGTACCTGTCATTGTGCGACTGAGGTAATAAATAGCCTATTCATGGCTATCTTTATTTTTCTGGGCGAGTAATGCACCGAGAGAATGATCCATGGCTCGAACATATAGAAGGAATGGTATTCCTGAAACAGGAGGTACCAAAATCGGAGGGTTCATAAGGTATTGTTTGATATCATCAAATGCTTTTTGACATTTTTTGTTCCAGACGAAGGATACACCTTTCTTCAAAAGTTTGTTGAACGGTCTGCAGCGTCCTGATAAGTTAGAGATAAATCTCCTGATATAAGCAATTCTTTCTTGAAATCCTCGTAGCTCTTTTAAGGTGCGTGGAGGACGCATCTCTTGGATGGCTTTGATTTTCTTGGGATCCACGTGTATACCTTTAGCGGTAATGACGAAGCCGAGAAATTTGCCACTAGAGACGCCCAGGAAGGACTTAGTAGGGTTCATCTTAAGTTGATGCTGACGCATTAAATCAAAAATAGTCTTCAAATTTTGGATATGATCCTCTTTTTGTCGACTCTTGACTGCAATATCATCAACGTAGCATTCGACTGTTTTCCGGAGATGTTTGCGGAATATAGTGCTCATTGCTCGCTGATACGTTGCTCCTGCATTTTTGAGACCAAACGACATTACTGTATAACAGTATGTACCGATCGGCGTTCTGAAGGAAGTATGTCTCTCGTCGTCTAGAAACATTTTGATTTGGTTGTACCCCGAATACCCATCCATAAATGACATTCGTTCGTAACCACATGTATTATCGATCATGACATCTGTAATTGGAAGAGGGAACTCGTCCTTAGGACAAGCTGTATTGAGATCGCAAAAGTCTACACAGACTCGGATCTTGCCGGTCTTTTTGAGGACAGAAACAATATTAGCCACCTATTCAGGATATTGTTCCTCTCGGATAAATCCGGAAGCTATAAGCTTGCTGACTTCAGCTTCAATTGCATCCATAATGTCTGGACGAAATCGTCGCTGTTGTTGTTTGACCGGTTTAGCATTTGGCACGATATTAAGTTTGTGTGTTGCGATCTTCGGATCCAGCCCTGGCATATCCTCATAGCTCCAAGCGAAGACATCGATGTAATCACGAATAAGCTTGATCATGTTTTGCTTATCTGTTTCTGAAAGGCTTTCGCTGATGAATATTGGCTTAGGGGATCCCTGCTCACCAACATCAATTTGGATCAATTTATCTTCAGTGGGAGGTTCTCTTTGCTCGAATCTGAATTCCCATTGGTTGTCTAATCTTTGAGCCCATTGTTCCGATTCGGGTGATATTTCAAAATCATCTTCATTTTCATCATTTTTTTGCGGACCGTCGACGGAGACCATATTGATGGATAGAGTAGAACGATAAAAATTGCCAATACTTGTGTCGAAATCCCAAGAGAAGGAATCGGAAGAATCGGATCGTTCGTCTCTGTCGGAGTCTAGATCCTCATGGACTGTATTGATGAAGGGAGTAGGAAGAATGTAACCCAATCCGCATTTTGTCCTTCCGTATTTTAAAGGAGGAATTCGAACAGGCATTCTTCTCCCTTTTCTATTACTGAGGCCGGTTCTAAAGTCATAGCCCATATTCTTGATGATGTTTTTGGACTGTTGACTGTAGCGACGTAGTTGTAACCTTCCAGTATCATCGTTTTTGTCATCGTCTTCCAGATTAGGAGAATTCTGGGGCCCCTTGCAGAAGAATATTGGAACTTCTCCTGACTTTCTAATAGGAACAAAGAAGTATGAATTTTGTACAGACTCTAATGATACTTCTGTACGAAGAGTTTGCACAACTCCTATAGTTAGTGGCTCTAAGCTATCTAGCAAACGTAAATAACTTTGTACATGATTAAAGACGTCAATATACTGTAAAGGAGATGCTTTATTAATATCAGATGCTGTATTTACAGGAGAAGGCTGAGCCGTAGTAGAATTAGTCAAATTAATGACTAAAGGGGGAGAGGAAGAGCGAGTAGAAGTTTTGTTTCGATTAAGGTCGATAACAAAAGGCTCAGAAGAGGTGAGCTCCCTTGAAGATGATCGTGGATAAGTAGTGCGTCCACTGACTGGGATGACTAGAGTATCTGGTCTAGCCTGAGAAGATGGTGAGAGAGTGGTGTGTCCACTGACTGGAATTATCAGCGAACCTTATGGAGCTTGGGAAGACAATGAAGTGGTGCGTCCACTGACAGAAATTATCAGTGGGCCTTCTTCAGATGATTTAGCAGACTGTGGAGGAGTGATACGCACTTTTACAGGAATAACCAAGGTGTCAACTGTTGATGTTTCATCATCATCCATAGCTTGTAAGACTTTTGAATATTCATCTTTGTACATGCGAGAGTCACTGTAGTAGGCTTCGACTCCTCTGAAAGGATTAATGTCCGCGACTTCCTTTTGAACTTCTCCATTTTCATCAATGTATTTGAAGCACTGGTGAAGAGTGGAGGGGACAATATTGTGTTCATGGAGGAAAGGTCTTCCGAAAAGCAGGTTGTAAGATCCAACTAACTCAATCACGTAGAATGTGATACTCGACCGAAAATTGCCTATTTGTATTTTTAGGCAAATTTTTCCCAGAGGTTCGCTCTTGCCTTGATTGAACCCCAAAATGGTAGTGACTTTCTTGGTTAGACGATGAACTGGAATCCGTAAGGCATCCAAGAGACTCTTAGGCATAATACTTAGAGCTGATCCTAGGTCAATTAGAATGCGGTTGACCTTCATCGTGTTAACGTACCCAGTGAAGTAAAGAGGCCGATCATGACGATTGTCTTCTAGAAGCATATCGTCTTGGGTAAAAGTGATATTCGAAATGAATTCCAAGACACTGTTGCAATGTAGGCAAGTCATCGGCTCTGCTTCCGGCTTCTTCAGATGAGTCAGGCAAGAGTCTGCTTGCAGTAGAGCTTCACTTAACGTTTTCCGAGTTTCCTTGGATAAACGTAAAAGTTCGAAGATGGATAACCTGGCTGGAGTGTTAGCAAGTTGAGCCAGAATGTCAAAATTATATAGCTTCTGCAATCCGGGAAGGAGAGACTTCTTGATTGGTTTGTCGAAGCGGGCAGGTTGCTTCCCTTTGTCAGTTGTTGTTGGTTTAGATGGAATCGTCTCAGCAGGAGCATTTGAATGTCCTTCGTTAGAAATGGGTGCTGGAGTTGTAACCGGAGGGACATCAGAAGTTTCTTCAGGAACTTCAGCATAATCTTTCAAGTATGTTTTTCCTGACCGGGTTCCGGAGAGAGCTTCAACTTCAGGCTTAGGTTCAGGGTCTATTAAAACCATATTGCAATCCTTCGTCTTGTTCTTGGTATTTTGGTGCTTGATAAGAGCTTCAGTCCAGAAACCGAGACCAACACGGGATTGATTATGTCTCAAAGTGAGGGCTAGAGGCACTCGGAGTCCTTTGTCGGAATTTAAACCAGGAGCAGTGGCTAGATCATAACCCATCTTCGCCATTAATTCACGAGATTGTGAACTATATAGATGAAACGCAGGTTTGTATCTGTCTTCAGATCGAGGTATAGTTTCTGCCTCCGTAGGGGGTGATTGTCCTGCTAGGATAAAAGTAGAGGTTAGAGAAAGATTGGGTATGATGCTAGAAGTCATATGGCATGACTTAGTCTTCCCAAGTTTCTTTTTAGACAGAGGGGCCTTCTGAGGTGAAGAAGAAGGCGTTTCGAACTCTGCCACTAAATCGGGGTGGATCCACATAATCTCTCCCTTTTTAGTGGTGACGGGAACAAGTCCTTCATTCTGGGCTGGTAGAATATTCATAACCTCAAGGGTTGCTTTAGGGATAGGGACAATCCCATTTTCCACCAATAACGGAGGGAAGTCACCGAACTGCATCGAAATCACATTTGCTGTGACTGTCTTGTCTTTAGGTGTTAATGTCACAGCTCCTGATTTGATCATTTCTTGGATCTTTCCTTTTAACACAAAGCAAGACCGGATTGTATGACCCAGCATTCTGTGATATGGACAGTATTTTGGATGATCCGTCTTATTGGCTTCATCAGGCTTTTTGATCTCTGGCAGTTGTATCTTGTTACCTTTAAGTAAACATTCGAAGATGCCTTGAACATCGTCATCGTCGAAAGAGCATTCTTCCTTCGGCCGAGGAGGTCTCTGCTGTTGATTCGTTGGGGCTGGGGTAGCTTGAGCAGGCATTACCTCTTGATTTTTGCTCTGAAGATTGACTTCGAGAGTCTCTTTTCCTTTGCGATTGTTGGGTCGCGTATTATTGCTAGTACCTTGACTTGATTCATTGGGAGTCATGTGTACCCCAGACCTTTAAAAGTTTCGGCACTGACTTCGGCAGCTTTGGCACTGACGATGAAGGAAGGCCAATCTTGGAATTGAGTGGATCCTGTCCACATGCTGATGATTGGTAAGAGGTTCGACTTACAAGTGTCGATAGTGACGGCATCGGGAGTTCCGAGAGGCAATTTTAGGGCTTCTCTTCTGAATCTTTCAATGAAGCTCTCAGTGCTTTCATTATTTTTCTATTTGATTCGTATGAGGGCTGACATGGTCATGTCGTTAATGCCTTCATAGAATCGTTCTAGAAACATCTGTTTAAACCCGACAAACGAAGTGATGCACCCATCAGGGAGACTTCGATACCATTCATAAGCAGTTCCTTTAAGACAACCAACAAATACCCGAGTAAGGAGGGCATCGCTCGGTTGTAACTAATCAGTCATCACCTCAAAATGATTGATGAACTGACTTAGGGAGGTGGTCCCATAAAAAAAAGAGATGGTTGAAGGCTTGTATTTTGGGGGCTATGATACATCCTTCCATTGTATGGGATAAGGTTGCTTAATACCCAATCTTTGTAAGCCTTCCTTTTGCTTGAACGCTTCGAATTGAGACCGAAGATTCTTTAACTCTTCAGTGACCGCTCCGGAAGATTGCGGTGTCGTTGCTTGTTGGGTATAATTGGGAGGAGGGACTGCAGCATATGTACCACCCCCAGCTCCGGACTGACTTGGAGTGGGCTGTACATGAATATTAGACTGTACCCCCGAAATAGTAGAAGGTTCCAGATTTGGGGCAACAGGAGTATTTAATACTACTAGTGGTGCTGTTTGTTGAACTTGCTGAGTTTGCTGCTGAGCTTGTATAAGAGTATGCATAGCAGTCAATGTATCCGCCATGGCTCGTAATTGTTGTTCTAAGGAAGAAATCCTTTGTTCATGAGCCTCAGTGCTAGTCGAAGGTTCGTGATTGCCGTCTACCATATAGGTGGTAATCACTCGAGGTATCGACGACGAAACAGTCTGTTCTGAATCGTCGCTATGAGAGTCAACATCTTTCCCAGGACTATTCACGGGAGTTAATACTGGGAAGTTGGACTCTCCTAAGAAATCCTCCATGGTCTCAGGATTATCACTTGGATGAGAAGAAGAAGAGATACTGGTTGAAGTTTCGGTTCTGGATCTGGTGCCAAGGTAAACACTGTCTTCAGAATCAGCTCGTATTCTACCCCCAGTATTTTTGGAGGTCATGTTGATGGAAGCATAAAGAGGTTCATCTTCGTCTGATATTGATTCATGTTGAATCCGTTCGAAGACAGATCGCCTTTTCGGTGAACAACAACACTGGATGACAACCCGAGGTTGGAAGTTACAACCATGCTCTTCATGACGAATATGATCAATGTCAGAGATAGATGGAGTGTTGATTCTCAGCTTGTTTTGCAAATGCTCCCGGAGATCCGCGGAAACGGATTGGGAAGTGTTTGAAGATGGTTTCTGTGTAGAAACTTGTCTTTTATTCTTCTGTCTTTTTGGTTCTTGAGTGTATAAAGACCGATTGATTTGAGCGATATAATTCTTAGCATATTGTGCATCAGGGTCCATTATACTTGTCTCAGTTTGATAAGGCTTCTTTATGTCAGAAGTAGAACCGAGACGATTCCGGTTAAGCTTATCACGAAGGTCCATAGGAGGTACAACCTTGGTATCAGTCCTGGATACTTGTAATTTGCCTTTCTCGGATCGAGAAATTTTGAGAGAAGGAAGATGAACATTATTCCGACTGGGAGTCGGTAATAATCCATCTTTAGAGGAAGTAGCCAAAAGGCGTTTTGCTTTGTTCGATCTAGTAAGAGTACTATTCGAATTCCCCAGAGGTAAAAACCTTAGGAGCAGAGGAGTTGACTAAAGAGTCGTTCTCCTTGGTTGGCACAAGATGTGCAAGTTGTGGGGGAATCATTTGTATATTTGGTGGAAGAGAACCCCCAGCCTGGCCTTGAGAGACAGTCAAAGGACTGTATTGGTTGGCATATGCTGACTTCAGAGAATACGCTGTCTTTTGACTAGCGTATGGTTGGTCAGTGATTGCCATACGCACAGAGTCATTAATGGCTAAAGAGCCGACTGCTGTCGTAGGAGTAGAAGAAGAAGAGACTTTGGCATGTCCAGAGATGGGTTTCCTTGAACACGCTGACTTGGTTAAAGAACCTTTTTTGTCAGCGTGACTAGGAGAAGCCACTGTTGCTGTATTCAGAGAAGCCGATGAGTGCTTCGCTGAGGTTGAAGACGTGTTCTTGTCAGCGTGGGGAGTGACAGAAGCGTCTCGGGTCGTCGGAGAGGTGAAGAAACTCTCTTTTATAGAGTTCTGGATAACTGCTCTGGGCATACGCTCAGTTAGTTACTTGACGTGTGCATAACTGCAGGGACGCGTGGCGAAGTTTGGTGGAGACACGTTGGAGTGCGGTTGAGAGTGATGGAGTATATCCAGGAGCGATTGATGGCATGAAAGCCACGTTGCATAACTTCTGAATGAGTGGATCACTAAGTAAAGGACACGTGAAAACGTGTGTTGACTGTATATTTGAAGCCATCCTGAATGCATTTGCTGTGATACGCTGTCTTGTTGAAGAGGAGTCGTATAGAGTCCACACGCTCACTTAGTTGACAAGGAGTGGTATGGAGTACATACGCTCACTTGGTAGACAAGGAGTCGTATGGAGTACATACGCTCACTTGGTTGACAAGGAGTCGTATGGAGTACATACGCTCACTTGGTTGACAAGGAGTCGTATGGAGTATATACGCTCACTTGGTTGACAAGGAGTCGTATGGAGTTCATACGCTCACTTGGTTGACAAGGAGTCGTATGGAGTTCATACGCTCACTTGGTAGACAAGGAGTCGTATGGAGTACATATGCTCACTTGGTTGACAAGGAGTCGTATGGAGTACATACGCTCACTTGGTTGACAAGGAGTCGTATGGAGTATATACGCTCACTTGGTTGACAAGGAGTCGTATGGAGTTCATACGCTCACTTGGTTGACAAGGAGTCGTATGGAGTACATACGCTCACTTGGTTGACAAGGAGTCGTATGGAGTTCATACGCTCACTCGGTTAACAAGGAGTCGTAAGCATTGGGGGAGTAGACACGTGGCTGTCCTCAATCTTCTCAAATACGCCATATCTTCCAATAACTGACAAATATCTCTCGAGCGTCGTGTTACGGATATGACGGCTGACAGACTATCAGAGATGACAGTAATGATGGCTGTACATTTATGATGGCTAATGAGCTGTCCTCGTAAGAGACAAAATTACCTCTCAAAAATCCATACGATGGTTAATCTTCCTAGGACTGTTGTCTTTGCACGAAAGACGAAGTGTCAGATTCATCCTCCATTGAGCATGTGCTGTACTGTCATTCAAAAAATAATAAAATATTCACTGAGCGTATGGCTTTAGCTGAGCGTATGACTTTGAGCGTATGGCCTTTGAATGAGCGTATGGCTTTGGCTGAGCGTATGACTTTGAGCGTATGGATATTTTTGACTTGGTCTTATGTCAGCGTGTCATAATTTTTCACACCCTACAATATGTCCAGGTGACGTACGTCACCGCTATATACTTGTCTTCATCTTATGCTTGGTGTCTGTTAGACGGAGTTGGTTTTGGTCAGGTGGATCGGCAAACGCTTTCGTACGTGCCCAATAATTGGTATCAGAGATTTGGACGTTCTGGCAAACATGTCTACGGAGCAGATGAACACTCGTATGATCACTCTAACAGGAGAAAACTGGACGATTTAAAAGCCAAGGATGGAGTACCTACTCTGGTGCAAGGACTTGCATGGTCCATTGTAGGGCGACAGCGCAAAGCCAACGGACAAAGCTACTAAAGACTGGAAACGACTTGATCAGAAAATAGTTGGATTTATCCGCCAATGGTTAGATGATTCGGTGCTTCACCACATATACATGGAGAGTTCAGCAAAAGTATTATGGGAGAAGCTGCATTCGCTGTACGAAAGGAAGACGACTGACAACAAGGCGTTTCTTATTCGCCAACTCCTCAACTCGAAGTACACGGAGTGGCACAACATCTGAACGAGGTTTAGGGTATCATCATTCAGCTATCTGCAATGGAGATAGTGATTGATAATGAGCTTCATGCTCTATTGCTCTTGAGTACTCTGCCGGAAAGCTTGGAGACGTTGGTGGTGTCGGTGAGCAACTCCGCGCCTGATGGAGTTGTCAAGATGGAGGCAGTCAAAAGTAGCTTGTTGAATGAGGAGGTCCGATGCAAACAAGTGGAATCGTCATATGAGTCCGCTCTGTAGGAAGGAAATCGTAAAACAGAATACTCTAGAGGGGGGTTGAATAGAGTAGGCAGCGAAATATTGCTAATTAAAAAACTCGTTAGCAGTTAGATCACAAATATCATTATAATCACAAAATAAATGACAGTAATGAAAGAGTGATCAGAAGGCAAACGCAAATACCGAGATTTATACTAGTTTTTCTCTTGTGAGGACTAGTCCAGTTGGAAGAACTCTAGCTTCCAGTTGAATCCACTATTGAAAAATCTCGCAAGTTTACATACAAAGTTCTTGCTACTTCTACAGACGCGAGCTTTGATACGAAGAACTCAACCAACTTCAATTGTGAAGAGTCAATCTTCTATCAAGTCTCTGATTACAATCGCTCTGAAACTTCTAGACTGCACCGTACTGGCAAATCGACTAGAGGATTGTAGTAAATCGACTAGAGGATTGTAACTGGCTTGGAATTTGAAAATGAAAACTTTTTAGAACTCTTTGGAAGAAATATAAGCTTTAGAAGAGAAGAGATTGAAAGTAAATTGGTGATTTGAAATGATCGAAATCCTTCTCTATTTATAGTTTTTCCAAAGGCAGAACTCTGGCCGAGTTCTGTCAGGGTTTGGTCAGTTGATTTTATGAAAAATAATTTTAGCTTTTTAAAAAAGTCCTTCAGAAGCTTTTTGTAAAAATAGATGTTTTTCAAAAATATAGGTCATTTTGAAAAGATAGGTCAGTTTTGAAAAACGTTTTCGGATAGCCTATTTGCCAGTACGACTTGGTGTACAATGTATTCCTAGACTCAATAAAATAAAAAATTATATTGCTTTGAAGGAAATACATTCTGGGTGGCAAACAACTTCGTATTGAACGGAGTAGATATCCATCTTTGATCAGTGTCCAAAACGTCGTTAGTAAATATCTGAATTGACTCGCATTTATATCGAGACAGAGTTTGATCAATTATTAAAATCAGATTTAACCATGACCAATGTGCCAACAATATCCCCCATTTTGATAATTGACAAACCTTGCCGATATAACATCTTGGTTTTGATCAATTCAAAAGTGTACCGAAAGTACCGAAAGATAAAATGAAAAAAATTGTTCATAACATATATTCCTGTATTCATGAAGATGTTATATCTTATTTCTCCTCCGTTGTCACTTAGCAAAATATTTGCAAAGAGAAAGCTCCCCCGAAATAAATACATAAGTAACAATCAGTGAAGAAACACAAAACATAAAAACATTCATCACAGGCATGGTAAAAATATTTATAGAAAAATAAGATAAACTTAAATGATATAAACAACACAGGCATGGTATTTGTCACAGGCAGTTTATATGAAGCATAAAGAAAGATAATGCTATAAAGCTGAAACAAATAAAATGCTAAGCTGAATAATAAACTAAAGTAAAACATATGCCAAACTGAGGCATAAAAACATGTCTATGAAGAGTCACAAATCATATCCAAAAATAAAGTGTACTGATAATATCTTGGAATGTCGGAGCATTTCCAAGTAAACATAAGACAAAATAGACAGTCTCAAACAGTAACATCTCAGAAATCATCATCCTCATCCTCATCATCATCGGCTGCAGCGCCAGCATGTCCAGAAGGACCAGCTCCAGAAGTGCCGGCTCCAGAAGTATGCGGAGTGACACCAGAAGTACGATACCAATCGTATGCATTCCCTGGATGGAACAGAGAGTGGACGACCTCATCATTAATGTGGTAGCCAGAAGTGTCTCGAGGTAGAGAGATGGCAGAGTGACCCGTCTGTGCAAATCGTAGATCGGCGAAGGAGTTGGCAATAGCCTGGAACTGAATCAGAGCATCATTAGTAGTTGGGACTCTCCAATGCAATTTGGAGCCCAAAATTTCAAAAAAAAGGTAAATGTAGAATGGGTTGGGTTTGTATGAGAATAGTAGGAAATGATAAAGTGAGCTCCGGTCCCAAAAATTGTGTGGTCAAAAATTAATGTAGAAAAAAAATAATATAAAGTTTAGAATCTAGAAAGTTGGGCTCCAAATTGGAACTTACTATTCTACAAAACGAGTTTCTACAATCTAGAATCTAGAAATTGGGAGGCCCAACCCTTAGCACCCATGGATGGGTTGTGACCGAAATTGTAGAAATTGTAGAAATTGAGACTAGGGATGAGACTTATTATTCTACAAAATGAGCTCCTACATTCTAAATCTAGAATCTAGAAAATGTGATGGGCCTTACTAATGGTGCTCTCACGTCACGAAACTCATGTTCCCTGTAAGTGTCTACATAAAATGACTGCAGATCTGATAGATGCTGGTGAATACCCTCAAAGGTCATAGGGTAAGACTGAGGAGGACCGGGTGCTGTGGGAGTAGGTGTAGGAGGAGCAGTAGGTGGAGGAACAGTGGCAATGCTGCGATGAGAGAGTTTGAGGAACTTGGGCTCAGGGTCCAGAGCACAAGTGGATAAGTCAATATCGAATCTCTGAAAGATGCGTGGGATGATCATCGCATACGAGAGGTTACGATCTCTACCGCGACATCTACCCATAATCTGAATGATAGTCTTAGGGACAGAAAAAGGAATCCCCTTAAGAATATGATATAAAGCAGAAAGCTCAAGTGTAGTGACATCATCTTTTGAAGTAGATTTTAGAAGTAGAGTTGAATAGATGATGCGATGTAATTCATGTTGACACAAAGTCACAGTCAACCAAATATTGACTACATTGACTAAATAATATTTGTATTAATTCAATACGACACACGACGACTGCATTCAGTTCAAGACAGATGACAGCTCAGTCTCCGGCTCTCAGTGTGTTCTGGAGTCTGTATTTTATAATTTCATTGAGTCTAGACTTGTGTACTCTGAGTCATGCTGAGCTCTTGGAACTTAGTCTATAACCTACCCAAAATCCCAAGCTCCACTGAACCAAAAACTGCCCACTGGTCCCCTTAGAACCACTCTGTGCTCTGGAGACAGAGTTCGGGCCGAACTCTGCCTCCACACAGAGTTCGGGCCGAACTCTGTCCCCTAGAAATCAGGAACCCTAATTTTAGGGTTAGCTGGTTGCTAGTTGTCCAACGGCCAAATTTTTGAATTTTTCTACCCGAATTCTGGCCGAATTCTGCCTATAAAAACACTATAAATAGGGCATGAATTCTCTCATTTCAAATCATCCAATCTTCTCTTCTCTTCTCTCTTATAAGCTCAAAAAAGCCATACCCTTCCCATCTACTAGCCACAAGCCTCCTAAGTCTCGAGTGCTCAGCATCTCTCAGTTAGGATTCTTGTGCAAGAGTCGAAGAAGTCGCTTGGACAATTCCAAGCAAATCGCCACTGCGATCCTCTGTTAGAAGTTGACGTGCTCTTCTGAAGAAAAGGCACGGGTTGTAAACTACTATTTCACAAATAGTGGATTTAATCCTGAGCTAGAGTTCTCAGGCCTGGACTAGTCCTCCACGAGGGAAACCAGGTTAAAATCGCTGTGTTTGCGTATGCTCTTCTGCTCTTCATTTATTTTCCGCACTTTACTCTGATTATTTGTTGTTGGTAAAAGAGTTATTTTTAATTGGCTATTTTTCTATATAAACTCTATTCACCCCCCTCTAGAGTTGCCAAACTGTTCTTCAATTGGTATCAGAGCTCTGTTCTCTTTATAAGGACTAACATCCTAAGAGCTGATCCATGGCAACCACACAATCCTTGATTTCCAATCATGGTGAAGGTCAGTCCACTCATAGGCCTCCCCTATTTGATGGGACTAACTACACATATTGGAAAACAAGGATGAGCTTCTATCTTAAGTCTCTAGACTTTGACCTGTGGACTGTCGTCACTGACGGTTACAAAAAGCCCGCCAGAATAGTTGTCGATGGTGACCTCATTGAGAAACCACACGACAAATATTCTGTCGAGGAGAAGAAACAGGCAAGTCTAGATGCTAGGGCTATTAATGCTTTATTCTGTGCCATAGACAGGAATGAGTTCAACAGGGTCTCTACATGCACCACTGCTCATGAAGTATGGAGACTTCTAGAAGTGACGCATGAAGGAACCACACAGGTCAAGGAATCCAAAATAAGCCGTCTCACTCAAGAATACGAAGCTTTCAAGATGAAGCCAAGTGAGACGATCACTCAAATGTTCACAAGATTCCTCGACATCATCAATCCTCTATCCTCGCTTGGAAAGCAGTACTCAAACCACGAGAAGATTCGTAAGCTGCTCAGAGGGCTACCAAAAATTTGGAACCCTAAGGTGACCGCCATCATAGAAGGAAACGATCTCACAACAATGTCAATGGAGACCTTGATGGGTAAGCTTATGACTCACGAGCTTGACCTCAAGGACTTCGAAGAGCCTGCTCCGAAGACCAGGGAGATCGCACTCAAAGCTCATCAACGAAGAGCTAATCATGATGAGACCGAAGAAGATAATTCGGATGATGAAGACCAAGCCCTCATGGTTCGCAACTTCAGGAAATTCTTTTGCTTCAATCGAAGGAAGAAGGAATCTCAAGAAGACGATGAAGAAGAAGCAACTTGTTACGGTTGCAAGAAAACTGGACATGTCCGAAAAGACTGCCCATTCCTGAAGAAGAGCAATCGCTATGAGAAGCCATACAAAAAGAACTCATCAAAGAAATATGCCAACACAGGCATCTGGCATGAAAGTGAAGCAAGTGACTCTGAGGAAGAAAAGGACTCTCCTCAAGATACAGCAAATGTATGCCTGATGGCAACTTCTAACAAGGTATCTAACGAAACTCTGGATGACTTCTCTTTTGATGAACTTGGCGATGCTTTCACTGATTTACTCGATGATCATAAAAAGGTCATCGGTAAATATAAACATGCCAAGGACAAAATCAAAAGTCTAGAAGATGAGATACAAAGAATTTCTTTACTTCTTGATAATGTTAGAAACACATCACCCACTAATGACACTGATGAAGTATCCAAGCTTAAATTAAGCTTACATGATGCTAAAGCACGTATTGAGCAACAAACTCAAGAAATCACTACTCTCAACACGTTGCTTGCTGAAGAAAAGAGTAGACACAAGATTTCCATGACTAAGATTTATGGCTTAAATATTAAGGTTGATGAACTGCAAGCTGTTTCTAAAAGATTAGAAACCAATTTGGGTAAACAGGTTGTTCAACCTCAAACCCAATCTCATGGGCACAATACCACTCATGCTAGTCAATCACGTCATTCTCATGCAGCACATAGCCATGCATTTATATACACAAACTTTCTCAAACCACGTGCACGTAAGAACAATTCTCACTCAGTACACACTCATCATGCACAAAGACACAATCAACATCACTCCACACATAAAAATCATCATGCCATGCCATATAGACAAAATCATCATACAATGCCATATAGACAAGGTTCTCATATACCATATAGACAAAATCATTATGCCATGCCATCTAGACAATATCAGCAAGTCACACATCATAGACAATACCATCATTCTATGCCTCATAGACACCATCACCATGCCACTTATTCCATGCATAATCATCTTCACCATGCTAACTCTTCACATCATGTCCATCCTCATCCTGTTGCTTACAGATATTATTCTCATGCTCCTAGTATAAATAAGAATGCTATCTGTACTTATTGTGGATTACATGGACACATCTCACCACAGTGCAGAGTTAGAAGACTTGTAGATAAAAGGATATATGCTTGGTTCCCAAAGACTAACTTTTCAGGACCCTCAAGAACTTGGGTACCAAAGGTCACATCTACTCTTGATGTAGGTGGACCTTCCCTCCTCAACTGAAAGTAAGTGGATTCTCGAAAGTGGATGCTCGCGATATATGACGGAAGACGCAAATCTTTTTGCATCACTATCGATGAAGAGAGAAGGATACGTATCCTTCGGTAACAATCTCAAAGGGCACATTATAGGTAATGGTATCATTGGTCATCCTCCTTCTCCTGTAATAAAGGATGTCTGCCTAGTGACCGAGTTAAAGCATAACCTGCTCAGCATTAGTCATCTTGCTGATCATGGATATGATATTAACTTTGGACAAAACAGTTGCTACATCTATGATAGGTCAACAGGAGACATTGCTTTTGAAGGGAAAAGAGAGGACAACATCTACATTTTCTATCTTTCTATAAATACTAACAATGCAGGTAGATGTCTATATGCCCACAAAGACGAACGACTACTTTGGCACCAGCGTCTTGGTCATGCCAACATGGATGCTATATCCAGGCTTTCCACCAAGAAGCTAGTGAGAGGATTGCCTGACATCACGTTCAAAAAGGACACGGTATGTGCCGAATATGAACTAAACAAGGCAACTAAATCCTCATTTCATTCTATCAACTCTGTAAGCACTACTAGACCCTTGCAACTACTTCATATGGATTTATTTGGTCCTAGTAGAATAGCCAGCCTTGGAGGCAAACTTTATGCATTTGTTATTGTTGATGATTTTTCGAGATTTACATGGGTTTTCTTTCTCGCTAATAAGAGCGATGCTATTTCTGCTTTCAAAATTTTTGTAAAGAAAGTTCAAAACGAAAAAGGCTACATGATTACTCGAATCCGAAGTGATCATGGAGGCGAATTCGTAAATTATGATTTTGAAAGTTTTTGTAATACAAATGGTTTTGATCATGAATTTTCTTGTCCTAGAACTCCTCAACAAAATGGTGTTGTGGAGCGGAAGAATAGAACTCTCGGCGATATGGCCAGAGTCATGTTGAATAAATTTTCACTTCCAAAATATTTTTGGGGAGAAGCTGTTAGTACAACATGCCACATTTTGAATAGGGTGCTGATTCGTCCAATTGCGAAGAAAACACCTTATGAGCTTTGGTTTGGGAGAACTCCCAATGTTTCTTATTTTAAAATTTTTGGTTGTAGATGTTTTATCCTTAACACCAAAGATAACTTAGGCAAATTTGATGCCAAAGCTGACGATAGTATCTTTCTTGGTTATGCCGCCAAGAGTAAGGGATATAGAGTTTTTAATAAACGCTCACTTATTGTGGAAGAGTCAACAAATGTGACTTTTGATGAAGACAACAGTGCATCAAGTACTCTTGATGATGACGTTGAGCCATCAACTTCTACTCCAATGAATACTTCAACCGAAACTAATTCTCTGGAGGGTTTGCCTAAGAAATTCTCTTTCAAACCTTCTCATCCAGAAAATTTAGTTATAGGAGAAGTTTCACGTGGAGTAACTACTAGATCATCACTAAGAGACTCCGTTGCTAGCTCTGCCTTCATTTTACAAGTAGAGCCTAAAAATATTTCTGAAGCTTTTAATGATGAATTTTGGATTTCTACTATGCAAGAAGAATTCAACCAATTCGAGAGAAGCCAAGTATGGGAACTCGTTCCTAGACCGGTTAATCACTCGATAATTGGTACTAAATGGGTTTTTAGAAACAAAGTAAATGAAGATGGTTCAGTCACACGTAACAAAGCTCGTCTAGTAGCTCAAGGATACAACCAAGAGGAAGGTATCGACTACGATGAGACGTATGCTCCTGTTGCTAGACTAGAATCTATTCGGATGCTTTGTGCTTTTGCTAATTTTCAAAACTTTAAATTATTTCAAATGGATGTGAAAAGTGCTTTCCTGAATGGTTTTATTAAGGAGGAAGTTTATGTGAAACAACCTCCTGGCTTTGAAAATCATAAATTTCCCGACCACGTGTTCAAGCTAAAGAAAGCACTTTATGGCCTCAAACAAGCCCCCAGAGCTTGGTATGAAAGGCTAAGTAGCTTCTTACTTGAGAAAGGTTTTTCAAAAGGGAAAATTGACACTACACTGTTTATAAAATCTTTTAAAGACACCATTTTATTAATTCAGATTTATGTTGATGATATTATTTTTGGGTCTACTGATGAAACTCTTTGTCAAGAATTTGCCAAGTGTATGCAGACGGAATTTGAGATGAGCATGATGGGAGAGCTCAACTACTTTCTTGGTCTGCAAGTAAAACAACTGGCAAATGGAACTTTTATCTGTCAATCGAAGTATACCAAGGACATGCTGAAGAAGTTCGATCTTGACAACATCAAACCAATCAGCACTCCAATGGCTACATCAACCAAACTCGAACCAGATGAGAGCGGCAAACCCGTTGATCAACGTAAGTATCGAGGTATGATAGGCAGCTTACTTTATTTAACTGCTAGTCGCCCCGATATCATGTTTAGTGTTTGCCTATGTGCTAGATATCAAGCAAATCCGAAGGAATCTCACATGACCGTGGTTAAGCGTATCTTTCGATACCTTAAGGGTACGGTTACAGTGGGCCTATGGTATCCCAAGTCAACATCATTTGACCTCATCGGTTACTCTGATGCTGACTTTGCTGGATGCAAGGTCGACCGTAAAAGTACGAGCAGCACGTGTCATTTATTAGGAAAGGCTTTAGTCTCATGGTTTAGCAAGAAGTAGAACTCTGTCGCACTATCCACAACAGAAGCTGAATACATAGCAGCTGGGCGTTGTTGTGCACAAATTCTGTGGATGAAGCAAACCCTTGAAGACTATAAGTTATCTTTCATGCATATTTCTATATTCTGTGACAATACTAGTGCCATCAATTTGACTAAGAACCCTGTCTGCCACTCACGCACTAAACACATTGAGATCAGACACCACTTTTTGCGTGATCATCAGCAAAATGGCACGATTAACTTAGAATTTATTGACACTGATCATCAGCTAGCAGATTTCTTTACTAAGCCATTATCCGAAGAGCGCTTCAATTTTTTTTGTCGTGAACTCGGAATTTTGGATGAAGCAGTTATAAGTTGAGACTTGCATAAATATCGAGTATATTTTGATTCTTTTATGACGAATTTATTATGGGTACAAGCCGAAAGGGTCCTTCTGACAAAAAGGCGTAAAAGCCTAAGCGACACGGTGCACTAGTCCTCAGGACTACCGCTAGCTGGGATCCGGCCCCTGCAGCTAACCCATGGCAAATTTGAAATACTAAATTACAATATATTTCCTTGTTTATTATATGGTTTGTTCCGATTTATTATTGCCTAATTGATTTTTCCTAAAGTTCATTATGACCTTTGTGTACCTCTCTATGTACTTCATTGTTTTCATCAATCTTTTATCCTCAAAATCTCTTTTGTTCAACACTTAATCAATGTTTCTATCTTTTTAGCCTGCTTTTAGTTCTGGACTACTGATCCAGAACTCGGGCCGAACTCTGCCCCTACCAGAGTTCGGGCCGAGTTCGGTCCCTTAGTTCCAGCGTCGGGATCTGGCTCTGCCGTTGGATCAATTTAGATCCTATGGTCAATTTTTCATCCAACCAAAGACAAACCCCTACTTTATGTCGGGACTCCTTCTCTCTCCTTCACCATTGCCTCCTTCCTCACCTCTCCAAACTCTTTCCTTCAAACCCTAACCCTAGTTTTTGATCTAGAGTGCTCCATTGCTCCTCAAAATCAAGAAAAAAAGGGTTTCTCGTCATTCTCTTCCACTGTTTATTAATCATTTGAGGTATCATTCTTGTCTTCTATACTTCACTCTATCAAGTTTTTATGGCTCCTCGCTTATTCAATCGTGGAAAGAGGATTCGAACTGAGAGTGTTTCCTCTTCGGATACTCCTCCGACGAAGGAACATATCATTGAACAACTTCAACCACCTCATCCGTTGTTCAACCCACCTCGTCCTCGAAACCCTTCTACCTATGACAACCGATTATTTGTTTCGCTAGATGCCTCAAACAACTGGTTTAGTGACTATCGGAATCGTCAGGTATTCGCAGGACATCCTATTAATTTTTCTATCTTCTCTCAATATGATTCTTTATTTCATGACCTCTGCTTTGATGAGCTTGTCACTACCACTTCTGCTATCTATCGTCATGCTGTCCAAATGTTCTACTGCAACATGACCTTTGATGATCTCCATATTTATTCACGAGTTGCAGGTATCAATATATCTTTTGATGACTTTGACTTAGCCGAATATCTTGATCTTCAAGAGCCCAATTCTTGGGAAAAGCTAGTTGACGCTCGCTCGTTCCATTTTTCCGACGGAATTTCCCTTGAGAGCTTCAAGGATGATTTGTGTACTCCATACACATGTCCTCGCAAGCTCACGGCTAAATATCTCAACCCCTATTTTTCTGATCTACATTGGATTATTTCTAACACCATTCTACCCAAAACAGGTTTCCATGATGACATCACTTATATTGAAATATCTGCTCTTTATCATCTTCACTTTGGAATTTCTTTCAATCTTCCACGTACAATGATGGACTGGATGATTCACTGTAGGAAGAAACCACGAGCTCTGGTTTATCCTCTGTACCTTCCTATGATCTTTCGTGCATTTAACATACCACTTGATATCTGTCTGTTCTTGCCTGCTCCTGCTTTCCTGTCCAAGGCACGTCATACTCAGGCAGTTGTCGTCTCTCCTGAGGCCTCTGAGCATTCTGATGATAAGGAGCCTGACGCCCCTCCTTTCGGTCAGGATGCACCACCTCCACCTGCCACTCTTGACTCCATCCAGACCATGCTCCAGGATCGTTTCTACTTAGAGGCTGATCGGTGGGCTCAGATGGACTACCGCACTACCCTGCAGATGAGTGCACTCAGCAACTCGCTGCATGATATTCGGTACTCCATGTCCCATCATCCTACTATGCCCATTCCCATGCAGCGGGATCCCGATCGTGAGGGATATCGCATTGATGATCCATGGGTCTTGCGTTACCTGGATCCGAGTGCTGCTCTTGTGGATCCCAGACGTTCCAACTCTCCTGGACCTTCTCGTGCTCCGTGATGGAGATTGGCTCGATCTGCTGCTGCTACTGCTGATGATCTTAGTAACTTTTTGCTTTCAGTTATTTAGTTTATTATGGATTTATGTAGCTGGTTTTATGTACTCTGTTTATGAGTTGGCCACTTGGTTTGGTGGATGACATTTTCTGTCATTTATCATAGTTTTACTTTATGTCAGTGACTTATTTTGCTTAGTATTTCACTGTTTCTTCTCTGCTTGGTGTGGTTGCATTACTATTCATTGCTTCTTTATATTGCTAACTGCCAAAAGGGGGAGAAATAATGTATATTTTATTTTTATTTTTATAGTTTTGTGCTTGTTTTGCTTTTGGGAGATATTATCTATCAGGCCACCGGTTCTATGCATTCGTATATCTGTGTATATCTGTGCTTGTTCTTGCTCTGGGATATTATCTATCAGGTCACAGGTTCTATGCATTTTGTACGGGGGAGAGCTATAGCTTCCAGCTCGACACCGTTCATGGTTTACGGGGGAGCTATCTTCTTTTAGCTCAGGCATCGTTTATGGGGGAGCTATGTTACAATCAACTGTGTCCAGGTATGAATATTGAAATATACATATATTATTTTGTCAATTATCAATATGGGGGAGATTGTTGACACAAAGTCACAGTCAACCAAATATTGACTACATTGACTAAATAATATTTGTATTAATTCAATACGACACACGACGACTGCATTCAGTTCAAGACAGATGACAGCTCAGTCTCCGGCTCTCAGTGTGTTCTGGAGTCTGTATTTTATAATTTCATTGAGTCTAGACTTGTGTACTCTGAGTCATGCTGAGCTCTTGGAACTTAGTCTATAACCTACCCAAAATCCCAAGCTCCACTGAACCAAAAACTGCCCACTGGTCCCCTTAGAACCACTCTGTGCTCTGGAGACAGAGTTCGGGCCGAACTCTGCCTCCACACAGAGTTCGGGCCGAACTCTGTCCCCTAGAAATCAGGAACCCTAATTTTAGGGTTAGCTGGTTGCTAGTTGTCCAACGGCCAAATTTTTGAATTTTTCTACCCGAATTCAGGCCGAATTCTGCCTATAAAAACACTATAAATAGGGCATGAATTCTCTCATTTCAAATCATCCAATCTTCTCTTCTCTTCTCTCTTATAAGCTCAAAAAAGCCATACCCTTCCCATCTACTAGCCACAAGCCTCCTAAGTCTCGAGTGCTCAGCATCTCTCAGTTAGGATTCTTGTGCAAGAGTCGAAGAAGTCGCTTGGACAATTCCAAGCAAATCGCCACTGCGATCCTCTGTTAGAAGTTGACGTGCTCTTCTGAAGAAAAGGTACGGGTTGTAAACTACTATTTCACAAATAGTGGATTTAATCCTGAGCTAGAGTTCTCAGGCCTGGACTAGTCCTCCACGAGGGAAACCAGGTTAAAATCGCTGTGTTTGCGTATGCTCTTCTGCTCTTCATTTATTTTCTGCACTTTACTCTGATTATTTGTTGTTGGTGAAAGAGTTATTTTTAATTGGCTATTTTTCTATATAAACTCTATTCACCCCCCTCTAGAGTTGCTAAACTGTTCTTCAATTCATAGTTAAACAAGTTTAAGTTATTGGCCTTAAACTTTCCAGGACGAGCACGTACGGGCGCACAAAGCTCATTCTTGAAACTAACGAGAGTCATACCATCGGGAAAATTGAAGTCAGTGATGTCATCGAGCGGTGCACCTTCGTTTGGAAGACCAAGGATTTCTACTAGCGATTCATCATTGAATTCGATATCTATCCCGCCGACACGAGTTCTCGCGATAAAAGTGTCTAACACGAAATTACAGTAAAATAATCTAATGGCATTAGTAGCTATAGAGAATTGCAAAGTAACAAAGTGATGTAACCCTAATACCTCAAAGCAAGGACGGTGGTCAGGAAAGACAGTCCATTTGATCGGAGATCCGGTACAAATAGTACGCATAATATAATCGACATACCAAAGTAGGGCTTGGTCGGAAGTTTTGAAATAAAACTCGTCCGATGCACCGTCATCTGATTGGACCGAAAAAAGAAGGAATCCGTATGCAGATCAGAAGACGATGCCTCTTCACTGGCATTGGTCTTCTTCCTATTGAAAGGATTGAATCTCTTAGGCATTCTATCCCCAAAACTAGAAACCCTAATAATTTGAAAGTGGAGGAGAGAAGGAATTATACCTTCCGAGAATCAGGTATGCTATAGAGAACGAGATTCTCTGCACGGATCCAAATTTTGGACGAAGATCTCCACGTGGATTGGAAGAAGGAAGGTGGAGAAGAGCTATGGTTTTCGGGGCACGGTTGCTGCTATTTTGATGAGGTTTGGAAGAATGAAGAAGAGGAGGTCTTGGGTTCTGACTGGTACATATATATACCCAGTCGAACTCTGGCCGAATTCGGACCGAACTCGGGCCTAATTTGCCAAGGGTTGTCTAGCTATAAAAAAATATTTATGGGGCCACATCTTTTTCATCAATTCGTTTCAAATGTTTAATTCATAGTTTAGTAATTTTAAATTTTAAATAATACTATTAATATTATTTTATAAATTAATATTCTTTAGTCAGCATTTGTCTCAGATTAGCTGTAGGAGTACTGTCCCAACAAACGGAGGTTCACCGAAGAACTCTTAAATACCGTTTCGCTTCGACCGTAGTCGTGGTGACAGACAGACTCTTTTTAGGCTTGTCTCAAAAACAGTTAATGAGTATTGAATAAATTAATTAATAAAACAAAATTAATTAATATTATTGACATCTAAAATTTCTAATTCTCGACGTAAATAATTGAAACGATCTTCCGCTAGAGATTTTATGAGTATGTCAGCTAATTAATTCTGTGTGTCTATGTATACAAGGTCTATTTCTCTATTTTGTTGATGATCTCTAAGAAAGTGATGTCGAATCTCGATATATTTAGTACGAGAGTGACATACTGGATTCTTAGTCAAATTAATAGAACTAGTGTTGTCATAGAAAATGGGTATGTGTGAAAAATGCAATCCATAGTCTTCTAAAGTCTGCTTCATCCACAAAATTTTTGCACAAAACGTCCTGCAGCGATATACTCAGCCTCGGTTGTTGATAATGCGACATAATTTTACTTTTTGCTAAACCAAGAGACTAAAATTTTTCCTAGGAAATGACATGTGTCGCTAGTGCTTTTTCTATCTACTTTGCATCCGGCAAAATCAGCATCAGAATAACCGGTTAGGTCAAAAGACGTGGTTTTGGGATACCATAAGCCGACAGAAGAAGTGCCTTTAAGGTATCGGAAGATGCGCTTAACTGCGCACAGATGTGATTTCTTAGGATTGTCATGAAAACGTGCACACAAGCAAACACTGAACATAATGTCTGGTCGACTAGCAGTTAAATACAGTAAGCTATCGATCATACCTCGATACTTACGTATGTCGACGGGTTTGTCTTGTTCATCAGTATCAAGCTTGGTTGAAGTCACCATTGGAGTGCTAAGTGGCTTGACTGCTTCCAGGTTGAACTTCTTTAATATATCTTTTGTGAACTTTGCTTGATTTATGAATGTCCCATTGTTGGTTTGTTTGATTTGCAGTCCGAGAAAGAATTTCAGCTCTTCCATCATGCTCATCTCAAACTCATTCTGTATACACTTTGAAAATTCTTGACAAAGAGATTCATCAGTAGATCTAAAAATAATATCATCTACATAGACTTGAATCAAAAAATGTTGTTATTCAAAGATTTTATAAACAATGTAGTGTCAACCTTTCCCTTTAAAAAACCGTTATCAAGTAGAAAAGAGCTTAGACGATCGTACCAAGCACAAGGGCCTTGTTTCAAACTGTATAAGGTTTTCTTTAACTTGAAGACATATTCAGGATATTTGAAATCAGTAAAACCGGAAGGTTGAGCTACATAAACTTCTTCTTTTATAAAACCATTTAAAAAATGTATTTTTGACATCCATTTGAAATAACTTAAAATTATGAAAACATGCAAATGCAATAACATGCGAATGGATTCTAATCTCGCAACTGGGGTATAAGCCTCATCGTAGTCGATACCTTCTTCTTGATTGTATCCTTGAGCTACGAGTCGAGCCTTATTACGAGTCACTAAACCATTCTCGTTCAGTTTATTTCAGAATACCCATCGGATGCCAATGATCGGATGATCAATGGGCTTGAAAACAAGCTCCCAAACTTGATTCCGTTCGAATTGGTTTAATTCCTCTTGCATAGCATCTAACCAAAAATTATCACTACATGCTTTTTCAATATTTTTAGGTTCAAACTGCGAAACAAAAGCAATACAAGAAGCTATATCTTTATTAGAGGAACGAATACTTACACACTTGGTAATCTCACCAATTACCAAGTCCTTTGGATGATCAGCCGAGAATCTCATCTCTTTTGGTGTAGCCTCAGGATTACTGGTTCCTGCTTCTTTGCTTGAAGACTCAACTGGTGCTTGGTGTGAAGGTTTTGCAGGAGCTGTACTTGGTGTGATCATGTCTTCATTGTCGTCATCGTTTAAGTATTAATTTAACTCATCAAACTTGACATTGATTGATTTTTTGATGATCATGGTTCTTTTGTTGAAGACTCTGTATCCTTTGCTTTTTTCTGCATAACCTAAAAATATACCTTCATCGGCCTTTTCATCAAATTTACTCAGATTGTCTTTAGTATTAAGAATAAAGCATTTACAACCAAAAAATCTTGAAATATGAAACATTGGGTGTTCTATCAAACCATAGTTCATAGGGAGTCTTCTTCGATACAGGTCAAATTAGAACCCTATTGAGAATATAGCACGTTGTATTGACAGCTTCAGCCTAAAAGTATGTAGGTAGACTAAACTGGTTTAACATTACTCTAGCCTTTTCAGATAGAGTTCTGTTATTACGTTCCACAACTCTATTTTGTTGAGGAGTCATAGGGCAAGAAAATTTATGCAAATAACCGTATGTGTCATAAAATTGCTTGAATTCTGCATTCTCAAATTCGTCGCCATGATCACTACGAATACGAGTAATCATGAACCCTTTTTTATTCTTTATTTTCTTGAAAAAGGTGACGAATTTTGATAATGCATCGTTCTTGCGTGCAAGAAAATAAACCCATGTATATCTAGAGAAATCATCTACAATGACAAATGCATATAACTTACCACCTAGGCTAGCAATTCTACTTGGTCCAATTAAGTCCATATGCAACAGTTGTAGAGGTCTAGTGGTACTTACAGCGTTCTTGGATTTAAATGCGGATTTGGTAGCTTTATTCTTTTCACATTCACTGCATACCGTATCCTTTTTGAAAGATATGTCCGGTAAGTCGCGTACCAACTTCTTTGTAGATATTCTAGAAATTGTATCCATGTTTGCGTGACCGAGTCTCATATGCCATAGTTGACTCTTAATGCTTTTGGCTATCAAACATCTACCTGCTTTGTTAGCATCTTCCAACAAATAGAAAATATATATGTTGTCTTCCCTAATACCTTCAAAGATAGTACTACCAGTTGAACTATCAACTATAGTAAAATTGTCTTTGACGAAGTTAATACCATAACCATGATCAGCTAAATGACTTATGCTGAGCAGATTATGTTTTAACTCGGTAACTAGACAGACATCTTTAATCACAGGATAGGGAGCCTTACCAATGTCACCGATACCGATTATGTACCCTTTTAAATTATTACCGAAGGAGACATATAATTCTTTATTCTTCTTCGTCAGTGTTGCAAATAATGAAGCATCATCGGTCATATGTCGTGAGCAACCGCTGTCGAGGATCCATTTGCTCCAAGCATGTGAAGGACGTCACACCTACAAAATAATTTACAGATGAAACTCTTGGTACCCATTTCTTGTAGGGTTCTGACTGGTTAGTTTTTGGTATCCATGCATAAACAATTAAATCTACTAACTTTCTGATTCTACATGCAGAAGATATATGACCAATAAGGCCACAATAATGACATTTGGCATGTTGAGTGTTGAAAGTTGTGTGAGGTGCATGATTGGTAGGTTTTAATTTTCTCGTATAGAAAAATGCATGCATATTAGTCTTCTTGGGCATAGTTTTGGTATGGTTTGGTCTGATAGTGTTGGGCGTGTTCCGATGATTCGGTAATTGACACGTGTTAGAATCGGAAGCAGCAACTTCAGGCCATTTTTCTAAACTAATTTCCAACTTTTTGGAAGTGTCATATAATCTAGTATATAAAGATGTAAGTGTTTCAATTCTGACTTGTGCACACTAGAGGCTCTTTCTCTCCTTAGATAGGACTTCCTTTAACTGGATGATAGTTTGGTCTTTTTCTTCGGATAGCTTAACAGTCTCATGTAACAACAACTTAATAGATGAAAGCTCACCAGACTCATTTGAAGAGTCATTATTTCTAACATGATCTAGTTGGTCGGTAAGTCTTCCTATTTTACCTTTGTACTCTTTGAGTACCTTCTTAGAGGTTTCATATTTACTACACAGTTTTCTGTAATCATTAAACAGGTCACTGAAAGCCTCTCCTAGTTGCTCAAAGGTGAATTCATCATAAGGATCAAATAGAGGATTAGTGATTACCTGATCGCAAGCCATCAAGCATACATTTGCAGTGTCATCTGATTGTTCGTCTTCTGAGTCGCTGGCTTCACTTTCATACCATATGCTTGTGTTGGCGTACTTTTTTGATGTAGATTTCTTTAGGTAGCCTTTGTCATAATTGCGACTTTTCTTTGATGATGATGTTGTTGGACAATCTTTCTTTATGTGTCCTTTCTTCTTGCATCCGTAGCAAATAGGATCTTCCTCATTGTTGTAGCTGTTGCTGTCTTTTGTTCTCCTGTTAAATCTCATGAACTTCTTGAATTTTTTTACCAGAAGAGCTTGATCTTTAGAGTCGGAGTCGCAGTCATCAGAGTTATCTTCGACAGTTCTTCTATGTTGACCCTTGAGAGCGATCGACTTCTCTAACTTCTCTTTTGGTGTAGCATCTTCAAGGTTTTGAAGTTCTAACTCGTGAGTGAGTAGCTTACCCATGAGTGTTTCCAGAGACATTGTTGAGAGGTCATTCCCTTCAATGATTGCTGTAGCCTTTGAAATCCAGTTCTTTGTGAGAGCTCGTAGAAGTTTACAAATCTTCTCATGGTTACTGTAATCCTTGCCTAGTGAAGATAAAGGATTTACAATATCCAAGAATCTTGTAAACATCTGAGTGACTGATTCACTTGGCTTCATTTTGAACGCCTCGTACTCCTGAGTAAGTCTGCTGATCTTTGACTCCTTGACTTGTGTTGTTCCTTTGTGGGTTACTTCGAGAAGCTTCCACACTTCGTTTGATGTTGTGCAAGTAGATACCCTATTGAATTCAGTTCTGTCTAAAGCATAAAATAAAGCATTAATAGCACGTGCATTAAGACTGGCCTTTTTTTTAACCTCTGTATATTTGTCATGGGATTTTTCAACTAAACCTCCATCAACATTAATACGAGGGGGCTTTTTATAGCCTTCAATAACTATAGACCATAAGTCAAAATCAAAAGATTTCAGGAAGAAACTCATACGTGTTTTCTAATAAGTGTAGTTTGTGCCGTCAAACAGTGGAGGTCTGTTTGTGGCTTGGCCTTCACTTGTAAATTTTACAGTTGTCATGTGTAATGCTGTGATCTATATAATAATTGAATATAACTGCAATTTTACCTTGTTTTACGTGTATAATCCTCTCTAATACCAATTGTAGGAATGAAATCGTAAAACAAAATACTCTAGAGGGGGTGAATAGAGTAGGCAGCAGAATATTGCTAATTAAAAAACTCGTTAGCAGTTAGATCACAGATATGATTATAATCACAAAATAAATGAAAGTAATAAAAGAGTGATCAGAAGGCAAACGCAAACACCGAGATTTATACTGGTTTTCCTCTTATGAGGACTAGTCCAGTCGGAAGAACTCTAGCTTCCAGTTGAATCTACTATTAGAAAATCTCGCAAGTTTTTATACGAAGTCATTGCAACTTCTACAGACGCGAGTTTTGATACGAAGGACTCGACAAACTTTAATTGTGAAGAGTCAGTCTTCAATCAAGCCTCTGATTACAATCGCTCTAAAACTTCTAGACCGTACCGCACTGGCAAATCGACTAGAGGATTGTAACTGGATTGGGATTTAAAAATGGAAGATTTTTAGAACTCTTTGGAAGAAATGTAAGCTTTAGAAGAGAAGAGATAAAAAGTGAATTGGTGATTTGAAATGATCGAAATCCTTCTCTATTTATAGTTTTTCTAAAGGCAGAACTCTGACAGAATTCGGGTAAAATTCGGACAGAACTCTTTGTAAGAAACCGCAACTGAAGGGAGACTAAGTTCAAAATCAAACGTTCACATAACGTTCAACTTGGCCGAACTCTGGCCGAACTCTGGCTGAGTGCTATCAGGGTTTGGTCAGTTGATTTTGTGAAAAATAATTTTGGCTTTTTGAAAAAGTCCTTCAGAAGCTTTTTGTAAAAATAGATATTTTTCAAAAATATAGGTCATTTTGAAAAGAAGGTCAGTTTTGATAAATATTTTCGGATAGCCTATTTGCCAGTACGACTTGGTGTACAATGTATTCCTAGACTCAATAAAATAAAAAATTATATTGCTTCGAAGAAAATGCATTTTGAGTGGCAAACAGCTTCGGTCTTGAACGGAGTAGATATCCATCTTTGATCAGTGTCCAAAACGTCGTTAGTAAACATCTGAATTGACTCGCATTTATATCGAAACAGAGTTTGATCAATTATTAAAATTAGGTTTGACCATGACCAATGGGCCAACACGCTCTGGTGACTTCCTACGGGAAGGGAAGACCCAAGTCACAAGCGAGGACAGGGTGAGTTATCGTGATCTTGCGATTGTGGACCGTAAGGAAGGCTACTATTACTATGGCAAAAAGGGTCATATCAAGAGGAACTGTGTGAAGCTCGAAGCTAAGAAGGTCAAAGGTAAGGATGATAAGAAGGATCTCACATCAATAGAAGATATCATCATCGTAGCGATCGACGCAGAGGAACCTTGTGGCATGTGTCATGATGGCGACTGGGTCATGGACACGAGGGCATTATATCACGCCACTCCACATAGGAGGATCTTCACGTCATATCGCGATGACAGGCTTGGATGTGTGAAGATGGACGACAAGGGGATGGCTGCAGTTGTAGGCATCGGTGATGTGCACTTGACGATAGAGTTTGGTGAGAAACTCATCCTCAGGGGTGTGCGACATGTACCGAGTTTGCGCTACAACTTGGTTTCGATAGGAAAGCTGGCAGATGATGGCTGTCGTAGTCTTTTTGGAAGCAAAGATTGGATGCTTGCGAAGGGTTCCTAACAGCTAGCTCGAGAAGATTTGTGTTGTGGCATGTATAAGCTCAAGCCACTGAGCTGTACAGGCAGGCCACAGACACCAGATGGAGGCTTAAGGGGTATTCGACATGAGGTAGATCATCAAAAACTTGCTGAGAGGGGGCTTCTAGATGCTTTGAGGGTTACGGAGGATTCGTTTCGTCGAGACAAAGCGACAGATGGTGAAAAGTCAAAGATTGAGGGTCAGTCTGTCGGTCCTATGACAGCTGGTCGGTCTCCAGGTAGAGGTTGCTCTACGGATCTATATTTAGCGATAAATGGTTTGCCAAATCTTCACATAGCGACATCGATTTCATCAGTTCGAAGCCAGGAAGGAGATCATGGTTTGCCGCAAACTCAATCTGAGATGAGAGCATCATCATTCACAAGTTCAGGGGCAGCTATGGGTCATCAACGGCATGCATAGCGCGTGATGTTCTGCTCGAGGATGCATATGTGTTGGGGAGCTTCAAGTTCGGACACGAAGGTGGGCAGGTTCAGGAGTTCGAATCTCGGAAGAACCTCACTGTCCGCTTGGTTGGGCCAGCCTGTCACGACCCGCGCCCTAGAGTTAGGGCACGAGAACGTAACAACGCCCAGTCTACGCCGCAGTATCGGCGATAGAACGCTGTCCTAGGTCTCAATGCATCTAACAGTATAAGACTAAATAGTTTATACTCCCCGAATGGGGGTGACATAGCAGATACAATCTCAATCACATCTAAGGTAGAGTATGATAAAGATAGATAAAACATGAAATCCAAAAGAGATACAGGAGATAGAAGTCTAAGTGTCTAAGATACATAAACCCAGAAATACATACTCAAATACAGATACAGTAATCCACAAAGTAAATACAACTCCAAACAAAATGAAATAACTACCTAAACAACCTCTAATGTGTCTCCTCTAGGCTAGCAGGCAATCCCAGGCCATCTGTAAAATTTATCAACAGGTCCAGTCAGGACAGGAGCGAGCACATTACATCTCAACAGTTCATAGCAGGTTAGAAAATATAATCATGCAGTAAAGTAAGATACAGGTACTGAAAGAATTGCTGTATGTAAATAGAGAGAGAGCTGTAATAGAAATATCTACTATAAATAAGGAACTAACATGTGGCTAGTGAGTCAGAGTACAATATAGACATGTAAATGGCATAGGAGATTCTGATAAGACACTATGGAAGAGATTCTGATAAGATACTACTTGGGTATTATTCACATGTCCATTTCTTCTCCCCCGTACCCCCAATCAATACAAGGATCCAGCCAGGTTATGTTATGATGCTATGTAACAGACCCCGAAGGTGATAGACCCCGAAGGTGATACATAGTAGTCCCATAAATGGGATAGGGATTCTAGGAAGACTCTACGATCATAAGAGTATATGTCGTAAGTGATCAAAGAACCAATGAAGCATATGATACGCCATGTAAGTGAAACGCACAGAACATGTAGTACCCGATGCTCCCTAAGGATAACATCTCAAGAAAGGATCCATATAGTACTAATCCGTGTGACCAACGTGACAGTACAAGTAAAGTAATCTACTGCAGGAAATAATTCTAAGCAGGATATGAAATGATCAGAGAATGTACTCGCCTCGATAACCTGAACAGCTGATAAGTATAGGGGGTCCCACTGAAGCCACAGAGTCCTATTTAAAGCAACACAGGTTACAAGGTGTTCAAGTTGTAATAAATGAATCTCTAAAATCAATCTGCATTATTCTAGGTTCTTCTAAGTCAAAACAACTCTAGGTCGACTCTGGTCAATACTCTAGTCAAACTAGGTCAAGTGTTGACTTACAGTTGACTTTGGGTCAACTGGTCAACTCTGGTCAAACAGGGTCAATTCTAGTCTAATATAAAGTGTACTTCGTTATTTGTACGTCGAAACTTACGTCATGCAAATCGAGATAAGAAGATTATCGGTAAGGTTGATAATCTTATTATAGTGATCCACGTGTCCAACTTGTCAATTTTAGCGATGTGAGATCACTGGAATTGGCTGATCTCAGTTTCGTTGTACTAATCCCGAAATACGAACATTATATGAATTAATTATTAATTAATTATAAAAAGGTTAAACTCAGAGAAATTATCAGCAAACATTGTCGGACGATGAAATAAACATCGTCAACGTGTCCAGAATGGTCAAATTAGCTAGGATAGCCTACCCAACAGTCCAATTTGGACACAAGGGCAAAAAGATAATTTTGGGTCAAAATAGTATCCGTGACGGAGCCGTTTTGCACCGAAAAACGTGCAAGAAAACAAGTCTACAAAATATAAAAAATTATATGTCCACGAAACCAGAATGTCGATATGAACCCAACGGTATCTCCAGAATTGAATTCCGTTGACCCGATCTCAATTTGGCCCGTTGACCAGAACTTGGAATTCCGGTTTGCACGGAAATGCGTGCCGGAGCCAAAGTTTTCAAAACTCAGCAAATTACCTGTCAATGAGTCCAGAATGATGATACGAACTCAACGGTATCTCCGAAATTGGATTCCGAAGAGCCGATCTCAAAATAATCCATTGACCCGGATATTGGTATCCGACTTGCACCGAAATACGTGTCGGATCCAATGTCCACCAAAACCTAGCAAATTATATGTCAACGAGTCCAGAATGACGATACGAACTCAACGGTATATCCAGAATTGGATTCTGATGAGCCGACGTTAAAAAGTCCCGTTGACGCAGAATGTGGGATCCACTTTGCACCGAAAAATGTGCCAGCGCCCACGTTCTCCAAATCTAACAAATTTTATATAAAAACATGCCAGAACGACGCCACAAGTCTAATGGTGGTGTCAGAAATGAAATCTGGAGTCCCGTGTTCAAAAATAGAATTTTACAAGTTGGAAATTACGAATTCGGACGACCAACTTTGACGTCGAATTCAACCAATCAAACAAGCTCACAATGAAACAAAATTGGAGGGGTAGCAAGAAGGTTATACCAGCTTCGCACCGGAGCTAGTAGCACGCCAAACGGAGCTGCGGTGGAGGAGATACAAGCTGACGAAGTTGGCCCCGCGAAACTGTCCAAATTTAATATAATTTAAACGGTCAACTTGGTGGCCGGTTTTCATGTATCAAACGATAAAATTAACGGACGAAAATTGACATGAGCGAAGGTGGATATACCGAGAATGTAACGGAGCGAAGAAATCAACGATCCAACGGTCGGATCTCCAGGAAAACGTGCGTAAAGTTGCTGCAACGGAGCGCTAAAACGAACTCGATTCCGCGCGCGTCACGATGGGACGTCGTGCAAAACGCACGAATCGCCTCGACGGCGCGTCCCGGAGGACGGTGGCCGTCAGGGAACGACATCCTTGGGTTCGCCGGAGGAGGGCTATCCACGGCGAGGGTCGCCGGGGCACGACAGCCGACGGCGGCGGCGGCCTCGCCCACACGCGCGCGCTGCTGTGCGCTGTGCGCTGGCGCTGCGTGGTTGGCCGGCGACGCGCAGGGGCGACAGAGCACGGTGGCTGGTCGGGCTGGAGGTGGTGTAGGCAGTGGTGGCGGCGGTGTGGTATTGGAGGTGGTGGCGGCCGGCTTGGATGAGGATGGTGGTTGTGTGGTTTGTGGAGAAGAAGGAGGAGGCTTGAGTGGCGCGGTGGTGGCCGTCGGCCAGGCCACGGCGAGGCCAAGGGTGGCGCGGCCAAGGGCTGGTGGTGGCGGGCTGTGTGGAGTCGGGCCATGTTGGAGGTGGTGGTTGTGATGATGAAAGGAGGAAGGAGGAGGAGAGAATGAGGAGGATGGAGGTTGGCCGACGTGCTCGGCCATGGGTGGCCGGAGCCACGACGAGGGGGTGGTCGGGTTGTTGAAGGAGGAGAGAGAGGTCGGGTTGGTGGTGATGGCTTTGTAGTTGCTGGTTTTGTTGCTGTTGTTTGTAGTTGTGAGAACAAAAGAGTTGGAGAGAGAGAGAGAGATAATAATTGTGAGAGAGGGAGGAGAGAGAATAGCATTGGAGTTAGGGCCGACTAGCTATTGGGGAGGGGGCTGTGTGATTGTGAGGGAGAATAAATGGTGAGGATTAGATGGAACAATCCAAAGACTAGGAATAAATTAGAGGGAAATTGCCATTTCCATGGGAATTAAATAAATAGAAATCTCCAATAAATATAGAAAAATATGTAAGAGATTACTTGATATTTTTGGGCAAGAAAATATGAGGGTGCTACGATGGAGGGTAGCACGAAGTTGGACTGGACTTGGTGGAGCCGGATTGGGTCCAAAACCGGACATGATGCAATAATCGAATTAAAATTAGACGTTGATAATCATGAGTGAATAAGTAGCACATGGGGATCCCAATAAATGGGACACAAGTGACGGACGGATAGTAGGCTCAAAGTGGGCCATGTCCATAGTTAGGGCTGACAGGTTTTGGTCGACAGGGGATCCACAAATCAAGTTGGAAAATGAATGCGACGCCGTGGAGTGAAATAAAATCGGGTCATGTGTCAGGAAAGTTGTGCCAATCAAATGGAGCACAAAATGACGTGTCTGAGTGGGACACGAAGGTCATGGGTGACGAGCGTCTCGAGTAGATCATCAATGAGGAGTTGGTTTCAAGAAACTGACTGGTCTTGCGCTCCCAAATTAAAAGTCACGGTAACGTGCTGAAAATGATCAAGGAAAAGAGTGGGAAAAATAAATAATAATCAAATGGTCTAAATTGACCCGAAGTTCAGCGAAGCAAAAAGAGTACAAGGGAACAAGTTTGGATGGGACACTATATACCGTCATGAAGGTAATCATGTCCACTCCAAAACTCGTGAAGAAGATTTCCAGAGTTGAACATCCCTGACACTCCAAATATCAAAGGCACGAAAAAGTACACTTAAGAAAAAATACAGAATAAATTATTTATCAAAACCAATCGATCAGAAAATAAAATAAAATAAAATAAAAATCAGCCCAAAATTCAGGGTGCTCACATCCTACCCACCTTATAAAAATTTCGTCCTCGAACCCCCACAATCAAGTCCCAGAACTTAAACAAATCATACCATAAAAAAAAAGAACGGCATACAGGGTCATGGCATACGGTGACAGTGAAGTCTCATCTAGGTATACTAGTCATGCTAACTGGAAGGGTCATAGGGTGTCAAACACACAAGCAATCCAGGTTGCTAAAATAAAAAAGTTACAGAAATAACAAATCATTAAAACTGTAAGGCGGTCTACCATCCTATATGAAAACCGGTACTTATCAAAAATAAAACAAAGGTAACTACCAATTATCTGAAAAAAAAGTACTATCCCAAGAAAATCAAAATCAAAAGTTAAGGAATTGAAAGTCACTTGCATTGAAATCCAATCACAATATATATATAGAGAGAGCGTTAGAGAGGAAAAACTAGTATCATGTGTATGGGAACATGTTCATATGGTTAGATAGTAGGCGTGTGTGTACGTGAGTATACATGAAAGTGTATATGAGAAATTGGATTTTAAAACAACGGCTATCAAGTTACACTAATCATGGCATATGGGTTAACGACCTACAATACACAACCTATTTAATCATAACATGCATGGCTAACCATATATATATAAAAAATAGAGATTTAGTTATGTATCTATTTACATTATAACATGTATGCCTAAGCTCTATATATATCTATACAGGTATATGATCATAACATAGAGAGGAAAGGTTAGGTTACATGATAGTGTATACTAAGTTAGGGTGTGCGTGTGTCCTTGTACAGGGTTATAGCTTAGTATTGAAAGGTTAAATCCAGTTTTAGTTCAGCATTTACATACAAATCTGAAATGAGCTAACATTTAACCAGTGTAATATTAACATAATGTAATTTCAGAATCTAGGGCTTAAACATCACAACCAACTTAATGCTCCTAACACAACCTAACATGATGGAAATAAAACCCTAACATACTATCCACACATTTATCTACGCATACAGTTCAATATTACATGTTAAATCTGAAATCGAACTAAACATTGAAATCGATGTAAAAATGTTAACATGTAACTAGTTTTCAAGATTTTGGAGAAATTTGAACATTAAAAACCAACTCAATGTTTATCACAAACTAACATGTAAGAATATGAAACCTAACATTATATCCCTACATACAACAATGTACACAGCTTTAAATATTATATTAAAGAAAATAAAACAGCAATTTAAACTAAATATTTGGAATTCAGTATTAAGGGTTAATATGTACACAGTCTTAAATTGGACAATTTCAACACAAAACTTAACCAAAATTTTTGAATTGAACCCTACGTATAGCATACATGTGCAGTGATGTAAACCTAAATAATAACATGAAATTTATATTTAAATTACGAATCTAAACATGGAAAAGCAGAGAACCAGAAATATTGGTTATAAAAATTAACATCAACAACATATTAATAGGTATTTAGATAGGTGGAAAATCAAATGTAGCGTGCATACGTGTTAGGCAAAGTGTCTGCTATATACATTCATATACATATCCTCATGTCCCAATATAAAAAAATTAATTCTACTTTAAGACTAACATTTAGATTCCTACCAAGATTGCAAGCAGGTGATTGACGAAATCAAGACAGTTTTATTATCATTATTATTTAATACAAGAATAATAGCAAGAAGAAATAACGATAAAATCTGTTCTGCTTATCTGTTTAAAGAAGGAACCGTTTTGAAATACAGAGTTAAAATATCAAATTCAAGATAAAGTCTAGCAAAATCATCGATTCATTGTATTATGAAAAAACTCATAGCAAGAAATTATACAAGGTTTATAAAACCAACTAAACTTACTCCTGAGTTAAATAATAGAAAACTAGACAAACAAACAAATAATAATTCTTTTTTTTTGAATGACTGAACAAAAGTAGAGAAAACATGTTCAAAAATATTTAAGGTGCAATCTGTTAATTATATGCGTCTATCCAAAATTATGGTACTCTAAATTCTCGTCATACTAGTAAGCAAGGCTACGATAATCACAGAGCCCTTGACTTATGTACATATCTCTAAAATCATGGTATTTAACATTTTTGCGGTGCCGCTAGCTTGGCTACGAAAACCTTAAATTCCCACACCCGAGAAATATATCCAGAGTCAGACTATATGTCCTCACCATGCTGGCTAATGTGACTATAGAAGACTAGATTCCATAACATAGATGACCTAGCCCATATAATTTCATCTTGCCAAAAATTAAATTAATCAATAATGAATACTCAAAAATCAAATCAAATTTATTAACGAACATCAAAATTCAAAATGAACAAAATCCATCAAAATACAAACTCGAATGCAACAGCTATCATCAAAATTCAAAATTCGACAATCATCCATCAAAATTAATAAATACAAACTCAAATTCAACAATAATCCATAAAAATCAAATTTAACAACAAAAAGTAAAAATGAATCAAATCAAGGGAAAAAAAGAGTTTTCAAATCGAAGTTAAATAAGATTCTCCAGATTCGTCCCAGGAATCTCTCAAGGGTTCCTAACTGTGATTGAGTACCTTCAAAAATATATCCTATTCCTAGTACAGGCTGTAGTGGCACTCTAGTTCGAATGCCACTACATAAACTCGACCTGTATAGGCCACCACTAAAAACGTGTCACGACCCGCGCCCTAGAGTTAGGGCACGAGAACGCAACAACGCCCAGCCTACGCCGCAGTGTCGGCGGTAGAACGCTGTCCTAGGTCTCAATGCATCTAACAGTATAAGACTAAACAGTTTATACTCCCCGAATGGGGGTGACATAGCAGATACAATCTCAATCACATCTAAGGTAGAGCATGATAAAGATAGATAAAACATGAAATCCAAAAGAGATACAGGAGATAGAAGTCTAAGTGTCTAAGATACATAAATCCAAAAATACATCTCAAAACTCAAATACAGATACAGTAATCCACAAAGTAAATACAACTCCGGACAAAATAAAATAACTACCTAAACAACCTCTAATGTGTCTCCTCTAGGCTAGCAGGCAATCCCAGGCCATCTGTAAAGTTTATCAACAGGTCCAGTCAGGACAGGAGCGAGTACATTATATCTCAACAGTTCATAGCAGGTTAGAAAATATAATCATGCAGTAAAGTAAGATACAGGTACTGAAAGAAATGCTGTATGTAAACAGAGAGAGAGCTGTAATAGAAATATCTACTATAAATAAGGAACTAACATGTGGCTAGTGAGTCAGAGTACAATATAGACATGTAAATGGCATAGGAGATTCTGATAAGACACTATGGAAGAGATTCTGATAAGATACTACTTGGGTATTATTCACATGTCCATTTCTACTCCCCCGTACCCCCAATCAATACACAAGGATCCAGCCAGGTTATGTTATGATGCTATGTAACAGACCCCGAAGGTGATAGACCCCGAAGGTGATACATAGTAGTCCCATAAATGGGATAAGGATTCTAGGAAGACTCTACGATCATAAGAGTATATGTCGTAAGTGATCAAAGAACCAATGAAGCATATGATACGCCATGTAAGTGAAACGCACAAAATATGTAGTACCCGATGCTCCCTAAGGATAACATCTCAAGAAGGGATCAATATAGTACCAATCTGTGTGACCAACATGACAGTACAAGTAAAATAATCTACTGCAGGAAATAATTCTAAGCAGGATATGAAATGATTAGAGAATGTACTCGCCTCGATAACCTGAACAGCTGATAAGTATAGGGGGTCCCACTGAAGCCATAGAGTCCTATTTAAAGCAACACAGGTTACAAGGTGTTCAAGTTGTAATAAATGAATCTCTAAAATTAATCTACATTATTCTAGGTTCTTCTAAGTCAAAACAACTCTAGGTCGACTCCGGTCAATACTCTAGTCAAAATAGGTCAAGTGTTGACTTACAGTTGACTTTGGGTCAACTGGTCAACTCTGGTCAAACATGGTCAATTCTAGTCTAATATAAAGTGTACTTCGTTATTTGTACGTCGAAACTTACGTCACGCAAATCGAGATAAGAAGATTATCGGTAAGGTTGATAATCTTATTATAGTGATCCACGTGTCCAACTTGTTAATTTTAGCGATGTGAGATCACTGGAATTGGCTGATCTCAGTTTCGTTGTACTAATCCCGAAATACGAACGTTATATGAATTAATTATTAATTAATTATAAAAAAATTAAACTCAGAGAAATTATCAGCAAACATTGTCGGACGATGAAATAAACATCGCCAACGTGTCCAGAATGGTCAAATTAGCTAGGATAGCCTACCCAACGGTCCAATTTGGATACAAGGGCAAAAAGGTAATTTTGGATCAAAACGGTGTCCGTGTCGGAGCCGTTTTGCACCGAAAAATGTGCAAGAAAACAAGTCTACAAAATATAACAAATTATATGTCCATGAAACCAGAATGTCGATACGAACCCAACGGTATCTCCAGAATTGGATTCCGTTGACCCGATCTCAATTTGGCCCGTTGACAAGAACTTGGAATTCCGGTTTGCACGGAAATACGTGCCGGAGCTAAAGTTCTCAAAACTCAGCAAATTACCTATCAACGAGTCCAGAATGATGATACGAACTCAACGGTATCTCTGGAATTAGATTTCGATGAGCCGATCTCAAAATGACCCGTTGACCCGGATATTGGTATCCGACTTGCACCGAAATGCATGCCAGATCCAATGTCCACAAAAACCTAGCAAATTATATGTCAATAAGTCCAGAATGACGATACGAACTCAACGGTATATCCAGAATTGGATTCCGATGAGCCGGGGTCAAAAAGTTCCGTTGATGCAGAATGTGGGACCCACTTTGCACCGAAAAACGTGCCAGGGTCCACGTTCTCTAAATCTAGGAAATTTTATATAAAAACATGCCAAAACGATGCCACAAGTCTAATGGTGGTGTCAGAAATAAAATCTGGAGTCCCGTGTTCAAAAATGGAATTTTACAAGTTGGAAATTACGAATTCGGACGACCAACTTTGGCGTCGAATTCAACCGATCAAACAAGCTCACAATGAAACAAAACTAGAGGGGTAGCAAGAGGGTTATACCAGCTTCGCACCGGAACTGGTAGCACGCCAAATGGAGCTGCGGTGGAGGAGATACAAGCTGACGAAGTTGGCCCCGCGAAATTGTCCAAATTTAATACAATTTAAACGGTCAACTTGGTGGCCGGTTTTCATGTATCAAACGATAAAATTAACAGACGAAAATTGACATGAGCGAAGGTGGATATACCGAGTTTGTGACGGAGTGAAGAAATCGACGATCCAACGGTCGAATCTCCGGAAAAATGCGTACGAAGTCGCTGCGACGGAGCGCTAAAACGAACTTGATTCCGCGTGCGTCACGACGGAACGTCGTACAAAACGCACGAATCGCCTCGACGGCGCGTCCCGGAGGATGGTGGCCGTTAGGGGACGACATCCTTGGGTTCGCTGGAGGGGGGCTACCAACGGTGAGGGTCGTCGGGGCACGACAGCCGACGGCGGCGGCGGCCTCGCCCACACGCGCGCGCTGCTGTGCGCTGTGCGCTGGCGCTGCATGGTCGACCGGCGACGCACGGAAGCGGCGGAGCATGGTGGCTGGTTGGGCTGGAGGTGGTGTAGGCAGTGGTAGCGGCGGTGTGGTGTTGGAGGTGGTGGCGGCCGGCTTGGATGAGGATGGTGGTTGTGTGGTTTGTGGAGAAGAAGGAGGAGGCTTGAGTGGCGCGGTGGTGGTCGTCGGCCAGGCCACGGCGAGGCCAGGGGTGGCGCGGCCAAGGGCTAGTGGTGGCGGGCTGTGTAGAGTCGGGCCATGTTGGAGGTGGTGGTTGTGATGATGAAAGGAGGAAGGAGGAGGAGAGAATGAGGAGGATGGAGGTTGGCCGACGTGCTCGACCATGGGTGGCCAGAGCCACGACGAAGGGGTGGTCGGGCTGTTGAAGGAGGAGAGAGAGGTCGGGTTGGTGGTGATGGCTTTGTAGTTGCTGGTTTTGTTGCTGTTGTTTGTAGTTGTGAGAACAAAAGAGTTGGAGAGAGAGAGATAATAATTGTGAGAGAGGAAGGAGAGAGAATAGCATTGGAGTTAGGGCCGGCTAGCTATTGGGAAAGGGGCTGTGTGATTATGAGGGAGAATAAATGGTGAGGATTAGATGGAACAATCCAAAGGCTAGGAATAAATTAGAGAAAAATTGCCATTTCCATGAAAATTAAATAAATAAAAATCTCCAATAAATATAAAAAAATATGTAGGAGATTACTTGATATTTTTGGGCAAGAAAATATGAGGGTGCTACGATGGAGGGTAGCACGAAGTTGGACTGGACTTGGTGGAGCCGGATTGGGTCCAAAACCGGATATGATGCAATAATCGAATTAAAATTAGACGTTGATAATCATGAGTGAATAAGTAGCACATGGGGATTCCAATAAATGAGACACAAGTGACGGACGGATAGTAGGCTCAAAGTGGGCCATGTCCATAGTTGGGGCTGACATGTTTTGGTCGACAGGGGACCCACAAATCAAGTTAGAAAATGAATGCGACGCCGTAGAACGAAATAAAATTGGGTCACGTGTCAGGAAATGTAATATTCCTGTTTTGAAATACGTATATGACCGTATTATTATTTTTGGAGGATTTTAGTTTTTGGGGTATTCTTGAAATGTTTATTATTTTCTTGGAGGTAATTTTATCCTCATTATTATTATTATTATTAATTTTCTTGTTCCTAAACTGCCCTCACAAATATCTACCTAACCCCTCTCTCTTTCTCTCTGTCTCCCTCACTCTCACCCTCCCCTACATAACTTCCCTCTCTCCCTCACCCTCTCTGGAGAACCGGCCAACCCCTCCCCCCAAAATTTCCCTTCCTCTCTCTCTCTCTCCCGATCTCCCACTCTTCTCCCCGACCTCCGGCCGTCGCGAGCGCCACCACCATCTTCCCCCACCACCATCATCGTCGCCATCTGCTCCCACCGTCTCCACCACCACTTCCGCGACTACCACCACCGCCATGGCCTCCGGCCACCTCCCTCTCGGCTGGCGCCACCACCCCGACCATCATCATCGTCGTCTCTCTCTCACCACCATCTCCTCTGCGGCCCCCAGCCCCTTCCATCGACGTCGCTGTCGCCGTCTCCATCACCTCCGCCACCACCTCCGTCGACGCCAGCGCTGCCATCTTCCCCGCCCCTTGGCGCAGCTGCTGCCGCCGTCGTCCTTTCACCACCGCGGGGCCGACCCGACCTGGCCGAGTACCCCTCCGGTGAGTTCCTCCGCCTCCTCCTCTCTCTGCCCTCCCTCCGCCGGATCCCCGACCTCGCCTGGCCGGGCTTCCCCGGCGGCCACCGCCTGTTCCTCCGCCTCCCCTCTCCTCCTTGGGCTGTGAGCTCCTCGGGGAGCGAGCCCTTCGATCGGCACGCCTCGGGCAGCGTGCTGCCTCGAGCAGTGCGCTGCCTCGTGCAGCGTGTTCCTCGGGCAGCGCACCCTCGGTTGGTGCGCTTCCTCGTGTTTTTGGGTCGTGTGCACCTCGGTGTACGTGTCGTCTCGTTTTGCGTGTACCTCGGTCTACGTGTTGCCTTGGGCAGCGGGATGCCTCGAGCCCCGTGCTGCCTCGGGCACCGTGCCATCTTGATTTGAGCGTTGTCTCAGTTTTTGTGCCCCGGCCTTTGTGCCATCTCAATTTGCGTGTACGTACGGATCTGCGTGCCGCCTTGGTTTGTATATTGTTTTGGACTTCGCACCGCATCGATTTGCGTGTATACGTCGACTTGTATGCCGCATTGATTTGCATGCTTCCTTGAGCCTCGCTCCGTCTCGATTCGCGTGCTCGCCTCGATTTGCGTGACGCGTGATTCGTAGACCATTCAGATATTCGTGATTTTCTCGATCTACGTGCACGTCTCAGTTTACGTGCACGTATTTCTCGTTCATCTCGATATTCGTGCCATCTCGATTCTCGTGCGCATCTCGATATACGTATACGTCTCGGTTTACGTGTCCGTATCGATCCGCGTACCTCGGTTTCCGTGCCAGTTCCCTGTACTGCTTACGAAACCCACACGGTATAGCCTTCTGCCATCCCTTGTGATTATTCTATTATTTTATTGTTTGGTGCTAATGATTGTTTATTGTGTGTTCTGAGGATCTCGATTGGCGTGCTAGCGTGGATCGCGACTGCTGAAGACTTACTTACCTAGCCGAGCCCTCTAGGCAAGTATCCCTTGCTCATCGGCGGCTCTTGCCCTCTCTCTTCTGGAATTTTATTGCATTTAATTAATTTGTACTTGTAAATTTTATTACCATGATTAGTGTAGCCTAGTAGTAGATCTGCCATGATGATAACTTAGGATAGCTTGGTCCGATACCGGGATAGACCGTATCGGGCAACTCGGATGGGTCATCCACACCTCCGAGGACACGAGCACGACTCACACGTATGGATTGTGCCTGTATGCCCCGTGTCCGACTCGCGGTCGGGTAACGGCTTGGCGAACTATTCTTGTGGCTGTGATTGCGCTTGGGTTAGAATTATGAGCATGTGCTGTGATGCGCCCTGCGAGACGGTTATTCTATTATTATGCATGTTGGCTTGGCCCCCAGTACGCATCGTAGCGCTGCTGGAAGCCGGGACCTAGCGGTCTCGGGTTCGATTGATTTCCCAGTACGCATCGTAGAGCTGCTGGAGGCCGGGGCTTAGTGTTCTCGACTATCGATTTGTTCCCAGTACGCATCGTAGAGCTACTGGTAGCTGAGACTTAGTGCTCTCAGCTTGCGAGCCTGCGATTCTGCGATTCTGCGGCGGGTTGCGCCGAGTGGATTTTAGCCCCAATTCGTAGGGTGCTCCCATCCAGAATACAGAGGAGACTCTGCCGGATTTTTCCAGAATTCCCGATCGGGAATTTGGTTCGAAGGATTGGGCAGAACCCTTCCTTTGGTTTGCTGGACTGGGCTCGTGCCTGTTCACCTTGGTATAGTATACCTGATCCCATTGCCTGCCAGGTAGACTCCCGACTAGATTAGTCGCCGAGCGTCTTGACATATCTTGTCCGTCGGATAGCGTAAGGAGAACGGTTCCACTCGGGAGACGGTCTGCAACCCTGGTCCTTGTTTGGTTTAAGGGTTGTGGATTTGCTCCAGAGCGGTCCATGTAATCCTTGCCACTTCCGGCGGCATTTATTACCGGACACTTGTCCCCTGACCCTTCATCCTAGGGGTTGTCCTAGTCTGTCAGATAGAGCTGACAGCTGTCCTATGTATTGGGAGTTGCGACTTGTGGATATGACTGAGGATTGATTATTATGGAGAGTACGATCTTGGAATATTGATTTGGTGGATCTATGTGGATTCTTGGATTTTGGTGATTTCGAATATTTCGTGGAACGAGGAGAATATCGAGGGTATTATTATATGATTTTTACTCGACTTTCCAAATGCCCAAAACCTGGTACCTTTGTGTATTCCGGTGGTTGAGGAACCTGGTTTGATTGCTGTGTCTTGGTAGTTGAGGGGCTTGTTTTCTAGTGGCTTGTGATCATTGACTTGGAGGATTCTTGTGAGTCAGAAGGCCTAGCATTGTGAGGGGAATGAGCTTGGTATTTGGTGGTTGTCTTTATTGACGTGATATTCACTCCATCATGGATGGGAGACTCTTGCTAGATTGATCTGGTGGATGGACCGACTTGATGATTTGAGCTGTAGGTTCCCATGTATACTTGACAGGCTATTATAGTAGAGATTTTGATCTTGTACCCGACTTGATATCCATGTCATGATTTGGGCATGTGACTTCTTGTGACTGATAGGTTTGACCTTGTTCCTGGTATTACACGATGACCTGGCCCTGTCTTGATTTTTGATTAGTGGCCCGTGGAGGTGCACTCCTGACTAGCACTCTGGACTTGACAGTAAACCTGGCATGTATACTCTTGATTCTTGATAGTGGCCCGTGGTGGCGCACTCCTGACTAGTACTCTTGACATGACATGTTTACTCTTGATCGCTGTTGCGACAGCCAACCCTGACTTGCTAGGTATGACCTTGTCTTGACACCGTGGTTGATTTCTCTTGACTATGCTTGTATAAGCCACCAGTCCAGTCTTGTCTTGCATCATATCTAGGACATGGATCCCTGAGTACCACGGTCAGGGATCCATAATGAAACTGACTAGGCTAATAATTAGATTAATCATGTAGTTCATGGGGACTTCCCAGTGACCTGTTGCTTGTCTGGCCCCGGCCCTATGTATATATATATATATACTAGGGATTGTTGCTATCCGTCGAGATGAGCGCATTCCCAGCCCTCCGTTGAGTGTGGCACTTCTTTAGGGCACATGTATCTTACTGCAGTGTGCCTGCTATATCTATCTTTTTCTTTTGCTGGGGCCATTCGGGTAGTAGCAAGCAGGAGCTGGACTTTGAAGTCTCATTGCATCTTGTTAGTAATTAGGCCTGTGATAACCCTAGTTAGTTAATAATAGCAAGCCGTAGGCATTGTGTGGCCGCTTCTCCTTCTGTGTTGATTCGCTTGTTGCCTGCTAGCCAGCTGATATTGATTTCCAGCGGGCAATGCAGGTGTTAGTGGATGCTAGGGAGATTGTGATTGTGTTAGCTTCTCTATACTTGTGGATTGTTATCGTGCGTTGGTACCGCACGATCCCTTACCTTTATTTACTGTTTTTTAGATGTTATTCTCGTCTTATTTTATCCTGCTGGTTTTCTTCGCCCGTCCTTGAGCCTTCCTTTCTGGTACTTGCTACGGTTGGCCTGACCAACCCTGGATTGTTCCCAGATTATCTGAGACCGACCCGGTGGATCTTTCAGACTTGACTTGGAGGGTGTGCTTCAGTTCCCGACCATGCTAGGAACTGTGGGAAGGTATATTCGTCTACACTATTATCCCGTACTGTAGATTCCTGATTTTCATATGAGTATTTCCTGTTTTCATATGATTACCTCTCTTGATATTGTTTTATTGTGATTTACCTGTGGATATGAGATCGGATTTAGGCCATAGATTGATTGCATGCTAGGATACCCAACTAGACTGGACAGCCGTCATCACCGTATAGCGTATTCGTACCTTATACGGTGTAGCTGGCCGTGTACGTCCCCGTATTCTGGAACTGGGGCGTGACAGGAAAGTTGTGCGAATCAAATGGAGCACAAAATGACGTGTCTGAGTGGGACACGAAGGTCATGGGTGACGAGCGTCTCGAGTAGATCATCAATGAGGAGTTAGTTTCAAGAAACTGACTGGTCTTGCGCTCCCAAATTAAAAGTCACGGTAACATGCTGAAAATGATCAAGGAAAAGAGTGAAAAAATAAATAATAATCAAATGGTCTAAATCGACCCGAAGTTCAGCGAAGCAAAAAGAGTACAAGAGAATAAGTTTGGATGGGACACTATATACCGTCATGAAGGTAATCATGTCCACTCCAGAACTCGTGAAGAAGATTTCCAGAGTTGAACATCCCTGACACTCAAAATATCAAAGGCACGGAAAAGTACACTTAAGCAAAAATACAGAATAAATTATTTATCAAAACCAATCGATCAGAAAATAAAATAAAATAAAATAAAATAAAATAAAAATCAGTCCGAAATTCAGGGTGCTCACACAGCCAAGGGTGAAGAAGCTCGTTGGAATGTTAACACTTTTCGGTGGAATGCGAAAGTCGGGGACAGGCAGCCAAGACTTACGGTGAGGCTGATCGTTAGGGACTTCGGTCTTGGTCGTGTCATTGATATCGGTAGGATTCCAGTGGTACAACAGGTGCTATACATGGCAGCTAGTATCAACATGACGGTCGAGGAGCTGGAGACAAAGGAAGATGCAAAGCAACTCGGGAGATCGGGGATCAGTGGCATAGGGGAGTAGGAATTATGTCATGGGACGACAGGCATGGAGTCCAGTTGAGGACCCATGGGGTCAATTGTCACGCCCCAGAACCAGAATACTGGAGAGCTGGGGCAGACATAGCCAGCTACATATGATGAAATGGAATCCATCTCACCATACGGTCACGGCTGTCTAGATATGTGAGGGTTTCACTATAATCCATCAGTCTCTTAAGGTCATAAATAGCCTATTGTCTCAATCTCAGCCAACTAATAATAATCACAAGATATCAGATCACCAAATATACAATTGTAAGGCGTCCCAAACATTACATATCCAGATGATCATGAAGCTAGTCGTACAAAATGTAAGGACTAGCAAGAGTTTAAGTCATACATGATCAACCTCGAGTTGCCAATCATGCTTACAGCCTGTAGGCAGACAGTAAATAAAGTTACAAACGAGCTAACACTTGCTCGGCGGCTAAATGCCTCAAAAGAATAATTTTAAAATAAAGTGGGAGAGCAAAAATAAACCCACTCGTTGCCCTGGTTACGTCTGGTGACCACCATCGGGCTGAAATACAGGAAGATCCTTTGGTGCTGCTCCGGTATCTGGCCATACAAAACCAGCTGGATCAGACCCCAGAAAGAGCAAGTGCCACAAAGGAGGCTTCACTTAAGAACTAAAACCAGCAATTAGCACAAGAGTATAATTACATAATAAAAGGCAGTAGTTTAAGAAAAAGCATGATGGGTAATTATAAAATATAATCTTGTATAGAATTACTAAAAGACAGGATATATGGAAAGAAAGCATGACAGGATGATATACGATGAGATAACCATGGGACTATTCAGATAGCCAGGTTACAACCCGTAAACCAAACAAGGACCGGGGTTGTAACCCTTCGTCTGAACGGAACTTGGTTTCTTTTACCATTTATCGGCAAGATAAATATAAGAAATCAGGTCAAGTAACATTCTGGAGTGACAATTATTATAGTGACAATCCGAAGTGACAATCATTCAATCATTCTGGTACAATCTTACAATTAATCAATTCTAGACAATACTATACTGGACTAGACTCCATCCAAGCAATCACGGCCAATCATTGCCTACGGCTTTCTACATTAACTAACCAGGGTTATCACAATCCTAGTTATAAACAAGATGCAATGAGATGCTCCAAGTAGTCACAGGCCCTGCAGCTATCCAGGTTATCCAGCAATCATTATAGTGACAAACTAGAGAGTACAATGCATTAGAGAGACAATAGAGTTCAATCATTAAAGTGACAATCAAGAGTGCCCCACATGACAGTGGGCTGGAAATGTGCCCTACTCGTCGGCAGGCTACAAGTCCAAACATTTGCGGCCGGGATAACGGGATCGCCTGTAACTGGGGAACATCTCTTCATGTCTAGTGGATTATACTAGTCATTAACCTTAGTCTATTTCAGTAGGTACTCCTGACCGTGGTACTCAGGAGTTCCCTCCTAGACATGATGCAAGACAGGACTGGATTATTTGTACAAGCACAATCGCCCACGGTGTCAGGATCAATTATACAGGTCATGTCATGTCAGGTAGCCGTCGCAACAGCTATTCGAGAAATCATGTCAGGTTATCATATTAGGTGTACTTTGTCAGGAGTGCGTCACGACGGGCCACTATCAGGTCATGCCAGGTTATCATGTCAGGAGTGCACCACTACGGGTCACTATCACGTCGTGTTCAATTATCAATTCTAAACATATCAAGTAAATTCATAATTTTCAAGTTCAGGACAAAAGGCGTAAGGATATAAAATAAGCGTAAAATATCTAATAGAGGTAAAGCGTACTCATGTTGTACTGAAGTTACAAGATACATGATAATAATAAAAGAACAATAGTAACAATAGTAGCAATAATAATATAATAGGGCACGACAGGGAAGTCCATGCGGCTGGGTCCAGGCAGAATTCTATGCGGCGGAGACAACAGGGTCTTATGCGGCCAGGGATAACAATTCTTATGCGGCTGGAAATAACTTCCTATTCGGCTCAACTGATATGGGTTCATGCGGTCAGGTTGGACAAAATCCCATGCGACCCAATTTAGATGAGTCACATGCGGCTCGGGGTAACAGAGCCTATGCGACTCGCGGGGAGGGAGCTCCATGCGGCTCAGAGAATTAGTCATATACGGCTGAGGCAAATTAAGTCTCATGCGGCCAAGGAAGAATGTTCCCATGCGGCTCGATGGGGAATGAGCCCATGCGGCTCAGGAAATTCAGAACTTATGCGGCTGGGAATTAGGGCGAGTCATGCGGCTAAGTGAGTCCGACTCTCATGCGGCTCAAGAACTTCCAGTCATGCGACTGGATAGAACACTTGCTGCGTGAATATTCATGCGGTCAAGTCAAGCACTGTTCATCTTCTCCAAAATTTCAGAGAAGAAGAACACCATGAGAGCCAAGTCCTCAAGCTCCATAACTCCATCATCCGGAGCCTAAATCCGAACTTCTTTAGGTCAAAATGGGGTAGAACGAGATTCTCTACAACATAGAACCATCAAAACATAGAAATAACAAGACTAAGTAGATCAAAACCCAAGAAAATCCGAAATTAAAATAAACTTAGATCTACAAGAATCTAGCCATGGAAACGGAAAATGTCAAGTACTAAAGAGTGTTAAAATGCTACAAGGAAGAGAATAAAACAATAATATTTGGGTTCCTCCATGAAGCAAGATGCACTTGCCTAGCTCTCTCTCTCTCTCCCTCTCACTCACAGGTTGGTGAGAAATTTAATGGTGAAGGAAGATGATGATGAATGAAGAGAGAGAAATGAGAGAGTGCATTAATAAAGGGGTTGGTGGTGGTAGGTAGGAGTGGTTCACATATAAAACCAAACCAAGCCAAGCCAACCGAATCGAACCAAGCCAATGCAATTGCCATAGGGAACCACAAGCCAATTAAACAAATTAAACAATATTAATCAAAATTAACTAATCATGATTAAGCAAAAATACGGGTCCAAAACACGTATACGTATACTAAATACGTATCACGAATTTGGGACACTACAGGTCAATACCCTATCATCAGATCGGAAGAGAAGATTGTTGGAGTGTAGTCTGGATTTGGTAACAACATATTTGTGGAATCCAAATTTAATTAAATATTTGATTTGATTAGATTTGGATGTCCATAATTGGTATTGTGCTATTTTAGATATAATAGGGTCTTATTTTAGAAAATCCTGTTATGATCTAAAATATGATAATTGGTGGACTATTTTAGGTGTAATATGATTCTTATCTGAGGGCTTCATAATTAAAAAAATTATATTATGACCTAAAATAAGATTTTTCTCATCCTATATATATGGGGTGAGGGTGGAGCACAAAAAAAAGCAAAAAGCACAAAAGTGGAGATTCAAGGTGCTTGTCCACAAGAAAATCTAAGAGAACGTCTGTACTTTGCTTTTAGGACTTTGCCATCCAAGACAGAAGGAAGAAGAAGATCTAATCAAGGAGTCGTCAACTTCGGTTAGGGATATTGCTATTGGTTGGTGAGTGATCTCAATTGTAATCTTCTGTTTTTCTTCTTGAGAGTAGTGAGGGGGTCGAACCTATTAGGACAAAGGGTTCAACGTGAGTTTTGTCAATCTTGTAATTTTATTTGAGTTATTAAAGGTTAAGATTTATCCAGGTGACGTACGTCACCGCCATTTACTTGTCTTCATCTTATGCTTGGTGTCCGTTAGACGGGGGTTGGTTTTGATTAGGTGGGTTGGCAAATGCTTCTGTACGTGCCCAACCGTCTAATGAAATTGTAGACTGCCTATGTTAGATATATTTGTATTTGTAATTTTATGTCTATTTGTAAACAAGTGGCAGTATTGTATAATGAAGTTGTAGACTGCCTATATTAGAAATATTTGTATTTGTATTTGTAATTTTATGTGTATTTGCAATATCATTTTTTTAACTGGTGATTGTTTTCAATTTATGCCATAGCAGATAGTTAGGAATATTTATATTTGTAAATCTTGTGTATTTTTTTAATTTGCCCATGCAACCCCATAAAGTCATATAAAATTATTTAAGTGCTGACCTGGCACAGAACCGAACCTACCGAAAATCGAACCGGTTTATTTCGGTTTGGTTTTGTTCGATTTTTTCCGAAACGTTTCGGTTTACAGTTTTGATATAAGTGGTTTTTGATTTTTTCGATTTTTGCAAAATCGATTCGGTTTAAACCGAACCGAACTGTTGCTCACCTCTACTCAGCACATACCCTTCCCACCTTCTAAACCCTAATACTCTAATCAATTCAACAAATATTGTGTCTCAATCAAGATAAATAATTTGAGTGATATATTTCATACTGAATGGTAGGATGTAGGAGTAGGTTTAGATGAATAATAAAAATGCTAAACTGGAAGAAATGACATTCCTCAAGAATTAAAAAAAATTAAAAACCTCTCCTTTGTTGGAACTATTATCACCCGCCACCTCCCTCATAAAGTTTCTCCGCCGCACCCAGTCCTCATGAGAGAACTTATTTCTATTTGTTCCATTTTCTTTCTTACATGATTTCAAGACACTTTAGAACTTAGCATTTTCTGATTTGGTGGTTATTTTCTTGTATATCTAAGTTTATGTTATTTCGGTTTTCCTTAGTTTTGATCTATCAAACTCGTTTGTTTTTTAAAATCTAGTTGTTCTATATTGTAGAAAATTTCGTTCTGCCCCATTTTGTCCTATAAAAGTCCAATTTTTGACTTAAATCGGAGGTTGGACGGAGCTTGGAAGCCATGGCTTCCATGGCTCATCTTCTCGGATTCAGAGAAGATAAGCAGTGTTGTCTTGGCCACATGAGCCCTGGCCGCATGAAATCATACGGGCCGTATATCTTGGTTGCATGAGCTTTGGCCGTATGAAGCTTTGGCCGCATAAAGTCCTGCGGACTGCATGTCTTACCGCATGAGCCTTGGCCGCATGAAATTATGCGGGCCACATATCTTGGACGCATGAAGTCCTGCGGACTTCATTTCTTGTCGCATGAAGTCCTGTGGACTGCATGCCTTGCCGCATGACCCCTGGCCGTATGAAGTCATGCGGACTGCATGCTTGGTCGCATGAGTCTTGACCGCATGCCTTGGTCGTATGCCTTAGCCCCCTGCATGTTCATCTTTAGTATTTAGTTTTATGTTTAAAATTTCTTACATTTTGTACTCAGCCTAACCTGCGACTACCCGATTTGATGATTGTGAACCTTGGGCATATCTTGTATTAACTTAGCCATGAGCACAACATGATACATGAACACGACATGACAACACGAACCTGACATGAAATTCTTGATAGTGGCCCGTCGAGGCGCACTCTTGACAAGTAACAAGTAAACCTGGCATAGCATGATAAGCTTGATAGTGGCCCGTCGCGGCGCACTCATGACAAGTAATTCTGACAAGTAACAAGTAACTCTCGTCTTGACACCGTGGATAATTTCTCTTGATTATGTCTGTACAAGTTACAAGTCTCGTCTTGCATCATGTCTAGAACATTGATTCCTGAGTACCACGGTCAGGAATTCAGACTGAATCTGGCTAGGGTAATGATTAGATAAATCAAGTAGCTCAGATAGCTAGAGATATTTTGGCTACAAGCAATCCCATTATCTTGGCGCCTTCCATGTGGACTTGTAGCCTGTCGTCGAGTAGGGCATATTTCCAGCTCACTATCATGTGGGGCACTTCATAAAATAAGTACTATGTACACTGTCATGTGTTGCACTCTAAGTCACCTAATGATTCTTGATAACTCTTGCACTTGCGTCTAGATAACCTGGATAGTCTGCAGGGCTTGTGGTAATAGGAATATCTCATTGCATCCTACTAGTTAAAGTATCAAGCCGTACTTATTGCTTGGCCGTAAATGTTGGATGGAGTCCAATCTTGTCTAGTCTTGTTTAGATCCAGTACATGGTTATCAAAGGGCATACTTGCTTATGGTTTACTCCTGTCGATAATTGGTTGGAGACTAAGCTCTGTTCAGGTGAAGGGTTACAACTCCGGTCCTTATTTGGTTTAAGGGTTGTAACTTGGTTACCAGAATAGTTCCTTAGTTGTTCATCGTTTATCACCTTGCTTTCCCTAACTCATGTCTTATGTTATCATTTATGCCTCATGTGCTAATATGCTGGTTTTAGTTCTTAAGTGAAGCCTCCCTTGTGGCACTTGCTCTTTCTGGGGTCTGACCCAGCTGGTTTTGTATGGCCAGATTTCGGAGCAGAACCTGAAGATCTTCCAGCCTTCCAGCCAGATGGTGAACACTAGACATAACCTTGGCAACGAGTGGGTTTTATTTTGCTCTCCCACTCTATTGTAAATTATTCTTTTAGGGTGTTTAGTCGTCGAACAAGTGTTAGCTCGTGTTGAATACTTATATTTCTTGTCTGCCTAAGGGCTGTAACATGATTAACAAATCCTAGGGTTGATCATGTATGACTGAAACTCTTGTTAGTCCTCGTATTTTATACGACTAGCCTCATGATCATCTGTATATGAAATGTATGGGACGCCTTACTATTGAATATCTGATGGTCTAATATCTTGTAACTATTATTACTTGCTTGAGATTGAGACACTAGGCTTGTCCTTAACCATAAGAGACTGATTGATTGTAGATAAACCCTCATACATCTAGACAGCCGTGATCGTATATCGAGGTGGATTATACTTCTATATACGTAGCTGGTTGTGTCTGTCCCCCGCTCTCTAGTATTCTGGTTCTGGGGCGTGATAGTCATCGACGACATGCACATCGCATGATGTTCTGCTCGAGGAGGCATGTGTATGGGAGAGCTTCAAGTTCGGACACGAAGGTGGGCAATTTCAGGAGTTTGAATCTCGAAAGAACCGTACTGTCCGCTTGGTTGGGCCAGCTAAGGATGAAGAAGCTCGTTGGAACGTTAACACTTTTCGGTGGAAGACGAAAGTCGGGGACAGGCAGCCAATACTTACGGTGAGGCTGATTATTAGGAACTTTGGCCTTGGTCGTGTCATTGATATCGGTAGGATTCCAGTGGTGCAAGAGGTGCTGCGCATGGCAGCTAGCGTCGTCGTGACGGTCGAGGAGTTGGAGACAAAGGAAGATGTAAAGCAACTCGGTAGATCGGAGATCAGTGGCATGGGGGAGCAGGAATTTTGTTGTGGGACGACATGCATGGAGTCCAGTTGAGGACCCATAGGGTCAATACCCTCTCATCAGACTGGAGGAGAAAATTGTTGGAGTCCAGTCTGGATTTGGTAACAACATACTTGTAGAATCCAAATTTAATTAAATATTTAATTTTATTAGAATTGGATGTCCATAATTGGTATTGTGCTATTTTAGATATAATAGGATTCTTATTTTAGGAAATCCTATTATGATCTAAAATAGGATAATTGGTGGACTATTTTAGGTATAATATGATTCTTATTTGAGGGCTTCATAATTAAGAAATTATATTATGACCTAAAATATTATTTTTCTCATCCTATATATATGGAGTGAGGGTGGAGGCACAAAAAATAAGCAAAAAGCACAAAAGTGGAGATTCGGGGTGCTTGTCCATAAGAAAAATCTAAGAGAACGTTCGTACTTTGCTTTTAGGACTTTTCCATCCAAGACAGAGAAGAATATATAATCAAGGAGTCGTCAACTTTGGTTAGAAAGATTGCTATGCGTTGGTGAGTGATCTCAATTGTAATATTATGTTTTTTTCTTGAGAGTGGTGAGGGGGTTGAACCTATTAGGATAAAGAGTTCAATGTGAGTTCTGTCAATCTTGTAATTTTATCTGAGTTATTAAAGGTTGAGATTTGTCCAGGTGACGTACGTCACCGCCATATACTTGTCTTCATCTTTTCCTTGGTGTCCGTTAGACGGGGGTTGATTTTGGTTAGGTGAGTTGGCAAACGCTTCCACACGTGCCCAACAGTATAATGAAATTGTAGACTGCCTATGTTAAAAATATTTGTATTTGTAATTTTATGTGTATTTGTAAACTAGTGGCAGTATTGTATAATGAAATTGTAGACTGCCTATATTAGAAATATTTGTATTTATTATTGTAATTTTATGTGTATTTGCAATATCATTTTTTTTAACTGGTGATTGTTTTCAAATTTATGCCATAACAGATAGTTAGGAATATTTGTATTTGTAAATCCTGTGTATTTTTTTAAATTTGTGCATGCAACCCCATAAAATCATATAAAATTATTTAAGTGCTGACCTGGCACAGAACCGAACCTACCAAAAATCGAACCAATTTATTTCGGTTCGATTTTGTTCGGTTTTATCAGAAATGGTTCGGTTTACAGTTTTGGTATAATGGTTTTCGATTTTTTTTATTTTTGCAAAATCGGTTCAGCTTGAACCGAACCGAACCAAACCATTGCTCACCCCCACCCAGCACATACCCTTCCCACCTTCTAAACCCTAATACTCTAATCAATTCAACAAATAATGTGTCTCAATCAAGGTAAATAATTTGAGTGATATATTTCATACTGAATGGTAGGATGTAGGAGTAGGTTTAGATGAATAATAAAAATGCTAAACTGGAAGAAAGGACATTCCTCAAGAATTAAAAAAATAAAAACCTCTCCTTTGTTGGAACTATTATCACCCGCAACCTCCCTCATAAAGTTTCTCCGCCGCACCCAGTCCTCAAAAAAAATCGCTAGGACTAGGAGTACCCCTTTAACGGTTGACTCCATCCTCCTCGACCTACTAGAACACCCCAATGTCTATGACTGCCTCAAAAAAGCAGGCATCAATCCGCATCAATTCCTTCGTCGTATGCATCTAGGTTGATATCCTCGGTGCTGTAGGAATAAAATCGTAAAGCACAATACTCTAGAGGGGGGGTGAATAGAGTTGGCAGCGGAATAATGCTAATTAAAAATTATTAGCAGCAAGATCACAGAATAATAATCACAACTAAGTAATGTAACGGCAGAGATAAGAAAGCAAACGCAAAGACAGCAATGTATACTGGTTTTTCTCTGTTGAGGACTAGTCCAGTCGGTAGAACTCTTGCTACCAGTTGAATCCACTATTGGCAAAACCGCAAGTTTTCTTACGAAGTCCTTGCAACTTCTACAACGCGAGCTTTGATACGAAGAACTCGCCCAAATTCAATTATGAAGAGGTATTCTTCTATCAAGCCTTCTGATTACAATCACTAAAAAACTTCTAGACCGCACCGCACTGGCAAATCGACTAGAGGATTGTAACTGGCTTGGGATCTGAAAATTAAAGCTAGAGAAAAACTCTTTGGAAGACTGAGAGCTTAAGAAGAGAGAAGATTGAAAGTGAATGAGTGAGTTAAAATGATCGATATCCTTCTCTATTTATAGGAGTTCCAAAGACAGAATTTTGGCAGAATTCGAGCAGAATTCGAGCAGAACTCGATGAGCAAATCTTGGTCAAATCTGCAACTGCAGGATGACCAAGTTCCAAGGAATTTAAAAATCAGAACGGCCACTAACCGAACTCTGGCCGAGTTCTGTCAGGGTTTGGTTAGGATTTTTCAAAATAGATTTTGGAGAATTTTGAAAACCTTTTTGGAGCTTTTGTAAATACAAATGTTTTTAAAACTAAGGACATTTTTAAAAACATTTTGAAATCATTTTGGAATAGCCTATTTGCCAGTACTACTCGGTGTACAATGTATTTCTAGACTCAATAAAATAAAAGATTACATTGCTTAAAGAAATACAGACTCGAACAGGCAAACAACGCTTCGGTCTTGAACTGAGTAGATAGCCGTTCTTGATCATGTCCAAAAGTCCGAGATATCCTGACTAGCTCCATATATCAAGACAGAGTTTGATCAATTATTAAAATAAGTTTGACCATATGACCAATGGGCCAACAATCTCCTCCATTTTGATAATTGACAAACTATGAATGATATAAGGTCAATATCTCCATTCTGATGATGATCTCTAAGAAAATGATGTCAGATCTCGATATGCTTAGTACGAGAGTGGCATACTGGATTCTTAGTCAAATTAATTGTGCTCGTGTTGTCACAGAAAATGGAAATGTGTGTGAAAAAAATCATAGTCTTCCAAGGTTTGTTTCATCCACAAAATCTGAGCACAACAACGTCCTGCAACGATATACTCAGCCTCTGTTGTTGATAGGGCTACAGAATTTTGTTTTTTACTAAACCATAAGACTAAAGCCTTGCCTAAGAAATGACATGTACCGCTGGTATTTTTTCTATCAACTTTACATCTAGCAAAATCTGCATCCGAGTAACCAATAAGGTCAAAGGACTTAGTTTTGGGATACCATAAGCCAACAGAAGAAGTGCCCTTAAGGTATCGAAAGATACGCTTAACTGCACACAGATGTGATTCCTTTGGATTAGCTTGAAAACGTGCACACTTGCAAACACTAAACATAATATCTGGACGACTAGCAGTTAAATAAAATAAACTACCGATCATACCTCGATACTTACGTGTGTCGACAGGCTTGCCTTGTTCATCAATATCAAGCTTTGTTGAAGTTGCCATCGGAGTGCCAATAGGTTTGATATTGTTCATATCAAACTTCTTTAGCAAATCTTTTGTGTACTTGGCTTGATTTATGAATGTCACATTGTCAGTTTGTTTGATTTACAGTCCGAGAAAGAATTTCAGCTCTCCAAATATAATATCATCAACATAGACTTGTATTAAGAGAAGCTTGCCATTAAATGACTTAATGAAAAATATAGAGTCAACCTTGCCCTTTGAAAAACCGTTGTCAAGTAGGAAAGAGCTTAGATGATCATACCAAGCACGAGGGGCTTGTTTTAAACCATATAAAGCTTTCTTCAACTTGAAAACATGATCAGGATTTTTAAAATCTGTGAAACTTGGAGGTTGTGCTACAAAAACTTCTTCTTTTATAAAACAATTTAAAAATTTACTCTTGACATCCATTTGAAAAAATTTGAAATTATGAAAACATGCAAATGCACATAACATGCAAATGTATTCTAATATCGCAACTGGGGCATAAGTCTCATCGTAGTCGATACCTTCTTCCTGATTATATCCTTGAGCTACAAGTCGAGCCTTGTTACGAGTCACTAAACCATTCTCATTAAGTTTATTTCGGAATACCCAACGGGTGCCAATGACCGGATGATCAATAGGCTTGGGAACAAGTTCCCAAACTTGATTCTGTTCAAATTGGTTTAATTCCTCATGCATAGCATCTAACCAAAAATGATCACTACATACTTCATCAATGGTTTTGGGTTCTAGCTGTGAAATGAATGCAACACTAGAAACAATATCCCTACTGGATGTACGAGTACTAACACCTTTGGTAATATCACCAATTACCAAATCCTTTGGATGATCAGCCGTAAATTTCAATCTTTTTGGCAGACTCCGAAGGTAGCTGCTTCCGGGTTCTTCTCTTGGAGAATCAGCTGGTGTTGAGCTTGGTACAGTTAGATCTTCGTCATTGTCATCGATAGTCATTTGATTCAATTCATTAAAGGTGACGTTGATTGATTCTTCGATGATCATAGTTCGTTTGTTGAAGACTCTGTATCCTGTGCTCTTGGCCGCATAACCTAAAAATATACCTTCATCGGTCTTTTCGTCAAACTTTCCTAAATTATCTTTTGTATTAAGAATAAAACATTTACAACCAAATATTCTAAAATATGAAACTGATGGAATTCTATCAAACCATAACTCAAATGGAGTCTTCTTCGATTTGGGTCGAATTAGAACTCTATTGAGAACAAAACAAGCTGTATTGACAGCTTCAGCCCAAAAATATTTGGGTAGACTAAACTGGTTTAACATTACTCTGGCCATTTCGGATAGAGTTCTGTTCTTACGTTCCACAACTCCATTTTGTTGTGGAGTCCTAGGACAGGAGAACTCGTGTACAAAACCGTGTGTCACAAAATTGCTCAAACTCTGCATTCTCGAATTCGCCACCATAATCGCTTCTAATACGAGTGATCATGTAACCTTTTTCATTCTGTACTTTCTTGCAAAATGCGATAAATTCGGATAATGCATCATTCTTACGTGTCAAAAAGTATACCCACGTGTATCTAGAGTAATCATCTACAATTACAAAAGCGTATAACTTACCCCCGAGGCTAGCAACTCTGCTAGGACCAAATAAGTCCATATGTAGCAATTGTAGAGGTCTAGTAGTACATACTGCGTTTACTGACTTGAATGAGGATCTGGTAGCTTTGTTCTTTTCACATTGGCTGCATACCGAATCCTTCTTGAATGTTATGTCCGGTAAACCGCGTACTAGCTTCTTCGTGGATAATCTTGAGATTGTGTCCATATTTGCGTGATCGAGTCTCATATGCCACAGATGACTCTCATCACTTTTAGCCATTAAGCATCTACCTAAAATGTTAGTTTCTTCCAACAAATAGAAAACATATATGTTGTCTTCCCTGATACCTTCAAAAATAGTACTACCAGTTGAGCTATCAACTATAGTACATTTGTATTTGCCAAAGTTGATGCCATAACCATGATCAGCTAAATGACTTATGCTGAGTAGATTATGTTTCAACTCGGTAACCAGACAGACATCCTTAATCACAGGATAGGGAGACTTACCAACATCACCGATACCAATGATATACCCTTTCAAGTTGTTACCAAAGGAGACATAAGCTTCCTTCTTCTTCTTCGACAGTGTTGAAAATAATGTAGCGTCACCGGTCATATGCCGTGAACAACCGCTGTCGAGGATCCATTTACTTTTAGCATGTGAAAGGTGTTCCACCTACAAAACAATTTGCAGATAAAACTTTTGGTACCCATTTCTTGTAGGGTCCTGAGATGTTAGCTTTTGGTATCCACGCATAAATATTTAAATCAACAAGCTTTCTGATTCTACATACAGGAGAAATATGACCAGTGTGGCCACAATAATGACATTGTACATGTTGATTGTTGAAAGCTGAGTGGTGTGCATGGTTGGTAGGTTTAGGTTTTCTAGTATAGAAGAAAGCATACCTACAATCCTGTTTGGGCTTAACCTTTTGGGGTAAAGGTTTGATATGGTTAGGTCTGACAGTGTTTGGTTTGGGAATGTTCCGATTATTCGGTAAGTGACACGTGTTAGGGTAGGAAGCAGCCGTCTCAGGCTATTTTTCTAACCTAATTTCCAATCTTTTGGAAGTGTCATATAACTTAGTATAGTCAGAAGTGAGTGCTTCCATTCTGACTTGTGCACTTTGAAGACTTTTCTTCTCTTTAGAAAGTTCTTCTTTCAATTGGTCAATAACCTTGTCTTTTTCTTCGGATGACTTGGTAGTCTCGTGTAATAAGAGCTTAATAGAAGAAAGCTCACCAGACTCACTAATATTATCTTTAATCTCAGCTAGTAGGTCGGTAAGTCTTTCTATTTTACCTTTGTACTCTTTGAGTACCTTCTTAGAGGTCTGATATTTGCTACGCAGTTTCCTGTAATCACTTATCAGTTCACTGAAGGCTTCTCCTAATTGCTCAAAGGTGAAGTCATCATATGTATCAACTATAGGTTTAGATAGTACCTGATCGGATGCCATAAAGCATACATTTGCAGCGTCTTTTGATTGTTCATCTTCTGAGTCGCTGGCTTCACTTTCATGCCATATACTGGTATTGACATACTTCCGAGATGTTGATCTCTTCAGGTTCCTTTTTTCATACCTGTTGCTCTTCTTGCTTGATGATGAGTTTGTAGGACAATCCTTCTTCATTTGTTCCTTCTTCTTGCAGCCATAGCCGACAGCATCGTCTTGATACCAGTTGTTGCTGCTATTGTTTTCTTTGGATTTCTTCTCATATCTCATGAATCTTTTGAATTTTCTTGCTAGGAGTGCTTGATCTTCAGCATCATATTCACTGCTGTCTGAATCACCTTCAGCAGCTTTTCTGTGCTGAGCCTTGAAAGCGATCGTCTTCTCCTTTGGTGCAGGATCTTCAAAATCTTGTAGCTCCAGTTCATGAGTGAGTAGCTTACCCATGAGTACTTTGAGTGTCATGGTAGTGAGGTCGTTTCCTTCAATGATTGCAGTAGCCTTCGAAATCCAGTTTTTTGTAAGTGCTCGCAGGAGTTTACGAATCTTTTCATGGTTACTGTAATCTTTGCCTAGGGAGGACAAATGATTTACAATATCCAAGAATCTCTCGAACATCTGAGTAACTATTTCGTTGGGCTTCATCTTGAACGCCTCGTACTCCTGAGTAAGTCTGCTGACTTTTGATTCTTTGACTTGAGTCGTGCCTTCATGTGTGACTTCAAGAAGCTTCCACACTTCATTAGCAGTTGTGCAGATAGACACCCTGTTAAATTCAGTTCTGTCTAAAGTACAAAATAAAGCGTTAATAGCATGTGCGTCAAGACAGGCCTTTTTTTTTCTTCCTCTGTATATCTGTTATGGGGTTTTTCAGTTAAAACTCCATCAACATTTATACGAGGGGGCTTTTGATAGCCATCAATAACAATAGACCATAAATCAAGATCAAGAGATTTCAAGAAGAAACTCATCCATGTTTTCCAATAGGTATAATTTGTACCATCAAACAGTGGAAGTCTGTTTGTGGCCTGGCCTTCACTTATGAATTTTACAGTTGCCATGTGTTGTGCTGTGATCTATATAACAATTAATTAAATAAATAAATAATTGTAATATTACCTTGCTTTACCTGTAATACCCGCTCTGATACCAATTGTAGGAACAAAATCGTAAAGCTCAATACTCTAGAGGGGGGTGAATAGAGTTGGCAGCAGAATAATGCTAATTAAAAATTATTAGCAGCAAGATCACAGAATAATAATCATAACTAAATAATGTAAAGGCAGAGACAAGAAAGCAAACAGAAAGACAGTGATGTATACTGGTTTTTCTCTGTTGAGGACTAGTCCAGTCGGTAGAACTCTTGCTACCAGTTGAATCCACTATTGGCAAAATTGCAAGTTTTCTTACGAAGTCCTTGCAACTTCTACAGCGCGACCTTTGATACGAAGAACTCGTCCAACTTCAATTGTGAAGAGGTATTCTTCTATCAAGCCTTCTGATTACAATCACTCAGAAACTTCTAGACCGTACCGCACTGGCAAATCGACTAGAGGATTGTAACTGGCTTGGGATCTGAAAATTAAAGCTCGAGAAAAACTCTTTGAAAGACTGAGAGCTTAAGAAGAGAGAAGATTGAAAGTGAATGAGTGAGTTAAAATGATCGAAATCCTTCTCTATTTATAGGAGTTCCAAAGACAGAATTCTGGCAGAATTTGGGCAGAATTCGGACAGAACTCGATGAGCAAATCTCGGTCAAATCCGTAACTGCAGGAGGACCAAGTTCCAAGGAATTCAAAAATCAAAATGGCCACTAACCGAACTCTGGCCGAACTCTGGCCGAGTTATGTCAGGGTTTGGTTAAGGTTTTTCAAAATAGATTTTGGAGAATTTTGAAAACCTTTTTGGAGCTTTTGTAAATACGAATGTTTTTCAAAACTAAGGACATTTTTGAAAACATTTTGAAATTATTTTGGAATAGCCTATTTACTAGTATGACTCGGTGTACAATGTATTTCTAGACTCAATAAAATAAAAGATTACATTGCTCAAAGAAATACAGACTCGAACAGGCAAACAACGCTTCGATCCTGAACTGGGTAGATAGCCGTTATTGATCATGTCCAAGAGTCCGAGATATCATGACTAGCTCCATATATCGAGACAGAGTTTGATCAATTATTAAAATCAGTTTGACCATATGACCAATGGGCCAACAGGTGCAAGAAAATCGAGTTGGCTACATCAATTTCGTATTTATGGTTTTCTTCGAGTAAATTTGTGATTAATTTTTTTAGATTTTGTTCTAACGGATACGACATGCACGCTTGCGAGATAGAAAGTATCGGGGTAAATCGAGTTGGCTTCACCAATTTGGGATTTAAAGATCCACAGTAGATTTTGGATTAATTTTCTAGATTTTGTTCTAATGGATACGACATGCACGCTTGGGAGATAAAGGCTTTCAGGGATAATTTTGTCATTTTCAATTGTCCGTCTTGTCAGGTTAGCAAGTTGATAAATATGAAACTTTATGATGTCAAATAATAAAACTGGTACAATTCAAAATATTTAGAGGCAATTAAGTAAAGAAAATTTTTGTCATGAAATATTTGATTTCCAAAACTCTTTTTCTTTTGACAAAATAAGAGAGACCTATTCTTATTTTTGTAGAGTGCTAAGTCACTTCTCTCATGTCAGCTTCTCTGATCACAAAACTTAAGTAGACGTTAAAAATGGCATTAATTGATATAGACCATTGTGGTCATCTATGATTACGACTAAAAACCTTTTTTAGATTTAGCTATTGGCTTTATGAATGTTAGATTTTGCATACACTAATTGATGTAGATCATTGTGATAGAAAATATGTTAAAAATAAATTAATTCCAATAATTATTTTACTATTAAATAAATCCTATTCAAAAAATTCATAATGATGATGTTTGATGGCAATTATTTTCTTGTGGAGAATCAAAAAAATATGGAATTTATTTCTTAGGGGTTGGACAAGTTTTATTTTCTATCATTTTAGAGGGAAAAAGGGCCATGTAACTTTTTTAGCAAACAATTCCATAAAAAATAGAGAAATTTTGACTTATCCTCCACTTTATTTACCATATTTAATTGTGCACCCCACAATGTTTCTATAATGTACAAGACTCCCCACTTTTGACGGAATCCGTCATGAATTGACTGTTGTGAGACTCGTCTCACAGGATCAGTATTTATGTACGGATACGTATTTTTGTACTGTTTTCGTATTTTTTTGGTTTTCAGAACGCTTTAAGATTTTTTTAACTTATATATTTTATCCTTGACCGGCATATCGCCAGTATACCAGTGTATACCGACGGTATACCGCCCATACAGATTTTCACATTTTAGATATTTTCGATTTCAGATATTTTCATGAATAGTATTTTCGATATTTTCGTGAATAGTATTTTGGATATTTTGATGAATAGTGTTTAGATATTTTTATGAATAGTATAGATGCATCCTATTATCTAATTGATATTATGAATAGTGTAGATGCATCCTATTATCTAATTGATACTTGATTTTCTTTGGATGGCTAGGATTGACATAGATCTTCACATGGATCACCATCCAATGGTTATGATTAATCCCCCTTCTATATATACCCTCTCACTCTCTCTCATCTTCCTTTTCATTCTTTCCTCCATTCCTCTTTCTTTTCATTCCTCATCCTCAAGCTTAGGAAAGCTTGGTCTTGAGGCCTATAGTGTGGTTTCGTATCCCTCTTGGTTGTGGAGTGGAAGATTAGGCTTGGAGCTTAATCTAGGCAAATAGATCTTGCCAAATATTGAACAATATTGTTGTATTGTCATTTTTGTTTTCTTTGGTGTTAAATGCTTAGAATTGTCTAGGTTTTTACTTCTCCACCTTTTTCTTCTTCTTTTTCATTTACTCCACCAATTAACCCAAGGCAAGTACAACTTCCTCCAATGAGAACATAATGGATCTTCATTTTTGTTTGTTCTATTCTCTTTCTTTCATTATTCTAAGCATCTTTAATACTTGAAGTTTTTGATTTTGACGGTTACATTTATGTAGATCTAAGTTTTAAGACTTTTCTTATTTTTCTTGGTTTTGATCTCTTAAAGTTGGTTATTTCTATAATCTTATGGTTCTATGTTGTAGATAATTTTATTCTACCCAATTTTGATTTTTGAACCGCTTGATTTCGATTTATTTTGAGGAAGTTATGGCATTTCTCGAGTTCATGGGTTCCCTATACACTTCGGAGCTAATTCGGGGAAGATGAACAGTCTGCACATGCGCACTTGCACGCAATCTGCACACGTTCCTGCACAGATTGCACAGCCTGCACACCTTGTAGTGCACAGCCTACACAGATTGCACTTGCGCTTTCCTGCACAGACTGCACCAGTGCTTTCCTGCGCAGACTACACCTGCGCTTTCCTACATAGACTGTACCTGGGCTTTATTGTAGAAACTGCACCTGTGCTTTCCTGCACAGACTGTACTGTGCTTTCCTGCACAGACTATACTGCACTGCATTTCCCTGCACAGACTACACTGCATTGGGCTTTCCTGCACTGCACTGCTCTTTCCGGCACAGATTGCACTACGCTTTCCTGCACTTAGACTTTTTTGTCTGTTTAAGCTGTTTTACAGCTAGAATCTTATAAAACTCAAAACATAAAAATTTTAGATCTCCGTCTTGGCTTCAAGAATCTTCTTGTTTCACCTTAATTAGAGTTCATATGCGACGGATAAATTCAATCATAGTTCTTGATCTTCTTGGCATATTTTTTTGTACTTGGCCTAACTTGCGACGATCCGACTTGATAACTTGTTAATATTGAACTTAAATTGAATATGACAACATGATCTCATCTTGATAATCTTGATAGTGGCCCGTCGTGGCGCACCCATTTTACATGTCTTCTTCGCTTACTAGATAATGGCTCGTCGTTGTGCGCTCATGCTACATCTTTTCCTTCCTTATATGATAGTGGCATGTTATGGCGCACTCCCAATACTTTATAGTGGCACGTCGTAGCACACTCCAAGCTTTCAATTTATTATATTTTCTTGTTGTGGCTTGTTATAGTGTACTTACTTGTATTGTCCAGTCTTGCATACCATGTCTATGATAGATTTTACGAAATGCCACACTCGGAATCCTGAATGAAAATTTAAGAATTAATAATTATCTTGATTATTTAAATTATTGGAAGGGGAGAATTTTCCCTTTACCTGCAGCCCTTTTTCTTTTGGTCTATATATATGTACATAGGATTTGGAGCTATCTGTCATGATGACCACTCTTCCAGCACACCATCGAGTGGCGCATCTCCTTAGGACACACGTATCTTACTGTGGTGTGTCCGCTATACTTATTTTCTTTTGGCCTGGATGAGTCGAGTATTCTGCGGGACAGATAACTGGATTAGATTTCTCAAAAGTGCATATGTTAGTAATTAGGACTGTGATAACCCTAGTTTGCTAATGTATAAAGCCGTACTCATTGCTTGGCCATGATTGTTGTATGGAGTCCAGTCTAGTCTAGTTTTGTCTAGGCAGTGTCCGAATTTGTTTATTTTATTACATTATTGTTTATGATTTACTTTTGTCGGTAAATGATTCGAGACTAAGTTTTGTTCAGGAGAAGGGTTACAATCCCGGTTCTTATTTGGTTTACAGATTGTAACTTGGGTTCCAGAATAGTTTCTAAGTCATCTTATCATTTGTCATTCTATATAGTTCTTACATGCTCCTATGTTCCAGTTATCTAACATGCTTACATGTTCCAGTTATCTTTAATGCTCGTATGTACCATTTCTCTTACATTATTCAGTTTATGTCACATGTTCTCATGCTTTCGTTTAATTCACATGTCCACAGATTATATTATGTCACATATTATTTACCTTGTGTTCCATGTTTCCTTGTTTATTGTTTTTTCTATTCTCGCGATAAGTGCATTGGTAGTGCACGAGTCTCGATCCGTATTTGCTTATTTCTGTCTATATTCATTGCTATGTTAGTTATTGCTTGTTTTAGTTCATAGTTTGGCTTCCTTTGTGGTACTTGCTATTGGGGGTCTGGCCCCACTAGTTTTGCTTGGCCATATCTGATAGAGGAGCCCGAAGGATCTTTCGTACCATCTACTCGACGGTGACCACCCGGAGCACCAGAGTATCTCAGTAGATTTCCTACATCATTCTTCCACTAGTTATATTCAATATTCTTTTGTGGCATTTAGCCTCCGACTACGTGTTTAGCTCGTGTTTTGGATCTTGACATTTAGCCTGCAGGCCTAAACATGATTTGCATTACTCTAGACTGTAGCTAGAGCTAATCATGTATGACTATTACTCTTGCTAGTTCTTTACTTTGTATTACTAGCTTCATGATCATCCATGTATATATAGTTTGGGATGCTTTACTATTTTATGTCTGATGAGCATACTTCTTGTACTTTGCATATTTGCCTGTGATTTAGATACCTAGAATTCTTGACCTAGGATTGCTTGTTTGATTGTAGCAATAACCCCCGTGTCTATATAGCTTATACGTTATATCGGAGTACTGGAGTACTTTGGTATACGTAGCTGGCTTGGTCCGTTTCTATTTGCCAGTATTATGGTTCTGGAGCGTGACATAGGTTTTAGTGGTGGCCCATGCATGTCTGATTTATTCGATATGTGGGGTTACTAATATTTAGATATTTCAGTCATAATTTTTCTTTATTGATATCCTTCGTATTATTCTATATCTCTGATCCTTTGACCTGATATCTGCCTTGACCGTTGATCTTTCTTGTTCCCCTAATTAGATCATTGTGTCTTTTAACTTTCAGGGGCACCGTTCCTAATCCTTCCGATCATCTTGTTTGGGTTCTGCCAATGGCAGGTTAGTAATCTTCTATTAGGCCAGTTATGGAGGATCAGTCTCAGTATTCAGGGGAAGAGTTCAGGATTGACTCGAGGGCAGAGATATTAGTCCATCCCGATCAACCAGTTGTGTCCGTACAGTCAGCAGTTCGAGCAGAGGTAGTTCCATATAAGCCCGATGTACGAGCATTTCTAGGCATCAGGAAGGATATGATGGAATCACAGCAACAACGAGATCTCATTCTCCAACAGAGTATTCAGATGTTGATAGACCATAGTGGACAAGGAATACCAGAGGTATTTCGAGCCGAGGACCTGCAACCAGATGGAGTACATATTGGAGCCAAACAGTACCAGTCATCTAGTCAGTCAGCTATCAGCCTAACCTACTGTAGATGCAATACAAGAGCACGAGCATATATCCAGGAGGACTGCATCCAGAACTGAGGGTCATAAGAGGTACCATGCACCCATGTCAGACTTTCCACCTCGACATCCCTTACCAGTACCAGCATACAAACCTCCATACCAACAACAGAAGTTACTAGTCGTATGTTCCTTATGTGGAAGGGAAGGACACACTCATCTAACTTATCGAAGGGCCAACTTTCTATGCTTTTTATAAGAATCACCAGACCACATGATAGGGATTTGTCATCGGAGAAGTTCAGCTGGATCTTCATCCTTCCAGCCTACAATTATCCAGTTCGGGGTACCAACACCAGTTCAGCAGAAGCGAGCTCAGAGGCCTTCATCGATGCAGTCCCATGCATTCCAGCAGTAGGGGCCTCAACATTTTATGCAGGCCCAGGCTCAAAGGTAGATAGACCAGCAATATCAGGCAAAACAAGAAGCATGTACCTATTGTGGCAAGATTGGGTATCTTAGATCAGTTTGTTAGGCGGTTGGTAGACGATGCTTACGCTGAGGAGTAGAAGACCATTCAGTTAGCACTTTCCCTATCCGACATCTCGAGGACGATCAGCTGCACAAGAGTATCACCTAAGTTCTTTCAGTCGCATCAGTCATCACCCCCAGCAGTGGACGAGCAATTAGAGCCAATACTAGATATTCAGACATTTACACAATATCCTCCGCCATCACGAGCTTAGAGGGTCAGACAGCACAGAGCACAGTTGTATGCTCAGTCTTAAGGGCAGCTCTAGTATCGACATGAGGGTAGTACCTAGGGAGTCTCAGGTACCATCTTTATGGTCTTCTTTCAGTTATGCCCTTTTGATTTATCCTTCAGTAGAAGGCATGGTAGTGGCAGTATATCTTGGATTCTTGTTGGCGGTCTTGTATTCCACCTATATCAGGAGTACAACAGTCAGCTTGACTTATTCAGTGAGTGAATGAGAGTTTCTCGTCCCACTCTTCTGTCTTTGTATCTTTAGATACAAGATATCTATCACGTGTCTCGACCACGAAAATATGTTCTATGTAGAGTCATGTCTTAGATTAAGTCATTGGTACCGAATTACTTTGAGACTTGACCCCTATCTATTTTGGGAGTCAGCGTAGGCCAGCGATGGCGGGTCCCTACTCAATTGACTCAGGAGAAATATTTATTCATATGCCTCCAGCTGTTCTTGATTGTAGTTGTATTATTGCTTACGCATTTACTTATATTAATGTTGTCATCATTTACTTATATGCCATACTTGGTTTTATTAAGATAGTTGTATTTTCTTGAGCTTTTGTCTTGGTTATCATGCTTGACTAAATTTAGGAAATTTTGAGGACAAAATTTTTCTAAGGATGGAAGAGTTGTGAGACTCGTCTCTCAGTATCGGTACTTATATATGGATACGTATTTTTGTACTGTATTTCGTATTTTTTTGGTTTTTGGAATGCTTTAAGATTTTCTCAACTTATAGTTTTTCTCCTTGACCGACATATCGCTAGTATACCAATGTATACTGACTGCTTACCGCACAGACAAATTTTTTACATTTGAGATATTTTCGATTTCAGATACTTTCATGAATAGTAATTTCGATATTTTCATTAATAGTATTTTGGATATTTTGATGAATAGTATTTAGATATTTTCATGAATAGTATAGATGCATCAAATTATTCAGTTGATACTTTATTTTCTTTGGATGGCCAGGATTGACTTAGATCTTCACATGGATCACCATCCAACGGTTATGATTAATCCCCCTTCTATATATAACCTCTCACTTTTCCTCTCCTCTCTCTTTTCATTCTTTCCTCCATTCCTTTTTTTTCATTCCTCTTCCTCAAGATTGGAAAAGCTTAGCCTTGAGGCCTAGAGTGTGGTTTCGTACCCCTCTTGGTGATGGAGTGGAAGATTAGGCTTGGAGCTTAACATAGGCAAGTACATCTTGCTAAATTTTGAACAATATTATTTTGTTGTCTTTTTTGTTTTCTTTGGTGTTCAATGCTTAGAATTGTCTAGGTTTTTACTTTCCTACCTCCTTCTTCTTCTTCTTCTTCTTATTCTTCTTCTACTTCACTTACTCCTCCCTCCAACCCAAGGCAAGTACAACTTCCTGTATAGAGAACATGATGGATCTTTATTTTTGTCTCTTCAATTCTCTTTCTTGCATGATTCTAAGCATCTTTAGTATTTGAAGTTTTTGGTTTTGACGGTTACATTTTTATAGATCTAAGTTTTAAGATTTTTTTTTTTGATCTCTTAAAGTTTGTTATTTCTGAAATCTTATGGTCCTATGTTGTGGAAAATTTTATTCTACCCTGTTTTGACTTTTGAAATACTTGATTTCGACTTATTTTGCGGAAGTTATGGCATTCCTTGAGTTCATGGTTCCCTATGCACTTCGGTGCTGATTTGGGGAAGATGAACAATCTGCACCTACGCACTTTTGTGCAGCCTGCACAGCTTCCTGCATAGACTGCACAGCCTGTGCACCTTCCAGTACACAGCCTGAGCAGACTGCACCTGCGCTTTCCTGTACAGACTGCACCTGCGCTTTCCTGCTCAGACTATACATGTGCTTTCCTGTATAGACTGCACCTGCGCTTTTCTGCACAGAATGTACCTGCGCTTTCCTGAGCAGACTACACCTGCACTTTTCTGCATAGACTGTACCTGCGCTTTCCTACAAAGACTGCACCTGTGCTTTCCTGAGCAGACTACACCTGCACTGTTCTGAGCAGACTACACCTGTTCTTTCCTGTACAGACTATACTGCAGTGTGCTTTCCTGTACAGACTGTACTACACTATGCTTTCCTACACAGACTGTACTGTACTGTGCTTTCCTATACTGCACTGTACTATGCTTTCCTGCACAGACTACACTACATTTTCCTGCACATAAACGTTTTTGCCTGTTTAAGCTGTTTTGTAGCTAGAATCTTGTAAAACTCAAAACATGAAACTTGTAGATCTCCGCCTTGGCTTCAAGAATCTTCATGTTTTACCTTAATTGGAGTTCATATGCGACTGATAATTTCAATCATAGTTCTTGATCTTCTTAACATGTTTTATGTACTTGGCCTAACTTGCGACGACCAGAATTGATAACTTGTTAATATTAAACTTAACTTAAACATTAAAACATGATCTCATCTTGATAATCTTGATAGTGGTCTGTCGTGGCACACCTATGTTACATGTTTTTTTGTTTATTAGATAGTGGCTCGTCGTGGCGCACTCATGTTACATGTCTTTTCCTTCCTTATATGATAGTGGCCTGTCATGGCGCACTCCCGATATCTTTATAGTGGCTCATTGTAGCACACTCCTAGCTTGCAATTTATTATAGTTTCTTGTTGTGTCTTGTTATAGAGCACTTTCTTGTATTGTCCAGTCTTGCATACCATGTCTAGGATGGATTTTGCGGAATGCCACACCCGGAATCCTGAATAAAAATATTAAAGATTACTAATAAGATTGATTATCTAGATCATTGAGAGAAAAGAATTTTCCAGTTACCTGCAGCCCTTTTTTCGATCTATATATACACACACACACACATAGGATTTGTAGCTATCTGTTCCAGCATACTGTCGAGTGGGACATCTCCTTAGGACACACGTATCTTATTGCGGTGTGTCTGCTATACTTATTTTCTTTTGGCCTGGATGAGTCGGATAGTCTGCGGGGCAGATAACTGGATTGGATTTCTCAAAAGTGCATATGTTAGTAATTCAGATTGTGATAACCCTAATTAGCTAATGTATAAAGCCGTACTCATTACTTGGCCGTGATTGTTATATGGAGTCCAGTCTAGTCTAGTTTGTCTAGGTAGTGTTCGGATTTGTTTATTTTAGTACATCATTGTTTGTGCTCTACATTTGCCGGTAAATGATTAGAGACTAAGTTCTATTCAGGAGAAGGGTTACAACCCGGTCCTTGTTTAGTTTACGGATTGTAACTTGGTTTCCAGAATAGTTCCTAAGTCATCTTATCATCTGTCGTTCTATATAGTTCTTACATGCTTCCATGTCCCAGTTATCTAATAAGCTCATATGTTCCAGTTATCTTAGATGTTCGCATGTACCATTTCTCTTACATTATTCAGTCTATGTCACATGTTGTCATGCTTTCGTTTATTTTACATGTCCACAGTTTACATTATGTTACATATTATTTACCTTGTGTTCCATGTTTTCTTATTTATTGTCTTTTCTATTCTCGGGATAAGTGCATTGTAGTACACGAGTCTCGATCCGTATTTGTTTATTTTTGTCTATATCCGTTGCTATGTTAGTTATTGTTGGTTTTGGTTCATAGTTTGGCTTCTTTTGTGGTACTTGCTATTGGGGGTCCGACCTCACTGATTTTGTTTGGCCAGATCTGATAGAGGTGCCCGAAGGATCTTCCGTAACATCCACTCGATGGTGACCACCCGGAGCACCGGAGTATCTTAGTCGCTTTTCTATATCATTCTTCCACTAGTTATGTACATTATTCTTTTGTGGCATTTAGCCACCGAGCACGCGTTTAGCTCGTGTTTTGGATCTTGACATTTAGCCTGCGGGCCTAAACATGATTTTCCTTATTCTAGACTATAGCTAAAGCTAATTATGTATGACCATTACTCTTGCAAGTTCTTTATTTTTTATTACTAGCTTCATGATCATCCATGTATATATAGTTTGGGACGCTTTACTATTTTATGTCTGACTATCATACTTCTTGTACTTTGCATATTTGCCTATGATTGAGATACTTAGGATTCTTAACCTAGGATTGCCTTTTTGATTGTGGTAGTAACCCATGTCTATATAGCTTATAAGTTGTTTCGGAGTACTGGAGTACTTTGGTATACGTAATTGGCCTGGTCCGTCCCAACTTGCCAGTATTCTATTTTGGGACGTGACAACGGTCAATTGCTTTGACCAATTTTTTGGACCAAAATGACCCTTCCATTGTCTTCTTTTTTGGACCAAAATGTTTCGCTTCTCGCTCCCCCTCCCCCCTCCTTGCAAATCCCCTCCCCGGCCCCGCTCCCCACAGCAGTCGAAGCGAGGAGGTGCGATGGCGCTAACAGTGACGAGTAGCTGCAACGATGAGTTGTGGCGGCGCATGCTGCGACGTCTACTGTTGTAGGTAATGGCTAGGGAGATCGGGGGCAGGGAAGGGGGCGGTTGCTGGAAGGGGGAGCAAAAGGCAAGGAAGTGGAGAGCGAAAGCGGGGGCGGTGGCTGGGAGCGGCGATGGCATGCCCACCGACGGGGTGGAGATAGGATGAGAGAGGAAAGAAGAAGAAGACAATGGAATGGTCATTTTGGTCAAAGCAGTTGACCATCAATTCCTGACAAATTTCGTCAAAAGTGGGAGGTCTGGTACTATTTGCCATGAAATATAAAAGAACAGAACAATTATCGGAGGACTGGACTTTTACTTCACAATACAAACTCGCTTGTACAAAGAAAGCCTAGGGACGAAAACCTAGGTACAGCAATCTAAGTACAATTGTTTATTTTAGATTCTGGGGGATGACGATAGAGGCTCGGAAAAGCGACGACAGCTCGGCCTTACTCCTTGGACGATCGGGTGCAGCCTTGGCTCTGTAGAAGACCTGTTGGGCGTTGATGAAGAAATGCTCTCTCTTCAGGCTCTCTGGCTCTTTATGTCTCTCTCTGTATATCTCTCTCTGTCTCTGTGTATATCTCTATATCTCTCTCTATATGTCTGTGTCTGTGTGTCTTCGTAAGGGAATTTCACCCTGCTATTTATAACAGTGGGGGGGCTTCATTAGGATTTACAATGATTGTCCATTCTTGAAAGTCGGCGGCGAAGGATAATTGGATCTGGGCCGTTCATCGAGATTTGAGCAATAAATGTGATTGCATCAAATCTTTTTGGGGTGATTAATGCTGATTGACATAAATCCTCCGGATTTGTCATGCCAACCTCAGATTTCTTGACACGTGTCATCAATTTGCTTGTTTGCCAATGATCTAATTTGATCCCAATATTTTATTGGGATTTGTTGAGGGATTTCGATCAATCTGATGCCACGTGCCCTACTATCATGCCACGTGTCGTAACTGCAAGCCACAGCAGAAATCTGAGCCGCAGGAAAGTTACTCCTCGTTGGGCAACATAAGGCTGGCCACGTATCAAGGCTGCCTGAGAGTGGCCTCCTGACCATTTGGACCGCATGATAATGATTTGAGTCGCAAGAGTGTGGATGACCGCATAATGGGTGCCTTCTTCGTGAACCGCATAGAGACAGTCCTCGTGAGCCGCATGGGGCTGGTCTTCGTGAGCCGCATAGGGCTAGTCTTCATGAGCCGCATGGGGCTAGTCTTCATGAACCGCAATAAGATAGTCTTAGTGAGCCGCATGGGGCTAGTCTTCATGAGCCGCATGGGGCTAGTCTTCGTGAGCCGCATAGGGCTAGTCTTCGTGAGCCGCATGAAGATAGTCTTAGTGCGCTGCATAGAGCTAGTCTTTATGAGCCGCATGGGGGAGCCTCCTCTTGGGCCGCAAACGATTGTCCATGTGTCAAGGCCGTATGACAGTTTCTGAACTTCGGGGGATCGTGTCAGAGATTTTCTTCGCTTCCCAAGGAGTCCGTCATTATGAGGGAGTCATAATGATATCTTTGTGTTAGAACTGTCACCTTGCCAGAGCTGTCAGCCGTCAAAGCATTTAATACAGTAAAAGACAAAATAAAAGAGCTATTTGCAGGCCACGTGGCCCCTCTCTGAGCCACAGAGCTTATTTGAGCCGCATAGACGCTTGAACCGTATGGATGCTTGCGCCGCATGAACTCTCTGAGCCGCATGGGGCTCTCTGGCCGCATGGATCTTTTTTTATTATTTTCCATACTTCTACAAGATCCCCTTCAAAGTTTTCAATTTGTAAAATTGAAATACTTTGAATAAGAAGCATGGCCATGTATTCTACTAGCCGCACATGATGTCTCGGCCGCATGAATGTCTCGGCCGTATGGATGACTCGGCCGTATGGATGTTTTGGCCGTATTGAGTCAATCAGCCGCAGGGACTTTCAGGCCGCATAGCTCCTTGCCACGTGTGCGCATCATTAATTGCCTCAAATTCGTTCTAGTGCCGCCTTTAGGGAAGATCCCAAGGGTCAGCTCATTAAATCTTTGGATTTTATGCCCTGGATGATTCTCCTTTATGAGAGAGGAGACGAAATTCGAGGAGTCGGTTTCGTCTTTTCTGAGGCGGTTATCAATCCACGTGTTTCCCCCTCTCTTGTCCTCCTATAAATAAGAGGAGTTTGAGAGAGAAGACTTCTTTACTTTCTCCTTCACTTCGAATTTTCTCTGCTACGTTGTCATCTTCTTCTTTAATTGCCAATGGCTCCCAAGAAGACCGTTGCGGCGAAGGGCAAGAAGGCGGCATCTTCGTCGAAGAAGACTGCCTCAACTTCAACCGCGGCCGTTCCTCCGTCGGCCGTCGTGCCCGCAGCTCACCCTGACGTCCATCCTCCTATTGCTGGTAAGGACGTTATGTGGGTTTAAAGAACCCTAACTGCTATGGCTACGTCGCATGCTTTATGCACGAGGCTTTATCTTCATGTGAGTCGCATGTTCGTCCTATGGTCGAGCCGCGAGCCGCATAAGAATAGCCACTGTGGCCGCATACGCGCTTTGCCAACAAAGCCGCATAAGCTACACTGAGCCGCATAGATTCGCACATATTTGTCTGTCACGTGGTCCGCACAAACTTATCTGATCCATGCGGGCCTTATAAAAGTACCGTCGCACGACCCTTCACTAAGTAGAGCCGCATGAATGTTCTGCTGAGCTTGAGCCGCATGAGGCTTCCGTAAGCTGGAGCCGCATGAGTGTTCTCCTGAGCCGCATGAGGCTTCAGTAAGTTGGAGCCGCATAAGTGTTCTCCTGAGCTGCATGAGTCTTCAGTAAGTTGGAGCCGCATAAGTGTTCTCCTGAGCCGCATGAGGCTTTGTTAAGTTGGATCCGCATAAGCTCGAAAGCACCCATTAGTTCCTTTTTGTCCATTCTTTTAACTTATCTTTTTCTGTCTTCTTCTCAGTGAATTTGCTGGTTAATGCTGCTGGAGAGCTCCTGGTAGGCAGCGCCCAAGCTGCTCTGGGCTATAGGTACGACTATAGTCCAACACATGGCTGACCAATTTTCGACTGACGAGCCCCCGGCGAGATCGAATGCCATCAAGAATCAGTCTTTCTATTTTCTTAATGCTATGATGAACTCGAGAAAATTAGAAGGGGAACACTTGAAGCCCGCATTCTTCTTTGGAGATGCCTTGACTGTGAAGAACAGTCAGATTCTGGAGGTGTCAGAGAACTAGAGTTTTGTTTCTAACGGGATGGCGATCCGCATCCCCCAGATGGAGCGTCACTTCCCTTTATCTTGGTTCAGTATGCTCCCACTGGACCAGAAGATGGAAGATTCTTCAACTCCTACCCGGAGTGGAATGTTCGTGGGAGACATCCATTATAACAACAGCCTGAAGTCAGTGTGCGCGGGCAAGGTGCACACCAGCCATTCTGTAATAGGATTGGCCTCTGGTACTTTCTTGAATGTGCCGGGTCCTAATTTCAAGCTTTCTACAGCCGAAATTTTATGAACCAACTTGCTCGGAAGGGCTCTTATCCCATTGGTCGGTTGATGCTCCCTAGCTGGATACATCCCATTCCCTCGTGGACCAATCTGTCTATGTGGATTTTGCGAGAGTATGAGGCTTTTCTATGTGAGATTGGTCTTTACCATGCTATTCGGGGCACCAGCCATAGCTTGCCTATAAAAAAGAGATTATTTATATCTCTGCTGGAGATGTATAATCGCCGTACGGAAACCTTCTATACGCCCGTAGGGAAAATGGGGCTTGCGCTCCATGAAATGCATGCGATCTCTAAGCTTCCATGGGGGGACGAAGCTTTTGAGGCGTATACTCCCACGAATGAAGAGTTCGAAGAGTTGGAAAGGCGGTATCCAAGCTTCGTGGCTCTTTATCAAGAGATATTGTGCCATTATAGCACATGTCATCAAATAGCTAAGAAGGAGAACAGCTCGGAAGGGAATGCCCCTCATACCAAGGACTGGGTGCGCTATCTCTTCACGACGGATGCCTCAGGTCAAGTTACTCCCCGCCGTCCTCAATCCCGGGAGGCGGTGAAAGCCTTAGTGTCGTCAGCTAAGAGGGTGGCCACCTCTAGTGACAGATTCGGGAGTCAGACCGACTCTTTCGGTTATTTTTATCAGGACACCCAAGATTTGTCGGAGAAGGCGCTCCTGGCAGGATTTTTGATGATATGGTTGCGAAACTGTGTAGTCTCGGGCGGAGCAGGTTCCATCGAGAGGATCAGTCGCAATTTTATCCTTCCGGCTGTGAAGTTAGTTTTGCGAGTCCGGCTAGCTCTCCTCCCGGCCATGGTGTGCAGCATACATCGTGGCCTTCGTATTTTCACATCCAAGGTTATTGCCCACGATGTGACGAAAGATTATGAACGGACCGAGCTGCCCTATCATTAATTGATGGGGTGGCTGTTGATGCATTATCCGTCTTTGATGAGACCGGGCTCTGAAGATGACGTAACTGATGACGAAGTTTTTATCTTCCGCTATCGTAATGAGTCTTGGGAATTCGAGACCATGCGTGCTTGCCGAATGGCGTTGGCGAGGGCAGACATGTACAATATTTTCCTATCTGTCCCTCGTTTTACTGATGAGAAAATAGCGGCTGTCTATCTTGACGGTATTGGGCCCCCTCAACTTCTGGACGGCCAGATGCTTCTGTGGCTGCAAAATATTCGCCCCTCTCATCTGGTGTATCGCAACCGTAACACTGTCTTTCTGGAGCCTTATCTGCCTAGCAGGTTTGCCCGGCAATTTGGATATAGCCAGCTTTTTCTAGACAGCCCCAGCTCTTGTCTGGGCTTTGAAGGTAGCCTTCTTGATGGCATCCGGGCCTGGCATTACTATGACACATTCCATACCCGTACCGTTTTCTCAGTTCCTGCTATCAAGGCGTCGGTAGAGATCTTGTATATGGTGGCTCTATACCACGTCATGGCGAACAAGCCCCCCGTCGGTTTTAACCCAGGTGTCAGTTTCATTATTGGTACCGGCCTGGATGAGGGTTCCCAGGAGGCCAAGACAAGGAAGAGGAAGAACAGAGTCGAAGTGTCGGATTCGGACTCCGCAGCTGCAGATGACGAAGGCGACGAGCATGATGGAGATGACTCTTCCCTTCCGGCGGCAGATGTAGGGGCGGATCAGCCGCCTGTTTTGCCAGATAAGATGGTGGTAGATCAGCTATCCGTTGTACCCGATCCTGCACGAAAGCGTAGCAGGCAACTCTCTCATGTTGGCAGCATTCTTCGCTCTCAGAAACTGGCCGTGACCAGACACCGCGGGCTAACTATAAAAGAAAGGGGCAAAAAAGTTGACCCCGCCTCAGAGGTAAATAAGTTACTATAGGTCCTTCCTTTCTTCTAGCTTTGATTTTAATCATCTTCTTTCCTCCTTATAGGCGTTAGAAGAAGAGGACTCTCGAGTTGCCGAGATCGTGACCCGGGATGATGGGGGCTCCGGTGAGCCTGCCCCTAAAATTGTTGAATTTCGTCATGATGATGCTGATCGAGTTGCCTCTCCCTCTGAGATGGCTGGGTCAGAGGAGCTGGCCAGATTTAATTTGGAGATCGCGGGCGAGGAGGCCCTGCCAGCTGCGAATGAGCTGCAGCCTCCATGCTCCTCTCCCGGTAAGATAAGCCGAATCTTAACTTGCGAGGAGGCCTATCTGCTCTATGATCATATCCTTCGGGTCACGTCGATTGATCATTGTCATGGACATGCAGGTCCTGCCTCTCCAGTGCCGAGGATGGACATTATTGAGACAGACTCTGCCGAAGGGGCACTGGCGGAGAGGAGCGTACCTTCTTCCCTTCCGGTTTGTCTTGAAAGGCCTCCTACGGGCTCGAGTTTGGCAAGTCTGGTGATATGGCAACCGGGGCAGGGAACGATGGTCCTTGTGTCTTTCCCTGCTCGGGTGGCTCCGAGAGTCGACCTCTCCGCCCTGCTAAGTGTTCAGGCTCTTCGGGTGGCGGAGGAAGAATTAGCCGCTATCTGTGCATCGTTCTGCTCGGAGGTTACCCCCCTGGTGGCAAGTTCTAGCACAACTCCTTCGATGCTGCCGGCCACGCTTCCTCTGACGTCGTCCTCCACAGAGGTCCTGGACGAATCGTTACAGGACGTAGTCGACAGCTTTTATCGTCACTTAAAAAGGGGGATAGAAGCTGTTGTGGAGAGAGGGACCTCTTTCGTCTTGGCCCGGCAATGCGCCTAGGGTCTAATTGATATCCTCAAGGCCCTTCCTGATGGGGCAGGGGGGCTGCACTTCTGGAAGCAAAATTGCTGGAGACTGATCAACTGGTAGCCCAGCTTCAAGCACTGCGGCAGGTTGATCTGTCTACTGCTATTGACCAGGAGCGTGGCTCCGTCACAGCTGCTATAGAGAAGGCGAGGGCTGCTCAGGATAAAACCAGACCGACCATACTGGAGGATCTCCGTACTCTGTCTGATCGCTATGATCAATTGAGAGTGAAGATATTACGGTCGGGAAGCAACTGCCTCCCGCGGGATTACTGACACGCGGGAGCAGATCCTTGAGCTTCAGAGGAAGTTAACTTTCTTTGAGTCTGAGCTTGAGGCTGCCCAGATCGACCGAGGGCTGATTATCCAGGAGGCTGAGAAAGTCAATAAAACTTCAGCTGACTTGGAAGCGGCTCTGAAGAGGTTGGACGACGACTGGCGAACACTCATGGACCTGGATAATAGGGAGCGGTTGTCCCAGGAGGCTGAGCGCAGGGCTAGACAGAGGCTTGAGCGGGGTACTGCCTTGGTGAGAAGCTGCCTCTTGGAGTTGTGTAATGCCGAACTATAGTCGGCCTTTTCTTCTTTAGTTTCTGTTTTCTTTTTCTTTTTTCTTTCAGAGGGACGTGGTCCCAAAACATGTAATGCTTTTTTCGTCTTTCAAATAAAGAGTACTTTCCATTCTACCCTTCATTTGTATTGCTTGTTGCGCCTTTGGTATTGTGGTGATGTGCGCCCCGCATAGGGGACTTGTTTGTGGACCTGTTATCCCTGGCATATATTGGTTTTAGGTACGGATAACAAGTTTGATTAGGGATACCTAGAACAGTTCCACGGTAAGGTGGTCGTGGGTGTTCGGGGCATCAGAAGATAGAATGCCATGGAGCAGCTGGGCTCCCGGGGCATGATGAGGAATGGTGGGCCTGTACTAAGAGACTTAGTAAAGGACATTTATGGGCGTATTATCCTTGGCCTACCCGACTTAGGATACGGATAATAGGATGAAGGGGAACCAACCTACTTACTCAGAGGTGATGAGGACATGGTAAGTATGAGGGTTTTACCGTGGAGTCTTCCTACTCAGAGGTAATGAGAACATGGCAGGAGTGGACTCAACGGAGGATTTTTGTGGTCAACAGAGGATATTTGTGGACCTATTACTCTTGGCGTACCCTGGTTCAGGGTACGGATAATAATAAGATAGAGGACCAACATATATACTCAGAGGTAATGAGGACATGGTAAGTACGAAGGTTTTACCGTAGAGTCTTCCTGCTCAGAGGTAATGAGGACATGGCAGGAGTGGACTCAGCGGAGAATACTTGTGGACCTATTATCCTTGGCGTACTCCAGTTGTGGGTACAGATAATAAGTCGAAAGGGAATCATCATACTTACTCAGAGGTAATGAGGACATGGCAAGCATGAAGGTTTCTTCGACGGAGCCTTCCCATTCAGAGGTAATGAGGACATGACAGGAGTGGGCTCAATGAAGGAGGGTACATAGAACGACTCTGAGGTAATGAGGACATGGAAGTTCTATGTAAAGGGGTAATTTGTTTTTGGCGAAAGTGAAACGACTCAGAGGTAATGAGGACATGGCCGTTTTGGAAATTTGTGGATCTGTTACCCTTTTTGTGCACTGGGAGTGCGGGTAATGGATCATGAGGGAGGATCTCTTTTAGGAAGAAAGTTCAGAGGTATGGTCATACATGACTTACTATCTGAAAGAGTGACCGGAATGTGTGTTCAGAGGCACCTGCGGGTACATGACTCGATAATCTAGAATATTGTGGATGTGAGTTCATCGGCACCAGCGGGTATATGACTCGATAATCTGGAATATTATGGGTATGAGTTCAGTGGCACCAGCGGGTACATGACTCGATAATCTGGAATGTTATGAAAGTGAGTTCAGCGACACCAGCGGGTACATGACTCGATAATCTGGAAGATTATGAAAGTTAGTTCAGCGGCACCAGCGGGTACATGACTTGATAATCTGGAAGATTGTTCAGACATAATATTTCTTTAGGAACTTGCCGTTGACGGACAACATGAGCAAGTCTCCATTTTGTTTTGCGAGGCGGTAAGCACCGTTGGAGAATACAGCCTCAATGATGAATGGACCTTCCCATTTTGGCTGGAACTTGCCGGCGGTCTTGTGAGTCATGACCATCGGCCTTCGGACTGCCAGGACGAGATCGCCCACTTGGAATGTTCTGATTTTAACCTTCTTGTTGAAGGCTCCAGAGATACGTACTTGGTATAGTTCGATCATTTGCTGAGCCAGGAGGCGCTTTTCATCTAAGGCCTCCAACTCTTGTAGTCGGCGACAGTAGTTATCATCCGTCGTCAATTGATAAGTGAGCGCGATACGGAGCGAGGGTATTTGAGTCTCCAATGGGAGAACTGCCTCACTCCTGTACACCAGGGAGAATGGTGTGTTCCCTGTGGCCGTTCGGACTGTAGTACGGTACGCCGATAGGCATTCACCAAGCTTTTCGTTCCAGTCGCGTTTAGTGGACGACACGAACTTCTTGAGTAACTTGATGATGGTTTTATTAAATGCTTCTGCTAACCCATTTGCTGCCGGATTGTATGGCGTTGAAGCCATATTTTCGATGCGGTGCTTGTCGCAGAACCGATAGAAGGCGTGGCTTGCAAACTGCGGACCATTATCGTGGATGATCCTTCGGGGCAGTCCAAAGCAATAGATGACGTGATGCTTAACGAAGCTGATCACATTTGAAGTCTTTACTTCTGCAAGTGGGACAGCTTTCGTCCATTTGGAGAAGTAATCTGTGATTGCGAGTATGAAGTGATGTCCTTGGGAGGAAGGTGGAGTGATTGGATCAATGATATCCACTCCCCATGCTTCGAATGGCCAGGACGCCATTGTCGGATGTAGAAATTCGGATGGTTGGTGAATGATGTCTGCAAGGACTTGGCAATCTTTGCACTTTCTCGCATAGTCTATCATATCTGTTACCATCGTGGGCCAGTAGTAGCCCATTCGGCGAAGACGGTCTTGTAATTTATGGCCAGGCAGATGGGCCCCGTAAATACTGTCGTGAGCTTCTTGTACGGCTTCTTTATCTTCTGCGTTTGACAGACATCGAAGCAATAATCCATCATAGGATCGGCAATACATCATTTTTGTCTCTGTATCATAGAAGAATCTGAGAGAACGCCTTCTGATGGAAGTGGCTTCCGTTGGGTTCTCGGGCAGGATGTCGTAGACTACGAAGTCAATGAATGGTTGCCTCCAATCTGGGACATCATCGATCATCTGGGCGGAGTAACTTGCCACAAATTGAATGTTGTTCTTGGGGCAGACCAGTTTGTGGCCTATCACATCTACCGATTGATGAGTATGATTTGGCACTGTTAGGGAAGCGGCCAGGCCAGCTAGTGCATCGGCTTCGATATTTCGAAGTCTGGGGACATGTTCGATGAAGAAGCCCTCGAATGTCGAGATGATGTCGATCGCTACTTGGTGATAGGGGATCATGTCTTCGTGGCGGACTTCGTATGAACCCCGGATCTGATTGACGATTAACTGAGAATCGTCGTATGCTTCAAGGTATTCTACCTCCAGCTCTCTTGTAAGTTGGAGGCCAATGACCAGAGCGTTGTAATCGGCCACATTGTTAGAGCAGGGTTCTGTGAGAGAGTAAGCATGATTGATCACCAATCCGGAAGGAGAAACCAGCACCACCCCGACTCCGATGACGATGTTGTCCTTGGGTCCAGTTCTCGAAGCACCGTCGAAGAACATTCGCCATATATTATCGTGAGAGGTTACATGCGAGTCGGCGACCTCAACTGGGATTTCTTCATTTATTCTGGACGACTCCGATCCTGGATGAGCTGCCAAAAAGTCTGCCAGGGCTTGACCCTTAACAGCCTTTTGCGGGACGAAGATCATATGATAGGGGGACAGCAATATTGCCCATATAGCGAGACGAGAGCTGAGTGCCCCTGGTTTAGTCATGAGGACCCTAAGAGGGTTGACTCGTGAGATCACATGTATTGTTTATCCAGTGACATAGTGCTGCGTCTTCTGAATGGCGAATACCAGGGCGAGGCATTCCTTCTCCACAGCGGTGTATCGGTGCTCCGGTCCAATCATCATTCGACTGAGGTAGTATATGGCTTGTTCATGGCCTGCATCATTGTTTTATGCCAGCAGAGCCCCGAGGGAATGTTCCATTGCTCGTACGTAGAGCAGGAATGGTTTTCCAGCGACCGGGGCCACCAAGACTGGAGGGTTCGACAAATATTCTTTGATGCTGTCGAAGGTCCGCTGACATTCTTCGTCCCATATGAATGAGATGCCTTTCTTCATGAAATGGGTGAATGGTCGACATCACCCGGAGAGGTTAGAAAGGAACCTCCTAATGTAAGCTAGCCTCCCTTGAAGGCCTCTGAGTTCGCGGAGATTTCTTGGGGGACCCATCTCCATAATTGCCTTTGTCTTCTCAGGGTCTACAAGGATACCCTGGACGGTGATGATAAAATCCAAGAACTTCCCGCTGGATACGCCCAGGAAGGATTTTGTGGGATTCATCTTCAAATTGTGTGCTCGCAACAGGTCGAATACCGTCCTCAGATCCTGCAGATGGTCTCCCTTACAACGACTCTTGACGGTGATGTCATCAACATAGCACTCTACCGTCTTGCATAAGTGGTCTATGAAGATGATATTCATGGCTCTTTGATATGTGGCGCCGGCATTCTTCAAACCGAAAGGCATGACTGTGTAACAGTATGTGCCAATCGGTGTTCGGAATGATGTATGCTTTTCGTCGTTAGGAGACATCTTGATTTGGTTGTACCCCGAAAAGCAATCCATGAATGACATACGTTCGAAGCCGCATGTGTTGTCGATCATGATGTCTGTGATAGGGAGGGGAATTCATCTTTGGGACATGCCTCGTTCAGATTGCGGAAGTCGATGCAGATTCGAATCTTCCCATTCTTCTTAAGGACTGGTACTATGTTGGCGACCCAGTCAGGATGTTGTTCCTTACGAATGAAGCCGCTGGCTATCTGTTTGTTGACTTCGGCTTCGATCGCATCCATGATGCCCGGGCGGAAGCGTCGCTGTTGTTGTTTGACTGGCTTTGCATCCGGCCAAATATTGAATTTGTGAAGAGCAATATCGGGATTTAACCCCGATATGTCTTTATAGCTCCAGGAGAATATATTCTTTGACAAGTTCCAGTAGTGATTCTCGCTCTTCGTCTGTTAGGCTTTTACTGACGAAGATTGGTTTTGGAGAAGATTCGCTGCCGAGGTCGACCTGCATAACCTCATCTTCAATAGGGGGTTCTCTCTGTTCGAACCGCTTTTCCTATTGTGCATCCAACTGTTGGGCCTACGGCTCTAACTCGAAGATTTTTGGAATGTCTTCATCTTCTTCATAAGCATCGACGAATGCCATGTTGATTGACAGGACTTGTCTGAATACGTCTCCGATGTTGGTATCTGAGTCAAAAGTTGGTGACCCGGTTGAATGTGAATGCCAGTCACATTCTTCATCTGAACTCTCAGGGGTCGTCGTGGGTGTTGCATATCCTAATCTACATCGATTTTTGCTATAGTAGTCCCGTGGTTTGCCCGCCGGTGGCTTCAAAGGTAATCGTCGTCCGGTGCCCTAGTTCAAGCCTGGCATCGTCTCCAGATCATACCCCTGTTTTTGCATGAGATATTTGGATTGGGGGCTATAAAGATACAGAGACAGTCTCCCGGCATCTGATTCAAGGTTGACTTCTTCTACGGTGAAGGGCTACGGATCGTCCTTTCGGCCGAAGATGATTGGATGGTCCCCTTCCTTGATTATACGGTAAGCGTCTTCCACTGGAGTAAGCTGGATTGCGGTGCACACATTTGTCACCTGTGTGTGTAGGTGAGTGCCTATACCGTGTTCCATAGCATATATTGTACAAAGCTTATTAAGCTCGAGGTAGTTCAAAGATAGCCCTTTATTGATGAAATAAGGTATCTTTTCAAGCGGGATTACATCATCTACGGAGGGAACATCAGTGTGGGCAGCCACATACTTGGCTAGCTCCGGTTCCTCTTCGGCTACCCCATGTATAAACGAAGACTGAGAGGATGACCTGGGCAGCTTGATCGTCAAGGGTTCAGCTGGTGGAGCAGAGCGCAGAGTTGTTGGCAGACTAGCGACCCCCAGTTTGGTACTTGATGCTGAGCGGGGAGTGGTTGGTTCACTAGAAGTCCCAGACCTCGTATTGGGGTGACGACTCTTCTTGGGAAGGCGTATCGTTATTGGCTTATCGGAGGGATTGAGCTTCTCTGTTTGAGGCTGGCCGACTCTCGGCAGCCTGATTGTCAGTGGCTCCGTTGTGGGTCTTGGCACTTGGCCAGACCTTGGCAGCCGGATTATCATATGTTCTTCTTGCGCCGAGAGGCTGATTGCGTCCTTACGCAGAGTGGCGGTAAGGGGTGCGGACTTGCCAGGTTTACGAGCTTGGAGGTGGATCGTCAGAGGTTCTTCTGATCCTATGGCTGACTCGGTACGAGTTTGCACATCTCCTTCACCAAGATGCTTCTTCGAATTTTCGTACAGGCAGGAGTCTGAGCAGTAGGATTCGACCCCTTTGAATAGATCGATGTCGGCAAATTCTGTCCTCACGAAGCCGTGTTTGTCGACATACTTGAAGCATTGGTACAGCATGGAAGGCACGATCATGTAATCGTGTATCCAAGGGCGCCCTACGAGGATGTTGTAAGAAGTGTCTGCATCTATGACGTAACAGGTGACTTCCGACTGGAGATCGCCAATTTGACACTTCAGACGAATCTTTCCAATGGGGTAGCTCCTGCCCGAATTGAAACCGTTGATGGCGGTACTTATAGGCGTCAGGCGATGCATAGGGATGCGGAGATGATGTAACAGACCCTTCGGGATAATGCTTATGGAAGAGCCAGGATCAATGTGCATCCGATCTACCTTTACGTCGCCGATGTATCCAGTATAGTATAACGGGCGATCGTGCAGGTTGGTTTTGATAAGCATGTCCTGCGGAGTGAAGACAATGTTGGGTATCGCTCCCGTATAAGCGCTGTCTTGGAGATCTGCAGGCGGGTTCTCTCCCGTGAGGTTGACCTGAGCCAGGTACGCATCAGCATTTTGGAGTGCATCGCTCAAAGCCGCACGAACATCCTTTGAGAGCCCCAGAAGCTCGTATAATGACGACTTGGCCGGTGTGTTGGCCAATTGCGCCAAGATGTCGAAGTTGTAGGGCCTCTCCAGCCCCTGTGGTGCCTCTTTTCGGAGGGAATTATCAAAACGAGTCTCCTTCGGCCTAGGCTTGTCGGTCGTCGGCGGCTGAGCCGGTTCCAGAGCGTCAGTTATAGCGGGCTGATGATCCTCAACCGAGTTATCAGCCACGGGTTGGGATTGAGCCCCAGACCGAGTGACGACGGCTGTGGCTTCTTCGATATCTGCCGAGATTGTGTGACAGGACCTGACTTTTCTACTATTCTTCTTACAAATGGAAGATGGTATGGGCTGAGTCACTTCTGATACCAAGTCTGGATGGACCCATATGACCTCCCCTCGTGATGTGGTGAGGGGCACTAGACCAGCAGCCTGATCTCTGGGAGGTAGAAGATTAGCGATCTCTATTGTCTCCAGAGGGATGGGGACTACACCGTCTTGAGTTTTCGTCGGAGGAAAGCTGTCGAATTGTACTGACACCATATTGGCTGCCACAGTTACCTCTTCGAAATCGATGGCCAGAGCATTCGAATCGATGATATTTTGGATGTACCATTTTAGCTGGTAGCAGTCGTGTGTAGCATGGTAGACGTAGCGGTGGTAATGGCAGTACTTTGGGTTCTCCATTTCTGTCGGCCGAGGTTTCCGTCTTGGTGGAGGGAGCTGAATTCTGTCTCCTTGTATGAGCATGTCCAAGATGGGCTTGACGTGACCGTCTTCGAAGGAGTAAGTGATTTGCGACCATTGTTTGTTCGCTGGTTTTGGCTCGGGTTTCTTTGCTGTGTCGGCCACCATAGCCTGTTTGCCCTTGTTGTCCCGATTGTTGGAGGAGCTACCCCTATTGTTGTTGTTGGTGTTGGGACGTCTGCTCTTGTCCTCTCCCTCTGAGATGTGCAATCCCAGTTCGCGAGCCTTCTTCAGTCGTTCTTCGGCGCTTGTAGCACTGATGATAAACGTCTTCCAGTCCTTGAATTGACTTTCGCCCATCCAGAGACTGATTGTTGGGAGCAATCTCTTTTGGCAAATTTCAATAAAGGAGGAATCCGAATTTCCAGACGGCAACTTCATTGCGGTTTGGCGAAATCGCTCAATGTAGTTTTTTGTCAGCTCTTTCTCCCCTTGAACGACGTCCATGAGGGTGGACATTGTGATGTCCTGCCCTACTTCATAGAATCTCTCCAAGAACATGCGCTTGAAGCCGACGAAGGAGTGGATGCAGTTGTCTGGCAGGTTGTGATACCAGTCAAAGACGACTCCTTCCAATGCCCCGATGAATAATCGTGTGAGAATGGCATCATCATGGGGCAGATGGTCGGTGGTGACCTCGAAGTAAGTGATGTACCGACTTGCGGAGGTCTTGCCATCATAAGGATTGATATTGAACGACTTATATCTTGGTGGGAAGGGAACATCCCTCCATGCAGCAGGGTACGGTTGCCGTATGCTGAGGTCTTGAGAATTTTCTCGAGCGTGAAACATGGCTCGGAGCTCCTGGACCTCTCTTCTCGCTTCTCGGGCCTCACCCACGGCGGTGGGGGCCGTTACTTCAGGAGGATTGTTGCCCGGGTTCGGCGCCGCTGAATTCGAGTCCGCATTGACCGTGGGACCCGTGCTTGTTTGGCCAGGCGTCCCTCCTTGCAGAGTTGGAAGGGCCGCTTTGATCTCGTCCACAGACTTGACTAAGGCAAGCAGTATGGCCTCCAGAGTGTTGATGCTTTGGCGATCACTGGAACCATCTTGGCTGCTGTCCGTCATTAACACCGTCTTTACATGAGGAGAGATGGACGGAACGGTAGAGGAAGCGCTCTCCGAATTGTACCCCTGTAGTGAGAAGTCATCGGGATAGGTAGGAATGTCTTCCTCTGGTTCGGACTCAGAAGGAACAGTGCCCCTAGTCTCCGAGTTCGCCTCATCTTGGGAGTTGTGGACGTCCACAGGGACGTCGAGGTTTGCTGCATCTGATGGGAGAGTTGTTTCCCCCGGCTCGTCTTCTTGGAACACCGAATTATCGTGAAGGTTCGAAGGAGTGCTACCCCCAGCCCCAGCAACCCCCAGTGGTGTGGACGATGAATCTCCCACTGTAGCAGATTTCGTCTTAGTACAAGTACCTTGGAAAACTCCGGTGGTGGGCACCTGCTTAGACGATAGTCTTTTAGTCATCGTGGTTGAAATCTTCGGACTGGGAACATTTGTCTTTTTTCCTCTTCCATCGGCGGGGACTTTCTGAGAAGAGTTTCAGGAGACGACGGGAAGTCCCTCGTCTTCTGAAGACGGCTGTTGTAGTCTTTGAAAGACGGATTGCCGGTCTTTTTGTTCCGTCGTGTTATTGCAGCAGCAGTTGATGATGACTTGGATGCAGTGACGTCCGTGGGAGGACTCTTTGTACCCTGATGCGCCTTCTCTTTCCTTGTATTTGTGGAGGATGGCCTCACGCAAGTCAGATGGGTCTGGATCGACCATGTTTGCTCCCTGGATTTCGGGAGACTTTTGCGAACCTCTCTGTCCGTTTGCCGCCGGGGGCTGGACTCGAGTGGTTCTGTACAACTTCCCATATGAGGTCCGCATAACGGTATGCGGGACGCTCAGATGGTCAGAGGTCGGATCAGCAGATCGAGCTTGCCAAGCTCGCGTTGTCCTAGACTTCTTCGCTCTAGTGCGTAAGGGCACATAGTAGGAAGAGTCTAAGTGATACTGGGGAGAGTCAGACATGTCTTCTTGGGAGCACAAGAGATCAGGACCATAAGAGAGACGGTCTAAGACAGAGCCGCGTGGAGGAGGCGTCATGCGGCTGTCATCAATAATCTTCATGCGGTTGGCAGGCGTAGCCGCATAAACTTTCTTCATACGGCTGGGAGTTTCGGCTGCATGAGTTTTATTCATACGGCTGGATCATATGGCCGCATAGACCTCCTTCATGTGGCTGGCAGATTCAGCCGCATGAGCGTTCTACATGTGGTTGGCAGACTTGGCCACATGAGTGTTCGACTTCTTCTTAGGGCGCGTAGAACCACTCTTTGTCCCTGCAAGTCCAGCATCGTAGTGTTTCCTCTGTCGGACTTGGGGACAGCAGAGTCCTCTATGGCTCGAAGTGGAGCCGTATGAGAGTCGCCTCTGCCGTCTTGGGTAGCAGAGTATAATTCGTCCAGAGCTTGGGGAGGAGCAAATGATTTTGGCCTCCACTCGCAGTGAGCCTTCTTTGTGCGGATTCGCTTCTGGATCGGGCCAGCGCTTCCCTCGAAGAGCATTTCATCAAATGCCTGTTGGTCGAAGCAGACGACCATCTTCTGTTGCGTGGAGCCAAGCTTGGCTGCCTCCGATTGCGTCACCAACTCCTCAGCCATGGAGAAGTTTGTCCTCAGCAGAGTCGCCATCGTGTTTGCCATGAAATATAAAAGAACAGAACAATTATCAGAGGACTGGACTTTTACTTCACAATACAAAATCGCTTGTACAAAGAAAGCCTAGGGACAAAAACCTAGGTACAACAATCTAAGTACAATTGTTTATTTTAGATTCTGGGGGGTGACGGTAGAGGCTCGGAAAAGCGACGGCAGCTCTGCCTTACTCCTTGGACGATCGGATGCAGCCTTGGCTCTGTAGACTGCTGGGCGTTGATAAAGAAATGCTCTCTCTTCAGGCTCTCTGGCTCTCTATGCATCTCTCTGTATTGTTTGCCATGAAATATAAAAGAACAGAACAATTATCGGAGGATCGAACTTTTACTTCACGTTACAAACTCGCTTGTACAAAGAAAGTCTAGGGACAAAAACCTAGGTACAACAATCTAAGTACAATTGTTTATTTTAGATTCTGGGGGGTGACAATAGAGGCTCGGGAAAGCGACGGCAGCTCTGCCTTACTCCTTGGACGATCGATATGCAGCCTTGGCTCCAGAAGATTGCTTGGCGTTGGAAGAAATGCTCTCTTTGCTCTCTCTGCTTCTCCTCTCCAAGTATTCTGGTGCACTCTCTCTCTATATGTGTACTCTTCTCTGTATCTCTCTGTCTGTGTGTCTCCTCTCTTTTTTTTATAGAAGAATGGCATCCTGCTATTTATAGGAATGGAATGTGATCATTAGGGCTGCAAATGATTGCTTCTTGGAGATGGCGGCGGCCTGTGGATTGGTCAATCTAGGCCATTCGTTTTGATTGTGACGAATCCGGACCATTAAGTATAGATTACACCAAATCTCATCTGCATTTAATACTGATTGGAATAAATCTTCCTCATAATGATCTTCTGATGTCTGCGAATAAATTTGATTTATTCTCCTGCCACGTGTCCCACATTATTGAGATTTAACCCAATCTCTGGTTGCAATAAATCTGGGAGATTGATCGGCTTATAACACGTGTCCTAGGAGCCACTGGGGGGATCTGAACCGCATGACGATTGAGCCGCATAAGATTTTGGGCCGTATAAGGTTTGAGCCACATGTCATGGCTGCTCGGGTAGTGGCTTCCCCCCCTTCGAACCCCTGAACCGTATGGAGATGCTCATTGCGAGCCGCATATAGACGCATCCACCTAGGCCGCATGGAAATGGTCCTCTTGAACCGCATGGGAAGGCCTCTGCTTGAGCCGCATGAGGCTGTCTCGGCCTGAGTCACATGGAGCGGCCTCATTCTGAACCGCATGGGAAGTCTTCCCTCGAGCCGCATATAATCGTCCACGTGATCAAGGCCACGTGGCATTTTATGGATCTCGGGGGATTTGTGTCAGAGATCTTTTTCTCTTCCCTAGGGGCTGTCATTATGACAGGGTCATATTTACTTCTTTTGTATCAGAGCCGTCACTTTTTCAGAATTGTCAGCCGTCACAGTAATTAATGCAGCATAGGTCAAAGGGGAGCGCTGTTACGCCACGTGTCTTCTGAGCCGCAAGAAATATTTCAGACCGCATAGTTCCTGAGCCGCATAGTTTTTCTGTGCCGCATGGGCTGTTTGAGCCGCATGGGGTTCCCTGGCCACATGGGTCATTTTCTTTAATATTTTTCATGCTTCTACAAGACCCCCTTCAAAGTTTTTATTTTGCAAAATTGAAATACTTTGAATAAGAAGCATGGTCGTATTTTTTTTCTGGCCGCATATGCCGTCCTTGCCGAATGAGTGTTTAAGCCGCATAGATGGGTCAGTCGCATGAATTGACTTAGCCGCACAGATAGTTCAGCCGCATAGAACTTTCGGCCACATCATCGTTGCCACGTATGTCAATCTTTTGTATTAAATGCTGTTTGATTTGCTGTCAGCTTTAAAGGCCACTTTTCGGTACGGGATCCGAGGAGCTTGGCCTCCATTTTCGGCGGCTCATTTTGATAACCGAAGAGTCGGTCTGCGTGTATGCACGGTGATCGAAACGCTTCACTTTTGTTTATAAATACGGATGAGTATGCTCGAGGGAGTTCTTTTCTTTCTCCTTCGTCCCGCTATTGCTATCTTGCCTTTCTTTCCTCATTTCTCTTCTCGATCATTGGCCATGGCCCCCAAATCCTCTAAGGTTGCTTCTGCCGTCGCGAAGGGCAAGAAGGCGGCTTCTTCGTCAGCTGTTGTGCCCGCAGTGCACCTTGATGTCCGTCCTGCCCTTAATGGTAAGGGTTGTATTTGGATTATTTCTGAATCCTAAGCATTTATGGCTCTGTTGCATATTTATGCACAAGCCTTCACCCAAGTTCGAGCATGATAGAGCCGTATATGCTGCATTACCCTCTCATATCCGAGCCGCATAGACGATGCCTCATATTTGGACCGCATAAGAAGGATTTGAGTTTCTGGATATAAACCGCATGGGGTCTCCCTTGAACGGAACCGCATAAGCTTCTGACAGACTGATCCGTATAGCATGTTGCCTGAATTTTTCGGTTTAGAACCGCATATGTCCCATTGATCCGCATGAGCCATTGAACCAATATTATTTGGAATTCCCGATTGCCTTGGGCCGCATGAGGCTATGTTGGCCGGGCCTCATAAACTCTCTTGGGGCTATGTCATCTGGAACACAATCGAATTTGAGCCACATAGGGCTTCATTTGATCTGAGCCGCATAGGCTCGCAAGAACTGAGCCGCATAGGGCTTCATTTGATCTGAGCCGCATAGGCTCGCAGGAATTTGAGCTTAGTAACACTCTTTTAATCATGTTTCTCTCTCTTTTTTATCATTTTTCAGTGAACCTCCCGACCAACCCAGCAGGAGAACTTCTTGTGGGTTCGGCTCAGTTTGCCTTGGGCGTACGGCTTGATGACTTAATCCGTCGTATAGTGGATTAGCTTTCCGCTAATGAACTTAGGGAGAGAGTGGCTGCCATTAATAACCAACATTTCCACTTTCTTTGTTCCATGATGAATTCGGAGAAGCTGGAAGGAGAATATCTGAAACCGGCTTTTCTCTTTGGGGACGCCTCTTCCATAGAGAACTCCCGATTGCAGAATGTTTCAGAGCACTGGGATTTTTCTGTAGACGGAGTAGAGATCCATATCCCCGAGATGGAGCGGCATTATCCTCTCTTATGGTTTAATATGGTACCGTTGGACAGGACAATGGTGGGCTCCCTGACTCCCACCCAACCGGGAATGTTTGTGAGCAACATCCACTACAACAGGCGCACGGGTTTAGTATGTGCGGGCAAGGAATCAGTGAGTCGGACGGTGATGGGGCTGCTTCCTGGCACTTTTGTAAACATGACTGGCCCTAATTTTACTTTCACTCTAGCTGATACCTTTCTGAATCAGCTCGCTCGCAAGGGGTCTTATCCCGTGGGCAGGTTGTCGCTACTGAACTGGATCAACCCCATTCCCACATGGGCTAATCTTACCTCATGGATCTTGAGGAAGTATGGGGAATCCCTTCGGGAAATTGACGTCTACTACGCCGTCAGGGGTACCTGCTACGGGTTGCCCATTAACAAGCCTTTGTTTATGGCTCCTTTGGAGCTGTATAATCGGCGTACAGGGACTTTCTTTGCCCCCGGAGGAGAGCTGGGACTTGCTCTCCATGAGATGCACGCTGTTTCTAAACTGCCGTCTGGAGGTGAAGCTTTTGAAGCATATACACCGATGAACGAAGAATTCGAAGACCTGGATCGACGATTTCCTGGTTTCGTTGCTGTGTACCAAGAATTATTGTGCTATCATAGCGCCTGCCACCAGATGGCTATCAAGAAAGAAAATAGCTCAGAAGGGAGTGCCCCTCACACTACGGCCTGGGTTTCGTATCTTTTCAAGTTGCGTCCCTCTGGCCGAGTTTCGTCTCGAAGTTCTCAAACCCAGAAGGAGGTGAAGGACATGATGTTGAAGGTCAAAAGGTCGAGGTCTACCCGTGACCGGTTTGGGAGTCACACTGACTCCCTCAGTTACTTCCACTATGGTACCCGGGAGATGTCCGATAAAGCGATCTTAGCTGGGTTCTTGATGGTGTGGCTACGCAATTGCGTAGTCTCGGGCGGCGTGGGTTCTATGGAAAGGATCAGCCGCCATTTCATTCTTCCTGCTGTGAAATTGGTCTTCAAGGTAAGACTGGCGCTTCTTCCGGCCATGGTATGTAGCATACACCACGGCCTTTGCGCCTTTTCATCCAAAGTCATTGCTCATGATGCGACGATAGACTTTGAACGGATAGAACTACCATACCACTACCTCATGGGGTGGTTATTGATGCACTACCGGTCATTGATGAGGCCAGGAACCGAAGAAGATGTTACTACTGACGACGCCTTCATTTTTCAATACCGTCATCAGCCTTGGGAATACGATACTATGTCAGCCTGCCGTAGGGCATTGGCGAGGGTTGACGGGCCCGAATTTTTTGTCTCTCTTCCTCAATTTACCTCCAGGGAAGTGTGGGGAGTACATGTCGACGGCGTTGATCCTCCCCAACTTTTGTCTGAGAAGATGCTTCTTTGGTTACGCAACATCCGCCCTGCGCACCTAGTGTACCGTTACCGGAATAAAGTATACCTGGAGCCTTATCTGCCCAGTAGATTTTCCCGTCAGTTTGGGTATAGTCAATTGTTCCTGGATTGTCCTAGCGCTTGCTTGAGCTTTGAGGGCAGTGTACTCGATGGCGTCCGGGCTTGGCATTATTATAATGCGGTCCATACCCGGGCCAGCTTCTCAGTCCCCGATGCCAAGATGGCAGGGGATATTTTGTATATAGCGGCCCTTTATCATGTTGCAGCGAGCAAGCCTCCTGTCGATTTTGATATAAATACTAGCTTCATCGCTGGCACCGGTTTGGCTGAGAAGCCAGAGGGGTCCAAGAAGAGGAAGAGGGGAGCGAACAGGGTTCCTGCGCCAGACTCAGAGTCCACTAGGGCGGATGAGGAGGATGATGAACAAGACGCCGATGACTCATCGTATTCTTCGGACGAGGAAGTTGGAAATCAACCCCCTATCATGTCGGATGAAAGGGCTGCGGATCAACCGTCTACTTGGTCTGACGAGGTGGTGGAGGCTCAACCACCTGCAGTACGTGGCCCTTCGCGTAAACGAAGCAGGCACGTGACTACCGCTGATGACCGAACCTATTCCACGAAGCACGCTGCGGTAAGACGTCACAGGCTGTTTGTTGATGATGTGGACGTTGTTCCTGAGGTGATTTGGGCTTCAGCTGTTTCCTTTCTTCTTCTTCTATGTTATGGCCTAATCATTTCTTTCTTTTGCTCTTTATAGGCGTCGAATGAGCTCGCTCCTCAGGACCCGATTACCGAGGCTGACCTGGTCCTGTCTCATTTAGTCAGTGATGTGTGCACCGCTATCATTGCTGCTGGGGTGCTTCCGGTTGTGGTCGAGGATTCCCACATTGCTGGGACCTCAACCCAGGGGGATGGGGGCTTTACAGTGCCCGTCTCTGAGACATCTGAACCCCAACATGATGACTTTGTGGGTGGGAGAACTACGCCGGCTGTGAGCGAGCCGTCGCCTCCATGCTCTTCCCCTGGTAATACAAATCAAACCATAGCTCGTGAATAAGCCTATGTACTCCGTCATCTTATCTTTCAGATTATGTCGACTAATGGTTGCTTTGGATGTTCAGGTCCCAACCCTTCATTGCCAGTGATGGATATTGCTGGATCGAACCCTACCGGAGAGGGTCTGACGGAACTTCCATGTATCAAGGGACCTCCATCTGGGTCAAGCTCAGGGTCCCAGGTAGCACTGCAGCTGGGACAAGGGACGATGCTCCCTGTGTCCTCCTCTGCGAATGTAGTTTCGGGGGTCAACCTTTCCTCCCTGCCGAGCATCCAGGCTATTCGGGCGGCGGAAAAGGAGTTAGCCGCCATTCAAGCATCTTTCTGTACAGAATTTGCTTCCTTGGTGGCGGGTGCAGTAACTTCTGAAGCTGCTCCTTCGGTACCGTCTGCCACCCTTCCTCTGACGCCGTCCTCTACAGAGGTCTTGGATGACGCGTTACAGGACGTGGTTGCCAGTTTCCATCGCCACCTGAAGAGGGGGATCGAGGCAGCAGTGGAAAGGGGGACTCCTTTTACTCTGGCCCGTCGATGTGCCGGTGGCCAGATTAATATCCTTAAGACACTCCCTGGTGGAGGGGAACTGGCTGCGCTTCTGGAGCCTAAGCTATTAGAAGCTGATCGTCTTGTGGCCCAGTTTCGCATGTTACAACAGACTGATTTACCCGTGGTCATAAATCAAGAGCGCAACTTCCTCATTACCGCAGTGGAGAAGGTGATGGCCGTCCAGGAATCGTTCAAGCCGGCTATATTGAAGGACCGCCGGGATTTGACCCGGTTGCACGATCAGTGGAGCCGTCGGGCTGACGATTGTGCAGCTCGGGACGCGGCTACCTCCCGCGGGGTAACCGACACCCGGGAACAAATCCTCAAACTCTAGAGAAAGCTGGCCTTCTTGGAGTCCGAGCTGGAATCTGCTTGTACTGAAAAAGGAATTGCCATCCAGGAAGCTGACAAGCTTAGCAGGGCCTCTGCCAATCTAGAACTTGCCCTGAAGAAGATAGAGACCAACTGGAAGGCATATATGTATCTGAATGATGTGGAGCAACTATCCCAAGAGGCCGAGCGCCGAGCTAAATAGAGGCTTGAGCGGGGGACTGTCTTGGTGAGAGATCGGCTCCTGAAATTGTGTAATGCTGAGCTGTAGTCGGCCTTTTCTTCTTGTTTTGTTTCTGTTTTCTTTCTTTCTGAAAGGGACGTGATCCCGAAATATGTAATACTTTTTTCTTCCCTCAAATAAAGAGTACTTTCCATTCTACCCTTCATTTGCATTACTTATTGTACCTGTGATATTGCGGTGATGTTCTCCCCCGCATAGGGAATATATTTGTGGACCTGTTACCCATGGTATACCTTGGTTTTAGGTACAGGTAACAAGTTTTGGTCAGGATACCTGAAGTAGCCATGGCAAAGTGGTCATGGGTGCTCTTGGTATTGGAAAAAGGAATGCCGTAGAGCAGCTGGGATCCTGGGGCATGATGAGATGGTAGGTTTGTGCTAAGAAACTTAGTTGAGGATATTTGTGGGCCTATTATCCTTGGCGTACCCTGGTTTAGGATACGGATAATAGGATGAAGGGGAACCGACATACTTGCTCAGAGGTAATGAGGACATGGCAAGTAGGAAAGTTTTTTTAAACATAGAGTCTTCATACTCAGAGGTAATGAGGACATGACAGAAGTGAACTCGACGGAGGATATTGGTGGTCAACAGAGGATATTTGTGGTCAACAGAGGACATTTATGGATCTATTACCCTTGGCGTACTCCGGTTGAGGGTACAGATAATAGGTCGAAATGGGATCATCATACTTACTCAGAGGTAATGAGGACATGGCAAGTATGAAGGTTTCTTCGACGGAGCCTTCCCATTCAGAGGTAATGAGGACATGACAGGAGTGGGCTCAATGAAGGAGGGCACATAGAACGACTCAGAGGTAATGAGGACATGTAAATTCTATGTAAGGGGTGATTTATTTTTGGCGGAAGTGGAACGACTCAGAGGTAATGAGGACATGGCCATTTCGGAAATTTGTGGATCGATTACCTGGCCTTTTTGTGCACTGGGAGTGCGGGTATTAGATCATGAGGGAGGATCTCCTTCAAGAAGAAAGTTCAGAGGTATGATCATACATGACTTGCTACCTGAAAGAGTGACCGAGATATGAGTTCAGAGGTACCAGCGGGTACATAACTCGAGAATCTGGAGAATGGTGAGCGTGAATTCAGCGGTACCAGCGGGTACATGACTCGAAAGTTGAGAAAATTATGAGGGTGAGTTCAGTGGTACCAGCGGGTACGTGACTCAATAATCTGGAGAATGTTGTTTAGACATAATATTTCTTCAGAAACTTGCCGTTGACGGGCAACATGAGCAAGTCTCCGTTTTGCTTAGCGAGGCGGTAAGCACCGTTGGAGAACACGGCCTCGATGACAAATGGACCTTCCCATTTTGGCTGGAACTTGTCGGCGGTCTTGTGAGTCATGACCATTGGCCTCCGGACTGCCAGAACAAGATCGCCCACTTGGAATGTTCTGATTTTGACCTTCTTGTTGAAGGCTCCTGAGATGCGTGCTTGGTATAGCTCGATCCTTTGCTGAGCTAGGAGGCGCTTTTCATCTAAGGCCTCCAACTCTTGTAGTCGACGCCGGTAGTTGTCATCCGTCGTCAATTGATAAGTGAGGGAGACGCAGAGTGAGGGTATTTGAGTCTCTAATGGGAGAACTGCCTCACTCCCGTATACTAGAGAGAATGGTGTGTTCCCGGTAGCTGTTCGAACTGTAGTACGGTATGCCCATAAACACTCGTCGAGCTTCTCGTTCCAGTTGTGTTTGTTGGAGGAGACAAACTTCTTGAGAAGTTTGATAATTATTTTGTTGAATGCCTCTGCCAACCCGTTCGTTGCCGGGTTGTACGGTGTCGAAGCAATATTCTGAATACGGTGTTTATCGCAAAATCGATAGAAAGCGTGGCTTGCAAACTGCAGACCATTATCATGGATGATCCTTCGAGGCAGTCCAAAGCGGTAGATGACGTGATGCTTAAGGAAGCTGATCACGTTTGCAGTCTTGACTTCTGCGAGTGGGACAGCTTCCGCCCATTTGGAGAAGTAATCAGTGATCGCAAGTATGAAGCGATGTCCTCGGAAGGAAGGTGGGGTGATTGGACCAACGATATCCATTCCCCATGCTTCGAATGGCCAGGACGCCACTGTCGGATGTAGAAATTCGGATGGTTGGTGAATGAAGTCCGCATGGACTTGGCAGGCTTTGCATTTTCTAGCATAATCTATCGTATCTGCCACCATCGTGGGCCAATAGTAGCCCATTCGGTAAAGACGATCTTACAATTTAGGACCGGGCTGGTGGGCCCCGCAGACACCGTCATAAGCTTCTCGTACGGCTTCTTTGGCTTCTGCGTTTGACAGACACCGAAGCAGTAATCCGTCGTAGGAGCGGCGATACAGTATTTTTGTCTCTGTATCGTAGAAGAATCTGAGAGAACGCCGTCTGATGGAAGTGGCTTCCTTTGGGTTCTCGGGCAGGATGTCATAGACGACGAAGTCGATGAATGGTCGTCTCCAGTCTGGGGCATCATCGATCGCCTGGGCGGAATAACTCGCCACGAATTGCACATTATTCTTAGGACAGACCAGTTCGTGGCCTATCATATCCACTGATTGGCGATCATAGTTCGGGACTGCTAGGAAAGCGGCAAGACCAGCTAGGGCATCAGCTTCGATATTTTGGAGTCCGGGGACATGTTCGATGAAGAACCCCTCGAACGACGAGATGATGTCAATCGCTATTTGGTGATAAGGGATCATGTCTTCGTGGCGGACCTCGTATGAGCCCCGGATCTGATTGACGAATAGTTGGGAATTGCCATATGCTTCAAGGTATTCTACCCCCAGCTCTCTTGCAAGTTGGAGGCCAATGACCAGAGCGTTGTACTCGGCCACATTGTTAGAGCAGGGTTCTGTGAGGGTATAAGCGTGGTTAATCACCAATCCGGAAGGGGAGACCAGCACTATCCCGACTCCGACGACGATGTTGCCTTTAGGTCCGGTCCTCGAAGCACCGTCGAAGAACATTCGCCATATATCATCGTGAGAGGTTGCATGCAAGTCGGCGACCTCATCTGGGATCTCTTCATATATTCTGGAGGACTTCGAGCCTGGGTGGGCTGCTAAGAAGTCTGTCAGGGCTTGACCTTTGACTATCTTTTGTGGGACGAAGATCATATGATAAGGGGACAGCAATATTGCCCATGTAGCAAGGCGAGAGCTGAGTGCCCCTGGTTTAGTCATGGGGACCCTGAGAGGGTTGACTCATGAGATCACATGTATCGTTTGTCCGGTGACATAGTGTCGTATTTTCTGAATGGCGAACACCAGGGCAAGGCATTCCTTCTCCACAGCGGTGTATCGGTGCTCTGGCCCAATCATCATTCGACTGAGGTAATATATGGCTTGCTCATGGCCTGCATCGTTGTTTTGTGCCAGCAGAGCCCCGAGGGAATGTTTTATTGCTCGTACATAGAGCAGGAATAGTTTTCCAGAAACCGAGGCCACCAGGACTGGAGGGTTCGATATATATTCTTTGATGATGTCGAAGGCGCGCTGGCATTCTTCATCCCATACGAATGAGACACCTTTCTTCATGAGATGGGTGAATGGTCGACTTCGCCCGGAGAGGCTGGAAATGAACCTCCTGATGTAAGCTAGCCTCCCTTGAAGGCCTCTGAGTTTGCGAAGATTTCTCGGGGGACCCATCTCCATGATTGCTTTCGTCTTCTCAGGGTCTACATGGATACCCTGTGTAGTGATGATGAAGCCCAAGAACTTCCCGCTGGATACGCCCAGAAAGGACTTCGTAGGGTTCATTTTCAAATTGTGCGCTCGTATTAGGTCGAATACCGTCCTTAGATCCTGCAGATGGTCTTCCTTGCAGCGACTCTTAACGGCTATATCGTCAACATAGCACTCCAATGTCTTGCGTAAGTGGTCTCTGAAGATGATGCTCATGGCTCTTTGATATGTGGCGCCGGCATTCTTCAAACCGAAAGGCATGACTGTGTAGCAGTACGTGCCAATTGGTGTTCGGAATGATGTATGCTTTTCATCGTCAGAAGACATTTTGATTTGGTTGTACCCCGAGAAGCCATCCATGAATGACATACGTTCGAAGCTGCTGGTATTGTCGATCATGATGTCTGTGATAGGAAGGGGGAATTCATCTTTGGGGCACGCCTCATTCAGATTGCGGAAGTCGATGCAGATTTGAATCTTCCCATTCTTCTTGAGGACGGTCACTATATTGGCGACCCAATCGGGATGTTGCTTCTCACGAATGAAGCCGCTGGCTATTAGTTTGTTGACTTCGGCTTCGATCGCGTCCATGATGCCTGGGCGGAAGTGTCGCTGTTGTTGCTTGACTTGCTTCGCATCTGGCCGAATGTTGAGTTTGTGAAGAGCAATGTCGGGATTTAACCCTGGCATGTCATCATAGCTCCAGGCGAACACATCAATATATTCTCTGACAAGTTCTAGCAGCGACTCCCGCTCTTCGTCTGCTAGGCTTTTACTGACGAAAATTAGTTTTGGAGAAGATTCGCTGCCGAGGTCAACCTGTATGACTTCATCTTCAGTAGAAGGTTCTCTCAGTTCGAACCACTTTTCCTATTGTGCATCCAATTGCTGGGCCCATGGCTCTAGCTCAAGGATCTCGGGGATGTCTTCGTCTTCTTCGTAAGCGTCGGCGAATGTCATGTTGACTGACAAGACTTGTCTGAACACGTCTCCGATGCTGGTATCCGAGTCAGAAGTTGGTGACCCGGTTGAATGTGACTGCCAGTCGTATTCTTCATCTAAACTCTCAGGGGTCGTAGTAGGCGTTACATACCCTAACCCGCATCGAGTTTTGCTATAGTAGTTCCGTGGTTTGCCCGCCTGGACTGGCGGCTTCAAAGGTAGTCGTCGCCCAGTGCCGTAGTTCAAACCTGGCATCGTCTCCAGATCATACCCCTGTTTCTGTATGAGATATTTGGATTGCAGGCTATAAAGATACAGAGGCAGTCATCCGGCATCTGACCCGAGGTCGGCTTCCTCTATGGTGAAGGGATACGGGTCGTCCTTCCGGCCGAAGATGATTGGATGATCCCCTCCCTCGATTATGCGGTAAGCGTCTTCTGCTGGAGTAAGCTGGATTACGGTGTGCACGTTTGTCACCTGTGTGTGTAGGCGAGTGCCTATACCGTGTTCCATAGCATACATTGTACATAGCTTATTGAGCTCGATGTAGTTCAAAGATAACCCTTTATTGATGAAGTAAGGTATCTTTTCTAGGGGGATTACATCATCAGCGGAGGGAACATCAGTGTGGGCAGCCACATACTTGGCTAGCTCCCACTACACCAAAACAAAAAATTTGTAACACTTTTTTTCTCTCATTCGTAACACTTATAAATGTTACAAGTTAGTCACGGTAATTACCGTGACAATAATTAAATAACCGTTACTATTTTTTATATAATTTTTATTTTTGTTTACTTTTTATAACAGAAATAATCGTGACAAATGAAAAAGAAAGTGTTACTACAATTTTCAGTTTCCCTCCTTTAATTTCACATCCCTCCTTTATTTTCCCATTTTCCATAGAAGAGTGTTGCCAAACTGAAATCATCCCGAGCTAGGGCTCTCATCCTTCACGAGCCAAGGGAGTCTCCTTTTACCTCCGCCCAGAGACGTTGTCCAACTCCTTCATGTCCTCCCTACCTCCTTCATGTTCGACGCTGAACGATGTTACATCGACCTCTCCCTAAACCCTAGCTTGAGAGAACGACTTCGAATCATGGTAATATTAACTTTTGTCCTAATTTTCTTCTTCGATTCTTGGTTACAGTAGGAATTAGGGTTATTATGTTCGAATTAGGTTTGATTCAGTTGTTCTTGTAGGATTTCTCGATATCTATCTAAGATCTATGGTTATGGTTAGGAAAATTTTCTTCCTTGTCCTTCAGTCCCTTCTTCATGTTTACTTTTATATGTGTGATCTAGTGTTAGGGTTCGTCTATAATTGAGAAAAAAAAATTCTTATGAAAACAATAAATGATTAAGAGAGATGGTGAATGCTTCCTCTTCTTCTGATAACCTGGTGGCAATATTAGGTCGTTGCAAAATGTTGACTGTTAAGACACTTTCGAAGAGAGGATTAAGACTCTTGTTTGTTTAGAGGGACATGGGTTTAATGTGGAGCATCTACAGACCCCTTGGAGGAATGGCAAAGGACAGAAGGCTAGGTTGCACGGACCTTGGCCCACTAGAGAACAAATTGGTGATTTGTTGAGGTTTAATGTTTTTGATTGAGGATGTAGGCTTGAGTCGTGGAAATAGCCTCTACATAAAATGGCTAAGGTTGTGTACATCTTAACTCTATTTAACTCTACTCTAGATTTAAAATGTTTGAGAGGAGTATACAAGAAAAAAGTGAATCAATAATTTATCCAATTTAGGAAGAATAAGTATAGTGCCTACATGGAACAATCTTCGGGATCAATTTCGCTAGCAGATAATTCATTTAGAAATTTATGTAGACTTCACATATAACAGATTAAGAAATTAATTACATGAGAACACAAAGTTGACTTTGCTAGAAAGTGCCAAAAAAGAATAATGGTAACACAATCTTATATACCATTATAAGCTTTTATATCACAATTGCTACTCGTGCTTATGTATTTATTTTATGAAGAATGAAGGTATGCTTACAAAACCGTGTCTATTACTTGTAGAAGATAGTATTAAAGGTCTTTATAGTTTATACAAAGAACTAACAAGGGTTAGATGCACAAAAGACAGGGCCCTAATACTTACAAATTTAATCATAAAGAATTATAAAGTGAATCAAGTGTTGCGTGTTAGAGTTTGTGAAAGGATTGATTTCATTTGTTTGGTCCAAGTTTATTCGTAAACGATATTACATAGGAGGCATCATCCTTTCCAATGTGGACTATATATCATAAGAGCTAAAAGAACCAAAAGCTAATGCAGAAGCTTATACTTTGCTTGCCCTTGTATGACTTGATTGGGTTCATAGGAGGAATGTTGATGCTGTTGTGACAAAGAACCCGTGTTTATAATAGGAATGTTGATATTGTCTTTGTCAAAGAACCCCTTCAAGGGATGTTGTTGTATGTGTGACTTAATAAGGTAAGGTAACCGTAGGTTAGGAATCCAGAAAGTTTCAAAGAGGATATGGAGCTTGAAGGTTTTCTGTGTGCTATTTGTATTTGTTGATAAGAAAAGTCAATGATGCTAAAGTTGTCAACGAGTTCCAAATAATACCGATGAGATGTAGTGACGGTTCTTTCAAAGTTTTTTTCCTTCTTCAATTTATTCTTGCATTTGCACTGTATGCAGGGTGGTTACAGAGTACCGATTGATATATGGAAGTCCGAGTTTTCAAATCTCTACTATGGTTGTAGTGATAGGGGCCCAAATTTCAGACGTAAGTGTTTTCACCTTAAGATTTGCAGATTGTTTATGATACTAAATAATTGGTTATCTTGTGTTCATAAAAAAATAGATCAACTGTACATAAATATTTACTTCTTAGTAGGGTTTTATGCATTCCTTTGAGTTGCACATGCAGCTACCAGTTGTCAAATATTATAATGTTTTATATGCAAGGTAGCTGATTGTTTTCTGTCCCAAGTGATTCTAAATTTCTAAGGCTTACATCATGCTAATTGGCAAAAATAAGAAGGCAAATTTGTAACTATGGAATATCACAAAGACATAAGCACTGTGTATGCGACTTCACTACTTGTTCACCAATGTTTCAAATATTATATGCAAGGTAGCTGATAGCTTATAATTTATATTTGTAAATGTAGAATATCACAAAGCCATAAGCAATTTTCACTTGTGCAACTTCACTGCTTGTTCACCAATGTTTCACATATTACATGTAAGGTAGTTCATAGCTGATAGTTTGCCAATACACATGCAGCTAGCAGTTGTCAAATATTATTATTTTTATATTCAAGGTAGCTCTTGTTGTGGTCCCAAGAGAATCTAAGACATACATCATGCTAATTGGCAAAAAAAAGAAGAAGGCGACAAATTTGTAACTGTAGAATATCACAAAGCCTTAAGCACTGTTCACTTGTGTGACTTCACTACTTGTTCACCAATGTTTCTTGTCGATGTTGTGAAAGCATTTTACTTTTAGAAACTGAACTAATGAAATACATTAATCCTGTTGGGGAGAAATATTAACTTTGCACCCTGACAACCTTATAAAAAAGAAACGCGTTTAAGACACGCTGAAGAAGTGCCTAGATTTCATTTTATCTGGGTGAATGAGAGTTCAGTCTACTTCCTTTTGGGAGAACACATCAAGTTTGCATTCTGTAGTAAAAATAGGACAAGTTTTAAGACACCTTGAAGAAGTACCTAGGCCTCATTTCGTCTAGGCGAATGAGCGATCTGTCTTCTTCCTTGCTCCATCCAATTTACTTTTGAGTCACTAATAATGAATTTTACCTTTATTTGTGGTTGATATTTGTTAGACTTGTTTTGTCGAGGTAAATTGATTTGTAAACTTTTTGGAAGTACAACTTGTGAGAGTAATATTTATAGTGCTGCTACTTATTATCTTCACTATATTCACAACTTTAGCTGCAATTAGAGAAGGCAGATCTAATGGATACTTACTAATTGCAACAAGTGGAGGACTGAACCAACAAAGAACCGGGGTAATATTTTTATTCGTTTTCCTCTTCTATTAGCCTAAGTAAACATCAGATATCTCAATTTGTTGGACTTAAGAGGAACCTTGGAACATTTTCATTCGTTATGTATACTGAAATCTAGCCTATAGGAATCTGAAAATTGATGTGATGCATAATAAGCTGAGGCAATATAAAGATGGTAGATGTGATTCATGTGAACATGAAAAACTATCTGCAATAAGAATATTCATGCTTTACCTAGAAATTGTGACAGCTTTATAACAAGGTTTGAAATCTCAGTTTCGGTTTCGGACCATTCTTATGAGTTTCGGTGTTTTTGGATCGGATCGGACTTCAGCTTTTAAATTTTCTAAAAATATAAAATATCTACAATATTTTTGATTTATTTAGGCGTATTGTATCATTTATGGTATTTTATTTAAATTTCGGATGAAAGGATCAACAACATTACTGAAGCACATACCAACAATTTATAGTATTTTTTTAAAACCTATTAAAATTTGGTATATTTAGGAATAAATTAATGAATCATTTATGTGATTTCATGTTTGTTTTGGATGAAATAATGATGAACACTACTAAATCACATTCTGACAATTAGTAATACTTCTATTGACTTATTTGTTGAAAACAACAGTATTATTCTTTATTGCCTATTATTTTAGGACGTATAAAATATTGTTGAGTCCGTTAATATTTCAATTTACTGATCATGATGGAGTTATTATTATAGATTATTGAATTAATTGTCTATTATACTAACCACAAATTATTAAGTTATTGATACAACAATGATAATAACAAATCATATTGTGCATTAACTTATGAACCAATACTATAGAGCCTTTTAAGAAATTACCACTGAAGTACATGGTAAACAGGCTCTGTGATTACCATTGCCTCAAGTTCAGGGAAAGTTTGCTGCTATCCAAATCTATTAATGTCACGCCCACCTGAACTTGAGTTATTGACAAACAAATACATGTGTAAGTTGTACCTTACCAGTTCAATACAATTTACCGTGAAACTATTCAGGTTTGTAACTTACTGGATTAAGTCAAAACAAACCTTCCAGCTCTTGTCCATGAATGGCCAACATATCCTTGAGATCTGAAAGCCTGGAACTTTCAATTTGAATACATTTTTTAAATTTGTAGACATTTTTTTGTTTTCAGTCACCTTCCTGACATCTAAAAGTATTTTTTTTCCTAGCTGATCTATGTAAGGGCCTAATGGTATTTTAAGTGTTGTATGAAATGCATAATCGACTCATCTTCTCCCTTGAATGAGTATATAGTAATAAAGTCATTTTCTAGGACTCATGTATTTTTTTGGTGCTAGACCATTAAGTTACAAACTACACACACACACCGACCAGCCGATTCCGCTATTGGAAATGTCCTTTTCGGTCCATTCAACAAACAAACAAAAATAAAAAATAATAGTACAAGAAAAAAGTTTCACCGCAATGATTCGATTGTGCCGACATGCTACAATGTGTCAATGATATTCCTTATTGGTTCCTTATCGACACACTGTAACCATTACCATTTGTTGAAGTTGTATACCTATAAATTCACAACATTCATTCATCATAATAATGTCCGATTCAATAATATCTATTGTGGGTGTGCTTTCTTTAAAAGCAAGTAAGTAAACAACAATATCTGTTGCGGATAAATTATTCATCAATGTTGAGTTTTCTTTCAAAGCCACAATGATAAAAGTTACATAAAATTTTGCCTAAATATATCACAGTTTTTAAGTTTTTTTGGGTAAGTATTTTATTATTTTTCACTTTTCAAAAAGAAGGAACTCCCAAACTCCAACCCGAAACTCAACCTTCAGAGATTCAGAAAGCCTTTTAGGAAGTTAACTTGGTAGTCTTCTTTTCAAAGTTTGATACTCATTAAGAATAATCTAATGGAAGGTGATTTGGTTTGCAAAGATAAGTAGGTAGCAGGCTTAATGCATATCACTTCTGTATATTGGATCACCAAGCAAATTATACACTGATTTAATTACGGGTTCAACATCCGAAAGTTTTTTTTATCTTTTACAATGTTTCAGTCCCTTGAAAGAATACTCTGATGGAAGGAGATGTTTTTTTGCAAACATAAGTAGATAGCAGGCTTAATGCATATTATTCTTTATATTGGATGCTCTTTTGTCGCAAAAGCAAATACTATCTTAAATATGGGTTCAATATGTGAGTGCTTTTTTTCCCTGTCTTACCTTTATGCTTTCTTTTTCCCTGTTCTTGCGGTAAGGAATGCCAACACACTTATATTTCTCTTCTGCACTTTTTGCTCCAAAGTTCCTGTTTGTTGTAGCTGTGATTTGCATTAGCATGACTTCTGTGAGTGTCCGCATGTTTAACAAGGTAGCAATTGCAGGCTCTGCAATTGACGAAGTTCGATTACAGGCTCATAAACGAACTTGATGAAGAGCTACAGAAGTTGCGATGTCGTGTGAACTATCATGCTTTAAGATTTACAAAGCCGATACAAGGGCTTGGCCAAAAATTGGTAAAGAAAATGCGGAGAATGAGTCCCCGTTTTATTGCAATTCATTTGAGGTACGTCCTATTCTTTGCACTCAACTAGTATGAGTTGTTCATCTTTCACGCCTTTTGAATTACCAATTTAGTAGAAACATGGCAGTGGAAATATGAAGCCTTTTCAACCTTATTAATTAATAAGTAATATGTTTATCATTGTATTAACCAAAGGATATAGCCTTGGCACTTCATTAACTGACCATAGTTACAAGATATATAAATACAAAATTAGAAACAGCAATGTCTTCGCTGGTTTTTGTTAATAGAGAATAATTTGTTCCCTCGTATGATACCTTGGCACTGGAACTTGTGATGGTCAATTTACCTTTTCCCTTAATGATATTTATCAAAACTGTGGACATCACCTTTTTTGCTGAAAAAGATTATTATATAAGGTTGGTGTCAGTTTTAAACTTTTAATGCTTGGATATACTACTATATCTTTGAACAGTAAGAAAATGGCTTGCAATTATCAACAGTAAATAGACTTTATATTAAGCCCACTTGGTTTAGCGGGAAATAAATGTTTCTCTTATGCGGTTTTAATAGGAACCATAGTTTGACTTTGAACATTTTGCTTTTGAGTAAAACCCCTCATCTACTTGTATCCTAAAGTGTCATCCTGATTTGATTTAAATTTTTTCATGTATTTTTAATTAAATTTGGTGTAGCTGAGATATAGTGGGAAATGGCACCAAATGAGAACAACACAAGAAAAATCGTCTCTAGATGGCTTGGACATGTGCACCATAGACCAATAGATGCTTTTGTAAGAAGGATCGATAAGATAATAGTAAAAGGAGCCGCTAGACATGGGGGTAGGCCTAAACAGACATGGATTATGGTTTTAAATAAGGTTATAGTTTTTGTTAGTGTTATAGAGGACATGACCCTTAGCATAGCTGAATGGAAGAAATGGATTCAAACAGCCGACCCAAAAAAATTGGGATAAAGGCTTTGTTGTTGTCGTTGTTGGTGGCGGCGGCGGCGGCGGTGTAGCTGAAATATAGTGACTGTACTTATATTTTTACCAATCTTATCTCTTTAAAAACTTAAAAACATAGTGAACATAAGCCTATCCCAAGGGTTTCAACATTGTAATTTCTAACTTAAAACGAAGATCACCTTATTCACAGTGATTCCATTAAGGCTGTGTTTGGTTGCAATAAAGAAAGAAAGTGAAGGATGGAAATGGATCCCGTAGACACTGGATCCCGTTTCTACACGATCCTGGCTGTTTCCTTTTCTTTGCCTCACTTTCTTCTGGACCATATACAGCCTAAAGAAGTGCTACTAGGATGTTGTCTATGATTGCACAGTACACTGCTGCTGTAGTATATCTCTGAAAAAATGTTAGCTGAGTGATTGCCACTTAATCTACCAATATGTAAGCTATACCTAACTGATATTTTTTTGGGGTATAACTTGACTTTGGTTTAGTGATTCAGCACAACTTTGAGAGGAAACATACACAACATCTCCATATATATGGGTGTAAGGCTGTGTGTATCTTGACCCTTCCAGACCCAGCATAAGCGGGAAATTCGTAGCACTAGACAAGTTTGAGAGGAACCTTGTGATCTTGATTCCATATAAAGAAATCATGATCTTTTCAAAGAACCAGGATGACAGTATCATTACTCACCTTCATTTGGTTTGTGTCTCACTGTACCAGCATTATTTGTTGATGCAAATTATCTCTCTTTTTAACAAGGACTCCAAGCAAACTTCAGTTGATTGATAGAACATTAATCTACAGGAATTGGAGGCGATTTCAAGACTGTCTTTCTAATTAAGAACTCCAAGCAAACTCTGCTTAGTTTGTTGAATCCTGGTTTGTTTACTTCGTATCAACTTGTTTTGTTTGGTTTTGAATTAAGAAGTCAAATGATTGAAGTTAGCAGTAATCACATGTAACTTGTAGTTATTTTCTCTTTCTTTAAGCTGCTGTAATAAAATTAGCTAATCTAATGTTCATTCAGGCAGTCTGTAATTGTTAGATTGATTTTTATAACTTTGCCTTCCAGCATATGGATGGCTATGCTCTTTTTGCTCCTTGAATCAACTTCTTAATTTATTTGTAAAGATTATTCAGTAGATAGTAAATTATATCATCTATTGGCTTGACCATACAGTCTTTGTCCATACCTTCATATCTTGACCAGTTTTTATAGCATATCTTTTTATGGCTTATTTTCAAAGTCTGATGTCTTCAATGAATATGACAGGTTTGAACCTGACATGCTTGCATTTTCTGGTTGTTACTACGGAGGTGATGACAAAGAGCGTGATGAGCTAAGTGAAATTAGGAAGCGCTGGGAAACACTACCTGTATGATTTGATCCCTTAAATATCTGTTAAATATGCTTTATCTTTCGGGCAATAAAATTCTATTGCTGTTTGAAATTCTGATATTGCTTCATCGTTTTGGTTAAAAATTAAGAAATGAAGTTCCATCTGTACTAACTTATCCAAATATAGGAAGATGTAGTTAAACTTAAACATAAAAGTGCATACATATGCTTGAAGCAGTTCTTCTCTGGTCTTTGGCAGGATTTAAATGCTGATGATGAACGCGATCGAGGAAAATGTCCACAATAATTTGGAAGGAACTCGACTATCCTGGTAGTTTTTTATTGTCATCGAGATTATCAGAATCATAAGTGGAATATGCAGTTACCCATCTGTTCTGTCATCTTTTTTTTTTGAGATAGTGTTACCAGTTCTTCTACTCATATTAATACTTTTATATGGCTAATTTTCTGACCCCAAGTGCTGATTACTGAACCTATCATGTTATCCCAGCACTTCGAGCGGCAAGAGGGCTGACATATCTCCATTCTAGCTCAGCTGTTGGAATAGAAGCATATCTTGTAAATGGACAGCTACTTCTCTGAAGAGGCTCATCATAAAAACTAGAGAGTAGTTAGTGTACCTATAATAGAGGAATGTTTTTTTCTTTTTTCTTTTGTGTTTGTGATGAGAAGAGAATGGTTGTTCTCCTTTGTGTCCATCTTGAGGGTTTAAATATTGTAATGTTATGAGTTGTATACAACTATTGCAATATGAATTTAAATTTATGTGCATATTGATAAGACTTCATCTTCGGTTATCTATTGCTCTTAAGCCTATTGAATATAGGTTAATGGATAATATTAAAATTATATTTTTTCAAAAAAATATATATTGGTAATGGTTATAATCGTTACAAAAGTGAGAAATAAGTAACGCAATAGTACATTTTTTTAACGGTAATAACTGTTACAAAAATAAAATTAGTCACGATAATAACCGTGACAAAAAGCGTTACAAGTGTTTATTTTCGTAACGGTAATAACCGTGACGAAAAGTGTTACAAATATTAGTCATGGCCAATTCGTCACGATTATTACCGTGACAAAAATTATTTGTCACGGTAATAACCGTTGGCAATCACCTATTTTGGTGTAGTGGGTCTGGTTCCTCTTCGGCTACCCCCCGTGTAAATAAAGACTGAGAGGACGCCCTGGGCAGCTTGATTGTCAGAGGTTCAGCTGATGGAGCAGAGCGTGGAGTTGCTGGCAGACTAGCGGCCCCCAGTTTGGCACTTGATGTGGAGCGAGGAGTGGCTGGTTCGTAGAAGTGTCAGATCTTGCATCGGGATGACGACCCTTCTTGGGAAGGCGTATCATCAGTGGCCTATCGGAGGGATTGAGCTTCTCCGTTTGGGGTTGACCGACTCTCGGCAGTCTGATTGTCAGTGGCCCCGTTGTGGGTCTCGGCACTTGGCCGGACCTTGGCAGCCGGATTATCATCTGCTCCTCCTGCGTCGAGAGGCTGATCGCGTCCTTCCGCAGAGTGGCAGTAAGGGGTGCTGACCTGCCCGATTTGCGAGCTTGGAGGTGGATCGTCAGAGGTTCTTCTGATCCTCTAGCTGTCTCGGTATGAGCTTGTACATCTCCTTCATCAAGGTGCCTCTTCGACTTTTCGTATAGGCAGGAGTCTGAGTAGTAGGATTCGACCCCTTTGAAGGGATCGATATCAGCAAATTCTGTCCTCACAAAGTCGTGTTTGTCGACATATTTGAAGCACTGGTATAGGGTGGAAGGCACGATCATGTAATCGTGTATCCATGGATGCCCCAAGAGGATGTTGTAAGAAGTGTCTGCATCTATGACGTAGCCAGTGACTTCGGATTGGAGATCGCCAATCTGACACTTCAGACGAATCTTTCCGATTGGGTAGCTCCTGCCCGAATTGAAACTGCTGATGGTGGTACTTGTGGGTGTCAGGCGATGCACTGGGATGCGGAGATAATATAGCAGACCCTTCGGAATGATGCTTATGGAAGAGCCAGGATCAATGTGCATCTGATCCACCTTTACGTCGCCGATGTATCCAGTGTAGTATAGTGGACGATCGTGCAGATTAGTTTTGATGAGCATGTCCTACGGAGTGAAGACGATGTTGGGCATTGCTCTCGTGCAGGCGCTGTCTTGGAGATCCGCAGGCAGGTTTTCTCCCGTGATGTTGACCTGAGCCAGGTACGCATCGACATTTTGGAGTACATCGCTCAAAGCTGTCCAAACATCCTTGGAGAGTCTCAGGAGTTCGTATAATAATAACTTGGCCGGTGTGTTGGCCAACTGCGCTAATATGTCGAAGTTGTAGGGCTTCTCCAGCCCCTGTGATGCCTCTTTTCGGAGGGATTTGTCGAAACGAGTCTCCCTCGGCCTAGGCTTGTCGGTCGTCGAAGGCTAAGCCGGTCCCGGAGCGTCAGTTATAGTGGGCTGATGATCTTCAGCAGAGTTGTCAACCACGGATTGGGGACGACGGCTGTAGCTTCTTCGATATCTGTCGAGATTGTGCGGCAGGACCTGACTTTTCCATTCTTCTTCTTGTCGATGGAAGATAGTGTGGGCCGAGTTACTTCTGGTACCAGGTCTGGATAGACCCACATGACCTTCCCTCGTGAAGTGGTGAGGGGCACTAGACCAGCAGCCTGATCTCGGGAAGGTAGAAGATTTGCAATTCCCATGGTTGCCAGAGGGATGGGGACCACCCCGTCTTGTGTTTACATCGGAGGAAAGCTGCCGAATTGTACCGACACTATATTTGCTGCCACCATTACCTCTTCGAAATCGATTACCAGAGCGTTCGAATCAATGAGGTTTTGGATGTACCGTTTTAGCTGGTAGCAGTCGTGTGTAGCATGGTAGACGTAGCGGTGATAATGGCAGAACTTTAGATTCTCTATTTCTGTCGATCGCGGTTCCCGTCTTGGTGGAGGAAGCTGAATTCTGTCCCCTTGTATGAGCATGTCCAAGATGGGCTTGACGTGACCATCTTCGAAGGAGTATGTGGTCTGCGGCCATTGTTTGTCTGCTGGCTTTGGCTCAGGTTTTTGTGCCGTGTCGGCCACCATAGCCTGCTTGCCCCTGCTGTCCCGATTGTTGGAGGGATTACCCCCATTGTCGTTGTTGGTGTTAGGATGTTTGCCCTTGTTCTCTCCGTCCGAGATGTGCAACCCCAATTGGCGAGCCTTCTTCAATCGTTCTTTCGCGCTTGTGGCGCTGATGATGAACGTCTTCCAATCCTTGAATTGACTTTCGTCCATCCAGAGACTGATTGTTGGAAGCAGTCTCTTTTGGCAAATTTCAATTAAGGAGGAATCCGGGTTTTCAGACGGCAATTTCATGGCTGTTTGGCGGAACCGCTCGATGTAGTTCCTCGTCAGCTCTTTCTCCCCTTGGACGACGTCCATGAGGGTGGATATGGTAATGTCCTGCCCAACTTTATAGAATCTCACCAAGAACATGCGCTTGAAGCCGGCGAAGGAGTGGATGCAGTTGTCCGGCAAATTGCGATACCAGTCGAAGGCGACTCCTTCCAATGCCCCGACGAATAATCGTGTGAGAATAGCATCGTCATGGGGCAGATGGTCGATGGTGACCTCGAAGTAAGTGATGTACCGACTTGCTGAGGTCTTGCCATCATAGGGATTGATATTGAACGGCTTATATTTTGGTGGGAATGGCACATCCCTCCATGCAGCGGGGTATGGTTGTCGTATTCTGAGGTCTTGAGAATTCTCTCGAGCGTAGAACATGGCTCGGAGCTCTTGGACCTCTCTTCTTACTTCGCGGGCTTCATCCACGACGGTGGGGGCCGTTGTTTCCTGAGGATTGTTGCCCGGATTCGGTGCCGCCGAATTCGAGTCCGCATTGACCGTAGGACCCGTGCCGGTTGGGCCAGGCGTCCCTCCTTGCAGAGTTGGAAGGGCCGCTTTAATCTCGTCTACAGACTTGACCAAAGCAAGTAATATGGCTTCGAGACTGTCGATGCGCTGGCGATCACTGGAACCACCTTGGTTGTTGTCTGTCATGAATACCGTCTTCATATGAGGAGAGATAGACGGAGAGGTGGAGGAAGCGCCCTCCGAATCGTACCCCTGTAGTGAGAAGTCATCGGGGTATGTGGGTATGTTCCCTTCTGATTCAGACTCAGAAGGAACAGTATCCCCAGTCTCCGAGTTCACCTTGTCTTGGGAGTTGTGGATGTCACCGGGGACGTCGAGATTTGCTACATCTGATGGAAGAGTTGTCTCCCCCGGCTCGTCTTCTTGGAACATTGGGTTGCTGTGGAGGCTCGGAGGGGTGCTACCCCCAGCCTCAGTAACCCCCTGCGTTATGGACGACGAATCTCCCGCTGTAGCAGATTTCGTCTTAGAACGAGTACCTTGAAAAACTCCGGTGGTGGGCACCCGCTTAGACGATAGTCTTTTAGTCGCAGTGGTTGAGATTTTTGGGCTGGAAATACTTGTCTTCTTCCCCTTTCTATCAGCGGGGACTTTCTGAGCAGAGTTACAAGATACGACGGAAAGTGCCTCGTCTTCTGAAGATGGCTATCGCAGTCTTTAAAATACGGACTGCTGGCTTTCTTGTGTCGTCGTATTGTTGCAGCAGCAGTTGACGATGACTTGAGTGCAGTGGCGTCCGTGAGAGGACTTTTTGCACCCCGATGCGTCTTCTCTTTCCTTGCGTTTGTGGAGGATAGCCTTACGCAAGTTAGATGGGTCGGGATCGACCATCTCTGCTCCCAAAATTTTGGAAGACTTTTGCGAACCTCTCTGTCCCCATCTGAGGCCTGCATAACGGTATGCGGGACGCTCGGATGGTCGGAGGTCAGATCAGTGGATCGAACTCGCCAGGCTCGCGCTGCCTTAGACTTCTTCGCTCTAGTGCATAAGGGCACATAGTAGGAAGAGTCTAAGTGATACTGGAGAGAGTCAGACATGTCTTCTTGGGGGCACAAGAGATCAGGACCATAAGAGAGGCGGTCGAAGACGGAGCCGCGTGGAGTAGGCGTCATGTGGCTGTCTTCGGTGATCTGTATGCGGTTGGCCGCATAGGCATTCTTTATGCGGCTGGAAGTCTCAGCCGCATGATTCTTCTTTATGCGGCTGGATGATCTGGCCGCATGGATTTTCTTCATGCGGCTGGTAGATCCACCCGCATAAGCCTCCTACATGTGGTTGGCAGGAGTGCTCGGCTTCTTCTTGGGACGCACAGAGTCACTCTTTGCCCCTGCAAGTCCAGCATCGTAGTGTTTTCCTTTGTCGGACTTGGGAACAACAGAGTTCTCTATGGCTCGAAGTGGAGCCGCATGAGAATTGCCCTCGCCGTCTTGGGCAGCAGAGAGTACCCCGTACGGAGCTTGTGGAGGAGTGAATGACTTCGACCTCCACTCGCAACGAGCTTTCTTTGTGCGGGTTCGCTTCTGGATCGGGCCAGCACTTCCTTCAGAGAGCATCTCTTCGAACGCCTGTTGGTCGAAACGAACGACCATCTTCTGTTACGTAGAGCCAAGCTTGGCTGCATCCGACTGTGTCACCAACTCCTCAGCCATGGAGAAGTTTGTCCCTAGCAGAGTCGCCATCGTGTTTGCCATAAAATATAAAAGAACAGAACAATTATCGGAGGACCAGACTTTTACTTCACGTTACAAACTCGCTTGTACAAAGAAAGCCTAGGGACGAAAACCTAGGTATAGCAATCTAAGTACAATTATTTATTTTAGATTCTGGGGGTGACAATAGAGGCTCGAAAAAGCGACGGCAGCTCTGCCTTACTCCTTGGACGATCGATATGCAGCCTTACCTCCAGAAGATTGCTTGGCATTGGAAGAAATGCTCTTTTTGCTCTCTCTGCTTCTCCTCTCCAAGTATTCTGTTGCTCTCTCTCTCTCTATATGTGTACTCTTCTCTGTATCTCTCAGCCTGTGTGTCTCCTCTCTCTTTTTTTTGCAGGAGAATGGCACCCTGCTATTTATAGGAATGGGATGTGATCATTAGGGTTGCAAATGATTGCTTCTTGGAGATGGCGGCGGCCTGTGGATTGGTCAATCCAGGCCATTCATTTTGATTGTGACGAATCCGAACCATTAAGTATAGATTACACCAAATCTCATCAGCAATTAATACTAATTGGAATAAATCTTCCTCATGATGATCTTCTGATGTCTGCGAATAAATTTGATTTATTCTCCTGCCACGTGTCCCAGATCATTGAGATTTGACCCAATCTCTGGTTGCAATAAATCTGGGAGATTGATCGGTTTATAACACGTGTCCTATGAGCCACTGGAGGGATCTGAACCGCATGACGATTGATCCGCATAAGATTTTGGGCCGCATAAGGTTAGAGCCACATGTCATGGCTGCTCGGGTAGTGGCTTCCCCCCCTTCGAACCCCTGAACCGTATGGAGATGCTCATTGTGAGCCGCATATGGATGCATCCGCCTAGGCCGCATGGAAATGGTCCTCTTGAACCGCATGGGAAGGTCTCTGCTTGAGCCGCATGAGGCTGTCTCGGCCTAAGCCGCATGGAACGGCCTCATTCTGAACCGCATGGGAAGTCTTCGCTCGAGCCGCATATGATCGTCCACGTGATCAAGGCCACGTGGCATTTTATGGATCTCGGGGGATTTGTGTCAGAGATCTTTTTCTCTTCCCTAGGGGCTGTCATTATGACAGGGTCATACTTACTTCTTTTGTATCAGAGCTGTCACCTTTTCAGAATTGTCAGCCGTCACAGTAATTAATGCAGCATAGGTCGAAGGGGAGCGCTGTTACGCCACGTGTCTTCTGAGCCGTATGAAATATTTCAGACCGTATAGTTCCTGAGCCGCATAGTTTTTCTGTGCCGTATGGGCTGTTTGAGCCGTATGGGGTTCCCTGGCCGCATGGGTCATTTTCTTTAATATTTTCATGCTTCTACATGTATATCTCTCTCTATCTCTGTGTATATCTCTATATCTCTCTATATGTCTGTGTCTGTGTGTCTTCGCAAGGGAATGGCACCCTCTATTTATAAGAGTGGAGGGGACTTCATTAGGGTTTACAATGATTTCCCATTCTTGAAAGTCGGCGGCTAAGGATCATTGGATCTGGGCCGTTCATCGAGATTTGAGCAATAAATGTGATTACATCAAATCTTTTGTGGGTGATTAATGCCGATTGACATAAATCCTCCTGATTTGTCATGCCAACCTCGGATTTCTTGACACGTGTCATCAATTTGCTTGTTTGCCAATGATCTAATTTGATCCCAATATTTTATTAGAATTTGTTGAGGGATTTCGATCAATCTGATGCCACGTGCTCTACTATCATGCCACGTGTCGTAACTGCAAGCCACAGCAGAAATCTGAGCCGCAGAAAAGTTACTCCTTATTGGGCCGCATAAGGCTGGCCACGTGTCAAGGCTGCCTGAGAGTGGCCCCCTGACCATTTGGACCGCATGATAATGATTTGAGTCGCATGAGTGTGGATGACCGCATAATGGGTGCCTTCTTCGTCAACCGCATAGAGACAGTCCTCGTGAGCCATATGGGGTTGGTCTTCGTGAGCCGCAAAGGGCTAGTCTTCATGAGCCGCATGGGGCTAGTCTTCGTGAACCGCATAAAGATAGTCTTAGTGAACCGTATGGGGCTAGTCTTCATGAGCCGCATGGGACTAGTCTTCGTGAGCCGCATGGGACTAGTCTTCGTGAGCCGCATGAAGATAGTCTTAGTGAGCCGCATAGGGCTAGTCTTCATGAGCCGCATGGGGGAGCCTCCGCTTGGGCCGTATACGATTGTCCACGTGTCAAGGCCGTATGACAGTTTTTGAACCTCGGGAGATCGTGTCAGAGATTTTCTTCGCTTTCCAAGGAGTCCGTCATTATGAGAGAGTCATAATGATATCTTTTGTCAGAACTGTCACCTTGCCAGAGCCGTCAGCCGTCAAAGCATTTAATGCAGTAAAGGACAAAAAGGAAGAGCTATTTGCAGGCCACGTGGCTCCTCTCTGAGCCGCATAGAGCTTATTTGAGCCGCATAGACGCTTGAACCGCATGGATACTTGCGCCGCATGAACTCTCTGAGCCGCATGGGACTCTCTGGCCGTATGGATCTTTCTTTATTATTTTTCATGCTTCTACTGGTACATTATAGAAACACTGTGGGGTGCATTCTTAAATATGATAAATAAAGTCGGGCATAAGTCAAAATTTCCCTTAAAAAATATAAGCTATGAAAATTTTTCCAAAAATAAAGCCAATTAGTTAAGTTAGTTTTTCGGTTGTTGTTAGTAATAATAAAAATGGTAGAGGGGATCTCACATGCCTGGAGAGGTCCTAAGAGCATCTCCAACCCTATTGTGAGTTTAGAAAAAATGGTTGCCACATAGGAATGACAAGCTTTCATTTCAAAAATCCTTCTCCAATACAAATGTAGAATAAATCATGAAGTTGACATAGCAATGACAATGTGAAGTTGGTTGTCTAGATCTTGACAATGCACTTCACAATGACTTTGTCTCCACATCATCAATTTTGAATAGAAATGTTTACAAAAAATGAAGAAGTGGAGGAGTTGCCTTGGAAGTTGGAAAAAGAGTTATTTTATTGTCTACTCAAACATTTGCATTGGAGAACAATTTTTTTATCTTATTGTCTTGTATGAATATCATATTGTCACATAGGAAAGACATTGTCTTGTGCCTCATGCCACATACGAATCACAACACAAAACAAGACAATAGGGTTGGAGATGCTCTGATATTTACTTTAAAAAATGTGTTGCTCCCTTTTAGAAAATTTCGAGTGTTATGTCGAAAAAAAATAAACGATATCATGATTGCAACCTACTCTTTTATAAGCTTTTAATAACCTAACCAACAAAAGGCTACACCAAATTTGTACACAATTGTAAAATCACTGAATATTTATTTTTTTGAATTAAGAATGCGATTTATTTTTTTGGAGATTTATTGTATTTGTTGTATCCCACCTATGAATATTTGTCTTTCCAACTTGTCTATTTTTCTATTAAAAAAAAGATAAAACTAAATAATTCTCTAGTAAGTACATAATTGTTATTTTAAGTTTGATAAACCACTTTATGTCTACTACCAAATACACGTGCATTATACGTAAAATAATAATATTATTATCTAATATAGTCAAATATTTTTTCAAACTTAGGTTGAAGATATTCTTCTTGGTTGGTTGAGTTTGATTCTCTGAGTCGTTATATATGACAAATTAAAATATATTTATTAATTTTTATATATAATTTAATATTTTTAAATTAATGAGTGATGATATACATACAATTTAGACGGCTTACCTTTGAATTGTTTTCCAATCTCATTATAATTGTAAAGATTTAAAAAAAAAAATTAAGAGTGCAATGTGATGAGCATCAGTTAAAGCATTTTCGTCCCCTCCTAAAAAACACTTTTTAGGTCCATTAGCTACTACTGTGTGCTCTGTACGAGCTTAAATTAACTGATTTTTGGCTCTTATTATAGCATTGTTTGAGTTGATCAACGTAACTTATTCACAGCTGAGTGTCACAGACTTAGTATTTTTGCTAGTACTTCATCTCGTACGGCGCACTATCTGTTATGCCCCGATCCCGCTAGGGTCGTTCCTCCTCATTTTGATCCTTGCGGGATCATTCATCCTCGCTAAGGCGCGATGCCGTACAAGCCTAAGTTACACTTACACAAGACCAGTACTGCACAAACAACTAGACAAAGCAAAACACATGCACGCAACATATTTAATTGCAGAAAACCAAATATTGGAAACAAAGATTTGAAATAAAAATGCATCATTTTATTCAAAACTTGATAGGATTACAAAGTACAAAGTTTACGACTCAAAAATCCATAGTTTTGCTTAAATATCTTTCTTTGAAACTTTTTTCAAAATAGTCACAATGCCCGTACATCATATCACTTTATTACATAGTCAAAAATGAAAAGACACCTTCAAAGGAAACTTGGAAACTTGACTTGAAATTGAAAATGCTTCGAGAAAACCAACAAACTCTACTAGGCTGGACGACCTTTAATGCCTCCGTTGAAAATCCCTTATCTTCTTGCTAGCTGAAAAAGGATGCCCACAACGTGGGTCAGTACACATCTTATACTGGCGAGCGACTTTTTGGCCGAACTCACAAAAATCCGCATTAAGTCAACATGTGAAGCTAGGATACATTCATTATGTGATCTTTCTAGTTGTCTAGATTCTTAACAATTCATAAGAAACATGACAGTAGAAACATTTCATAACAATCTTAACCATCGTCGACAATCATCCCTGCACGAGACATGGTTAGCACAATTTGCATAACGAATAGTTTATGTTCATTCTTACAGATGTTGAAGTTCATAATTCAGATCATACATGTAGCCTATTGTCACTCCCCGATCCCAATATACATATTCTTTCATGAATTCTGTATACGGTATCTGTATTTAGCATGTGTATAATTTTGTTTATTATCTATTAATGGTTGTATATAGCTCTTAAGCATGGCATTAGTGGTATGGTTAGAGCAAGATTAGAGATTAGGGTTTTTCTTAAGCCAACCCAACCCCTATTTATATTCTCTTCCTCCCTCTCTTCTCATTCACTCTTCCATTTATTTCCCTCAACCACCACCCATAGGCAAGTACAACTTGCTCAAAAGTGGAGATTAGTGCATTTTTCATTTCTTGATTTTTACTTGATTTTATTTGTCTACATTGTTCATCTCTTTATTCTCTATAAGTTTAGTTCTTGAAGTTTTTGATTTTAATGGCTAGATTTGTGTAGATCTAAGTTCCTAAAAAACTAGAGTTTTATGAATTTTCATGGTTTTGATCTATTAAACTTGGCTATTTTCAAAAACTAATGGTCCTATGTTGTAGAAAATTTGATTCTACACAATTTTGACCTTTGAAAAGTTAGATTTTGACTTGTTTGGAGGAAGATAGGGCCAGAACACTCTTTGAATTTCTCCTAGGTTCGTCTGTGCTGGTTCTGGCAGGGATGATGAATAGTCCCCTGCGGCCGCATAAGCTTTCATAGCCGCATAGGTATTCGCAGCCGCATAAGCTTTCGTGCCGTATGAGTTTCGCAGCCGCATGAGCTTTCGTGCCGCATGAGTTTTGCAGCCGCATAAGCTTTCGTGCCGCATGAGTTTGCAGCCGCATAAGCTTTCGCAGCCGCATAAGCATTCGTAGCCACATAAGCTTTCGTGCCGCATGAGTTTACAGCCGCATAAGCTTTCACAGCCGCATAGGTATTCGCAGCCGCATGAGCTTTCGTGTCGCATGAATTCGCAGTCGCATAAGCTTTTCGTGTCGTATAAGCTATCCGTGCCGCATGAGCTTTCCGTGCCGCATGTGCCTGTGCCGCATGAGCCTGTGCCACATAAGCATTCGTAGCCGCAGGAGAAGCCGCATCAGCCAGTTTTGCAGCAGCATGATCCTGTTCTTCCCGAGCCGCATGCGCTCATATTCCCCGGCCGCATGAGCCCGCTCTTCCGAGCCGCATGAAGTCATGCTGACTTCATATTTTGGCCACATGTAGTCTGGCCGCATGAGCCAGCCGCCTGCAGTCTGGCCGCATGAGCCTCAGCCGCATGTTCATATGTGTCTTATTCCTCATTTCTCATCTGACTACCTATACGATGGATGGATAATCCTATGTGTGTACTAATGTACAATCTATGTCAGCGCCGAGGTACGATCCTATGCGCTAAGTGTTCCTATGTGATACTTGTCAGTACCTCCAACAGTCCAGCATTCACATAGCAAATGGTCGGTGTAGGCCTCAAAAATGAAGTCACGCTGAGTTGATCAGAACAAGTCACGCAGAGTGATCCAAGAAGCAGCACAAAAGATACGCTAAGTTCTGCCTGGCCATTTCCTTTAGAAGTCACGCAGAGACAGCTCAGCCATACGTCAGAATCATAATGACTGACAACACAACAGTCGAGAAACGTCTCCTCGTATGCCACGTATGCACAGAACTCGAGAGATCACAGCCGTCTTTTGCAATCTTCCTTAGCAAGACTCACTCTTCACCAAGTTGGCGTGACTTTGGGTCTTATCTTCATTTAATGCGGCTGACAATATAATCAATGTCAGAGATTTTGTGTCAGACGAAGCGTGCCAAATCAAGACAGCTGGCGGTTTGCGTGGATTCTGAATCTTCTCCTTCCTGAAAATATTGCGTGACTTTTGAGTTATTCTTCTCAAAGCCTGCATGAATTCTGAAGTATTCTTCTTCAAAGCTTGCGTGGATTTCGCCTTCAACGAGTCTGCGTCAACGAATCTGCGTGGATTTTTGCCTTCAGCAAGTCAGCATGGATTTCATTTCAACTGGAGTACGTGGCAGCCATGCCACCGATCTCTCTCTCGCGTGCCCAGTAACTTGCATACGACCCAGGCACTGATGCCATGTGTCCAACAGTTACGGGCCACGTCCAGTAACTACTCATTAACCCTGTGTGTATTTAGATTCTGCGTGACTTTTCAAGTGCACCAGTGGTGAGGTAGTTATCTTTTCAGTTACTGTTTTGACTCTATAAATAGAGTTCTTTTTCTCATTCATTGTACAGATACATTGATATCTACTGTCAAAATTTTGAGAGCTTTTCTTCTTCGCATAGTCCAAGGGATAAAGCGATCGTCTTCTAGATCGGATTCCTACAGTTGTAATTTTCCCAGAAACAACAAATAAAGAGAATTTCTTTATGGAAAACAAATTGGCGACTCTGCTGGGGAAAACCATCTCCTCTTCTGAGATGGTAACAACTCAATGTGACACTTCGTCAATCGGCTCGACGAAGAAGGTGATGACGATCAAATTCGATCAACTCGCCTATGAAGAAATGCAGCGGGCTAAGGGTGGCAAGCCCACTCCAGCCTCCATCATCACTGCCAAGTCGAAGGGACACTCTGTCTATGTCCCTAAGAATCAGTTGGCAGTCAATGGTGAAGTCTCTGCCACAGTGTCTACTCCTAACACTGGCAAGAACTCCACTGCAAGCACGCACACTCTTGTGCGCTTGAAGATGACAGTAACTAAAAGTCACGCTGACAGTACTGGCTCCTTAGCCGAATCTGTTCCAGCATGCAAATTCAACTCTAAAAGTCACGCTGACAGTACTGGCTCCTTAGCCGAATCTGTTCCAGCGTGCAAATTCAACTTTAAAAGTCACGCTGATAGTACTGGCTCCTTAGCCAAATCTATTCCAGTGTGCAAATCCACATTCAAAAGTCACGCTGACAGTACTGGCTCCTTAGCCGAACCTGTTCCAGCGTGTAATTCTAAAATCAAAAATCACGCTAACAGCTCTGGTTCTTTAACCAAGTCTGTTTCAGTGTGTATTTCATCAGAGAAGAATAGCTCCTTAGTTATCTCTTCTTCTTCACCGAGTTCTACTAGAACTGGGGGTGGTCTTCCACACAAAGTCCCTTCGAAAAGGAATAACTCTTTAGTTGTTTCTTCTGCTCCTGTAGTTTTTACTTCAGGAACAGCTTTGACTGATACTTTTGATAGTCAAAGAAAAGGAGATGGTCTTTTGACTACTCTTCCTTCTGGACATTCTATGTCTCAAAATCTGAATGAGTCTAAGAAGAAACATTCCTTTATGTCTTCTTCTTTGATTTCTTCAAATTGGGCACAGAATCTGTCCATTAAAGAGGGTCTGTTACCAACTCCTAATCAAGGGAGTGGTTCAACTCTTCCTTCTCTGCAAATATCCAGATCAATGGAAGGAAAACTCCATGTTTCCAAAATTAATGTGTTACCTTCCACTGATTTAAGAACAAAACTCAGCACTTCTGGTGTTAAGAAATCATACCAATTGGATATGAAGATAAAAGATCCAGATGCAGAGTATGCAAGAAACTATGTGGCTCACATTAATCACTCTTTGTATAATCAAGAGCCATCAAGACCCAAGAACAGAAAGTATACTCCTCAATCTTCACAAACAGATTTACGGGAATATCTTCAACAGAAGAGAAGGAGTAATTCTATATCAAAGGAACATGCTGAATGTGACTTCTATCCAAGAGTCATAATTCAGTGCAGATGCGAATCAACAGTTCAAGACCATGGTAATCATGAATGTGACTTCCAGCCAAGAGTCACAATGCAATGCAGATGTCAAAATAAACGACAGTCTGTCTTTAATAGGATTCAGTATGAACCTATGCCTGATGAAAATGAGCCTTTGTTTGCCTCTGTCAACATAACTTCTCGGGACACCGGGGGTAGAGTTGATAGTCCAGATGGAGTATATAGAAACACCAGAGCAAGAGTCCTGGCTTCTAGTCAAAGAAATTTGATCCCTGAAATTGATTCTGAATTTCTTGGAGAATCTAACTTCCCACCTCTTCCTACTGGAGGTAATTCTCCTATAGTTGACTTTGATACACGAAGCAATGATTCAGAGTATACAACATCTACTAGTTCATCAATAATCCCTTATACAGTCACAACTTACATCGTTGATGGGAATACTGATGAACCTTCTTCTTCCTTGACTCCTCAAGATCGAAGAATTGCTTCTTTGGAACAGCAAATGAAGTCTATGACTGACACAATGAAGTCGATGTATGAACTCATGACAGCTCAGTTGCAAAATCGACAGACTGTATCAGATGCCATACCAGTTGATACTGATATAAGTCCAGTACAAGTTCCTCCAGCAGTACAATCCAATACTCCTGGACCAGCTCAACCAAATCCTAGTCTCTCTGGAGCTGGAGGTAGTGCTTACAATGCTGTTCCTCCTCCCAACTATTCTCTACAAGCCACAACTCTACAATCTTCGGGAGTTGTCTCTGAAGAATTGAAGAATCTTAAAACTCAATTCGAGGCATTCAAACAGAAGGATGGTTTACAAAGGTTAGGCATCAAGCAGCCTTATCTGATAGAATGGAAGCAAGTATCATATCCTCCTAAATACAAGCCTCCTACTATCTCATTCTATGACGGAACCACTTCTCCAAGTCAGTTTATTAATCACTTTGAAGTGATGACTGATCAACTGCAACCAAGTGATGCCCTCCTTACTCGGGTATTTATTGGATGTCTCAAGGGAACGGCTTATGAATGGTATAGGAGTCTCCCAGATGGGAGTATTACCTCATTTGCTGGTTTCAAACAGATGTTTCTTGAAAGGTTCTATGAAGGGCTTAATGACATGACTATGTCTGCTCTTATTAGAATCAAGCAGAAAAATAATGAATCTACAGAGGAATACATTGAACGGTTTCGAAGAGAAGCTCTGAAGATGCCTCTTGGAACTCCTGATGCTGTCACCATTGACACGTGCAAATCAAACTTGTTGCCAATCATCAGTATGTGGACAGGATCCACTCAATTTCAAGATTGGCCTTCCTTCATAGTCAGTGCCAAAGCTGCAGAAATCAGTGCTGAAACCTTTAAAGGTTTAGGAGTGCAGATGACTCCTAAAGAAATAGGACAAGGTGCTAACAATAAAAATAATGCTCGCAAAGGAAAAGAAACTCTTGAAGTTAATCTTCAGAGCAAAGATGCATCAAATGTTCAAACTCCTGCCTCTACAACTCAACAATCAAGAACACCTCGCCCCAGAGAAGAATATTCTTTTGATGACGACGATGTCCTTGGTATCTTTGAATGTCTGCTGAAAGGTAATAAAATACAATTACCAGAGATCAAGAAACCTGATGAAGCTGGTAAGACAGATCATCCTAAATACTATCTATATCACAGAATGTTGGGTCATACAATTCGTACATGTTATGTACTGAAAGGAAAGATCCAAGAAATGATTAAATCTGGAGCTATCTCTCTTACTCCAAAAGAGAAGACCGTCACCTCCAACGTCGTCTCTATGCAATTTGGAGATTTCCCTCCTCAACTCCTTGAAAGTGGGATTGTTCCTATTCCCAAGGCAACTCTTGACATAGTGAATCTTCCTCCTCCACAGTCTGAAGGATTAGTGCCAATCACTTTGGAAACAGGGGAAATCATGTGGATCCATCCTGATCTAGTGGCAGATTTTGAATCGCCTTCTCCTCAAAAGATTTCTTCTCAAAAATCCAAGAAGGCTGGAAAGGTCAAGTCATGTCATATGACTTCTCTTGGGTCTACCTCTGACACAGAGCCAAAAGACAAAGAAGAAGCACTTGTTAGTGCTACTCGAACGGGGAAACCTTACCTAAAGAATTATTCTAAAAATCCTGAAGATCCTACTGATATCCCTTCAGATGCTAAAGATGCTCCTAATGTTCCTCCTGAAGAAGAATCATCCACTGAACCTGTTCCTCCCAAGCCTACGGCTCTGGAGAAAGGCAAACAACAGGCTCGGTTTGATAAGCCAATCAAGAAGTCTTCTCCTCTTGGACTTCAGAAGCCTTATAACTTCGACATTTTGGCTCAACTTGCTAATACTCCAGCTAGAATGTCCCTTTTTGAACTTCTACGTCTTTCTAAAGAAACTCGGGAGACGTTAAGTGAAGCACTTCTACAAGCTGACTCTTGTCTTGCACAATTGAAGAAGCCGGATGCGGAACCTGCCATTTGCTTACATTGCAACAGTGTACTGGAGATTATCCCAAATATCACCTTTACACAAGACGACATGTTACTGGAGGATAATCGACATGACCGACCTCTCTACTACACTGGTTATATTGATACGATGAAGATAGATCGTATCCTCATTGACCCAGGGTATGCTATAAGCATAATGCCAAAGAGTTTGTTGGATGAACTAAAAATCCCTCTTCACAAGCTCTCCAAGACGGTTACTACTATCTTGGGATTCAATCAAAGCCGAAGTGAGCCTTTGGGAAAGATTCATCTGAAGCTTCAGATAGGCGATTTCAGATCTAAAGTCACTTTCTATGTGATTGAGATCGTGGGATCCTATAATCTTCTTCTGGGGAGGCCCTTTCTTCATGAAAATAATGTGGTGCCCTCTACTCTTCATCAATGTTTTAAATACATTGATAGCAATGGAAGAGTACAAAAAGAAGTTGCTGATATAAATCCCTTCCATGGGGTTGAAGCTTATTTCAATGATTCCCGAATGTACAAAGAAGAGTATACAAGGATCATACAAGCTATGGAGAAAGAAGATGCACAAAGTGAGACTTTAATAATCCCTGTTAAAAGTCGAACTACTCAGCAACAATCTCCTAAACCCTCTGGAGAAGATTCTTTCATCATTCCAATGAGTGGACGGATCTCTCCGTTACCTCAGTCATCTACTCAAAATACACTGATCATTCCTGTCAGTGGGCGTACTACAGTTCCTGTACCTTCACAAGATACTCTGCTAATTCCAGTTGGAGGGCGGATTACTCTTCCTTCTCAAACTTCAAGGGAGCTCACCTCTTCTGAGCCATTTGTTATCGATCTTAATCGAAACAAAGCTTCTTCTTCTTCTCCCCCTTTAGTCATTGACTTGGCTAAAATCTCTAAGGCTCAGCCTTCTCCCAATATAAATATTGCTACTTTTACATTTAATGAAAAGTCTCCACCTTTGCAGTACGTTGATGTGTGTAATTATGTTCATAGTTATTTACATCTGTTAGATGACTTGAACACAATAACCATAGGAGTTGTACAGACTGTTCATACAGATGTATCTCTAGAACCTGTACAATCTTTATACTTTCTAGTTCCCAGCAGAAAGCCAGGAGACATTCCAATATTCTTCTACAAAGGGCCTCAAAATCCTTCTGATCTTGAAGATGATGACAAAAAGGATGATACTGGAAGATTACAACTACGTCGTTATAGTCAGCAATCTAGAGACATCATCAAAAATATGGGCTATGACTTCAGGACTGGCCTCAATAATGGAAAAGGAAGAAAAATACCTGTCCGGATTCCTCCTTTGAAATACGGAAGGACGAAATGCGGATTGGGTTATACTGCTCCTACTCCTTTCATCAATATTATCCATGAAGATCCTGAGTCTGACGAAGATAAGAGATCTGATTCTTCTAGTACTACTTCTTGGGATTCCGATACGAGTATCGGTGACTTCTATTGCAACCTTCTGTCTTCCAATATGGTTTCCATTGACCATTCTGAAGAAAGTGATGAAGACGAAGAAGAGTTTGAAATCTCACCTGAATCAGAACAGTGGGCCCAAAGATTAGATAATCAATGGGAGTTCCGCTTCGAGCAAAAAGAACCTTCGACTGAAGATAAACTTGTTCAAATAGATGTTGGTGAAGAGGGATCTCCCAAACCAATATTCATCAGTGAAAGTCTTTCAGAAACTGATAAGAAAGACATGATCAAACTCATTCATGAATACATTGATGTCTTTGCTTGGAGTTATGAAGATATGCCAGGTCTTGATCCACAGATTGCAACTCACAAACTCAACATCTTACCGAATGCTAAACCGGTCAAACAACAACAGCGACGATTTCGTCCAGACATCATGGATGCAATTGAAGCTGAAGTCAATAAACTCATTACCTCTGGGTTTATTAGAGAGGAACAACATCCCGATTGGGTGGCTAATATTGTTCCTGTTCTTAAAAAGACTGGCAAGATCAGAGTATGCATAGACTTCCGCGATCTCAATACGGCATGTCCTAAAGACGAATTCCCTCTACCAATCACTGATGTCATGGTTGATAATACCTGTAGATTTGAACGAATGTCATTCATGGACGGGTATTTTGGGTACAATCAGATCAAAATGTTTCCAGAAGACGAGAAGCACACTTCTTTCAGAACGCCGATTGGTACATACTGTTATACAGTTATGCCATTCGGTCTCAAGAATGCAGGAGCAACTTATCAACGAGCTATGAGCACTATATTCCGTGAACATTTACGGAAAACAGTCGAATGCTATGTTGATGATATTGCAGTCAAAAGTCGACAAAAGGAGGATCATATCCAAGATTTGAAGACTATATTTGATCTAATACGTAAGCATCAATTAAAGATGAACCCTACTAAGTCCTTCTTAGGCGTCTCTAGTGGTAAATTTCTCGGCTTCGTCATTACCTCTAAAGGTATACACGTGGATCCCGAGAAGATCAAAGCCATCCAAGAAATGCGTCCTCCACGCACCTTAAAAGAGCTACGAGGATTTCAAGGAAGAATCGCTTATATCAGGAGATTCATCTCTAATTTATCAGGACGCTGCAGACCATTCAACAAATTTATGAAGAAAGGTGTCTCTTTTGTCTGGAATGATGAATGTCAGAAAGCATTCGATGATATAAAACAATATCTGATGCGCCCTCCAGTATTGGTATATCCCGTCTCAGGAATACCGTTCCTCCTCTATACTCGAGCAATGAGTCATTCATTGGGTGCATTACTCGCTTAAAAGAATCAAAATGGCCATGAACAAGCCATTTATTATCTCAGCCGCACTATGACCGGAGCTGAACCTCGATATTTACCGGTTGAAAAAGAATGTCTAGCCTTGATGTTTGCTGTCCAAAAGACACGTCATTATATCATTGGCCAGACTATTCATGTCATCTCCAAGATCAATCCTATACGGATCATGATGAAGAAACCCAGTGTTTTGAATTCTCGATTGGCTAACTGGGGAATCCTACTTGCTCAGTATGACATGCACTATATTCCTCAGAAATCAGTCAAAGGACAAGCTTTAGCTGATTTTTTGGCTGCTCACTCAATTCCAGAAAATTTAAAACTCTATGATAAAATCCCAGATGAAGTTCTAGATTCAAATCAAATTGCTGAAGAAGATCCTACTTGGCGTCTATTCTTTGATGGAGCATCAAGAATTGGTCCTAATGGCGATATTGTCGCTGGAGTTGGAATTGTTCTTGTATCGCCAGAAGGTCTTGCCATCCAAAGAGTTTATTCTCTCGATCAGCCGTGTTCAAACAATGTAGCTGAGTACAACGCATTACTTATTGGTCTTCAACTCGCTAAACATCTGAATATTCAACATTTGGAGGCGTATGGAGACTCTAAACTTATTGTCAATCAGATCAGGGGTACTTATGAAGTTCGCCATCAAGATCTGGTTCCTTATCATAAAACAGCCATATCTATGGCCTCATCATTTAAGGAATTCTTCATTGAACATGTTAGGCGAGCATGTAACACAGAAGCTGATGCCCTTGCTAATCTTGCAGCGGTGCTGGCTATCCCAATCAGACGGTAACAAATGATCGTTGTTCGTAATCGAGAATTATTTCATCTTGAAAATAACCTGACTCTAGGACTTCCAGTTGACATTGAAGAATCAACATCTCATGACGTCAACACAACAAGAGGATTTGGATTCAGTCGTAAATCGATGTCATCTTCATCTGATTCCAGCATGGAATTCATCTTCAGTAACTCGACTGAGAATCAGAATACGGATAAAGATTGGAGACTTCCTTTCTTAGATCTCGTATTATATGATATTCTTCCGGATGATCCGAGTGAGGCAGCATCTATCAGACGACGATCACTCAGATTCTATTACAATCATACAATAAAGACCTTATATCGTCGAGCTTATGATGGTTTACTCCTTCGGTGCATTGCCGGTGATGAAACCCAACAAGTTATTCGTGAAGCACATGATGGAATTTGTGGAGCGCATCAACCTGGGCCAAAACTTCAAGACCGTATTCGACGGATGGGTTATTATTGGCCAACTATGGTATCAGATGCCATTGAATATGCAAGGAAATACAAAGCTTGCCAAATCCATGCAGATTTTATACATCAACCTTCGGAATTTCTACATCCGATGGCAGCATCATGGCCCTTCGAAGCTTGGGGCATGGACATTGTCGGCCCGATCAATCCACCGTCATCTAAAGGTCATCGGTTCATTCTCGCAATAACCGATTACTTCTCCAAATGGGCTGAAGCCATTCCTTTATCTGAAGTTAAGACGTCTAATGTCATCAGCTTTATTAAGCACCACGTCATCTACAGATTTGGTGTTCCTCGACGCATTGTTCATGATAACGGACCACAGTTCGTCAGCCAGAAATTTACTCGATTCTGTGACGATCATCGGATCAATAATGTGGCTTCTACCGCATATAATCCAGCAGCTAACGGATTGGCAGAAGCTTTCAATAAGACTATCATCAAACTCCTAAAGAAGTTTATCTCCACTAACAAACGTAATTGGAGTGACAAGCTCGGGGAATGCTTGTGGGCTTATCGCACTACAGTCCGTAATGCTACTAAGTGTACACCTTTTTCTCTGGTGTACGGATCTGAGGCTGTTCTTCCATTAGAGATTCAAATTCCTTCTTTAAGGATAGCAATCGCTAATGAACTCACTGCTGAAAATAATGATCGTCTTCGACTTCAAGAATTGGAGGCTCTGGATGAAAAGCGGTTATCTGCTCAACAGAATATTGAATTCTATCAAGCTAGAATTTCAAGGGCTTTTAACAAGAAAGTCAGAATTCGAACATTTCAGAAAGGAGAACTTGTGCTTACTGTCAGACGCCCGATGACTATGACACACATGAGTAAAGGCAAGTTTGATGCAAAATGGGAAGGTCCATTCATTGTCAATAAGATCTTTTCTAATGGGGCTTATCAACTCACTACTCTAGATGGTAAAGCCACTATGATGCCCATCAACGGCAAATTCTTGAAGAAGTACTACGTTTAATATTTCTATCAAGATTGTCCTCCCATCATTCTCCAGCTGTTTCATTGTTCTTTCCGAAGAATCATTCTGATATCTATTATCCCCAGTGGAGATAGGTATTCTACTTTGTATCGTTTTCTCAACAAATTTGATATCCAGAAAATTATGTCCATATTACCTCTGAATTTTCTATCTCAATATCATATTTATGAAAATGATATTTAGTCTTTCTGATTTCTGAGTCAAAAGATCAATGAATAAAGGCAAAAATATAAAGTGGGAAGGATATATCGTAAACAAAGTTTCCTTAAACGGAGTTTATTTGAGACAAATTCTTCAAGAAAAAGAGTACATCATCATGGAAGATCACTGTAATCCCTTTCATATTTGGGACGAGGACCACATACATAATCAGCAAAAGAATTGAGTACATCTTTTCCTGACCGTACCAAGAATTGACAGGCAGCCAGCCTCATTGCTTCTTCTTCTTCGGTTTCTCCTGGTTCGACCAGGAAGTCCAGGATATCTTTCGGCGGTTTGGGAGTAGACGAGCTTTCACCCATTTCCTTCTTCTGCGGAGGTGGATGTTCTTTAACACCTTCAGTAGCTTCGGGGGTGACTTCAGCCTTCTTTATATTCTCTTCAGAAGACATTATGGATAAAATGTGATCCTTCTATTCAAATATATGCTCTATTTATAGGCATATGGTTACAAGGATCGAAGGGACGTATTCTTTCCCGATATTCAGTTCATCCATTCATTTCTCACATTTATCCGACGTTTCACATGTTCATTAATACTTGACGGTTCGTCCGTTCATTTATTACATTCACTTGACAGTTCATCTGTTCTTCATTTCCTAACGGTTCGTCCGTTCATAATCTTCTATCAGTTCATTAAGTGGGGATTCGTTATTGATCACGTTTTCATAACCTCTGAATCAATTCCGAATCTACTTACTCATTTGTCATGTTTTGACCTCTGCATAGAAATCAATCTATTTTCTTTCGAGTTCCTATATATTATCACGTCCATAATACCTCTGATAATATCATATACTCCAAAACAGAAAAGATGATTTTATTATCTATCATGTCCACAATTCATCCACAAATACAAATCATTGAGCATAGAAGAATTGTCATTTCCATTCCCATTTTACCACAAAAAGTCTATTACATTTTCTTAGACTTTCTTACAAATCATAATGGAAATCTATTACAAATCTTGGATTTTTATTCTATGTACAACTGAGATCTATTTCTTCTTGGATCTTCTCTGGCAATCTCGTTGTTTGTGGCAATTCCTGGGTGTCCAGCAGGAATCAAACTCTGGTCTTATCTCTCAGACGAGAGGAGAACCACAGAGTAGGGCAACACGAAAACGTGTTGCTGCCAATACAACTGGTGGATTATGAGTGACCTTTCAGAGGAGACAGGAATGTATCCAACCTTGGGATACAATTCCTAGTTCTCCCGTAAAAGGAACTCTACTACCCAATCTCTCGGTAGTAGAGTTGACTCCACCATCCAACTCTCGTGTATAAAGGCTCTTCCTACCATCTAAGGAAGACCCTTCTATCTTACGAAGAGTTCTGAGTTGTCTGATTTACGCGTCAAAAGCGTATGAACTCCCTGATGTAGATGTCAGCAAGATATTCTCCACAGCATCCACATCCCCAATGCCAGTTCTGAAGAAAATTTTCAGCCAAAATTCTGCAAGAAACAGTAAGAAAAAATCAGCCAACAGAAATTGGCCAAGCAAAGACAGATGCATTCTGTTCATTTCAGGAAGATGAATTTATCTTTAGCAAACAAAAAAATTCGATACGTGTATATTCAACTTACCGCTGAGTTTGCTGCTAAGGATTGACAGACCCATGTCTGGTAGCGTGCACAGAGATTTGACATCAGACAACATGGCTTTCCTATTTTCTTCTCACAGAAAATTCATTTCTCAGAAGAGAGGAAGAAGAATGGGAAGATGAGTTTGCGTGGAGTTCATCCATCTATTTAAAGGGTCAAGTGCAGGTCTATTCTTGGAAAAGATCCGCATAAATAGCGCTCGTAAATTATGGAATGAGTGTCACGTGTACTTCGAGAGACAGTGCAACATTGGAAACAGTCAAAGTGTGCTAATTAATATTCTTCATTAAAAGGCACGCAGATCAAACACAAAAGTTGTACTTCATTCTTTAAACAGGCACTGATGGCCTTACAAAAAGACAAAACAGAAAAGTGCAACAAAAGCGTAGAAAGTTACGCTCTATTTTCCAGAGCGGCTAAGTTTGATGCCTAACTCCTCTACGCTCTTAACTCCTAGGCGATGCAACAGAGTCTCGAGCATTTCACGCTTCTCCATAAGGCTCCGCCCATCAGAAGAAGACGAGCCATCCAATCCAAAGTAGCTCAAGAGATTCTTGGCTAACTGCGTGGAGTCATCCTTGAGCTCGATGACGACAGGTTCGGGTTCTTTGCCCCTAAAAGTGGGGTCACCATGGGAACAAAAGCCCAACTTGCGTGCTTCCTCTTCGGCTGCTTCCTTTGGGGTCATATTTTCGAGAGATGAATGTCAAAACTGAGAATCTCTTCCTGTTTATATAACAGATCTCGTCGACAGTTCATATTCCACCATAAATTGGACGCAATCAGTCTCGGAAAATGAAGAGTCATTATGACATTTAATAAGTTCATTTGATATTTTCAAAGAACTTCGAAGTCTTTTCGACTTCCGAAAAAATTTTAAAGTCATCTCAGCGTGACTGATTTCATTTCATCATCTCTATTTCAAAGTATTTCGAAAATATTTTATTATTTTTCGAAAACTTTGAAGGGGGTTTTGTAGGCCTCAAAAATGAAGTCACGCTGAGTTGATCAGAACAAGTCACGCAGAGTGATCCAAGAAGCAGCACAAAAGATACGCTAAGTTCTGCCTGGCCATTTCCTTTAGAAGTCACGCAGAGACAGCTCAGCCATACGTCAGAATCATAATGACTGACAACACAACAGTCGAGAAACGTCTCCTCGTATGCCACGTATGCACAGAACTCGAGAGATCACAGCCGTCTTTTGCAATCTTTCTTAGCAAGACTCACTCTTCACCAAGTTGGCGTGACTTTGGGTCTTATCTTCATTTAATGCGGCTGACAATATAATCAATGTCAGAGATTTTATGTCAGACGAAGCGTGCCAAATCAAGACAGCTGGCGGTTTGCGTGGATTCTGAATCTTCTCCTTCCTCAAAACATTGCGTGACTTTTGAGTTATTCTTCTCAAAGCCTGCGTGAATTCTGAAGTATTCTTCTTCAAAGCTTGCGTGGATTTCGCCTTCAACGAGTCTGCGTCAACGAATCTGCGTGGATTTTTGCCTTCAGCAAGTCAGCGTGGATTTCATTTCAACTGGAGTACGTGGCAGCCATGCTACCGATCTCTCTCTCGCGTTCCCAGTAACTTGCACACGACCCATGCACTGATGCCATGTGTCCAACAGTTACGGGCCACGTCCAGTAACTACTCATTAACCCTGCGTGTATTTAGAGTCTGCGTGACTTTTCAAGTGCACCAGTGGTGAGGTAATTATCTTTTCAGTTACTGTTTTGACTCTATAAATAGAGTTCTTTTTCTCATTCATTGTACAGATACATTGATATCTACTGTCAAAATTTTGAGAGCTTTTCTTCTTCGCATAGTCCAAGGGATAAAGCGATCGTCTTCTAGATCGGATTCCTACAGTTGTAATTTTCCCAGAAACAACAAATAAAGAGAATTTCTTTATGGAAAACAGTCGGTACCAATGACGTGGTATGTGTTGTGTGTTGCATTACACCAAGAAGGGGGTACAAACGTATGACTCCTTGAGCCAGCACGGATCCCTTCTTGGGGTACTCGTACAATGTACGACATCTAGAGGAGTTAACATGTGATCACGGCATGTGAACTCTGAGGATAACCTAGGGATTAATTAGGCAACTAACTTGGTAGATGCATTGGGTGGGAAGAATCCTGAGATCGTGCCATACTAGCCATCCCAGGTTCAGTCCCGACGTGTCGGGTTGGCCGCCACTGATATGGTTTTATTCTCCTATAGCGGATGGCTATATCCGACCTCTACGAGCTATGTGTTATATGTTTTAGTGCAGTGGCCCTCCGGGGGACTGGTGCATAATCAATGTGTTATATGTCTTATGGTTTGGCTAGCCTTGCTGGGTTGACATGATCTAAGGATTCCTTAATCAGTATCGCGAGGATAACTCCGCCAAATATAGAAAGCTGCAGGAATGATTGGCCGCTTGAAAAATGACTTGAATGTGCTTGAGCCTTCCGTTAGTAGCCGAGGGACATGGACTGTCAGGGTGCGTGGTCCAACCAATATCCTTGTTTGGTTGTTGGGTTGGTCTAGCGTGCTAGGACAGGCTGTGGACCGAGGGTATGACGGGAGTTTTTATTATTATTTATATTTTAGGCTTGGGTTTTATCTCACTTTTTGTGCTCCCTTGTGGTACTTGCTATTCGGGGCTGACCCCGCTGGTTTTGTTTAGCAGATCACATAGCAGAGCCTGAGGATCCGACCTTCTTCCCTGACGTCAATGGTGCATACTAGGAGTATGGCTGGCGGGGGACTCGAATGGGTTTCTTCTCTACCACTCTAGTATCTTTACTTATGTTCTGGCGTTTTGCCACCGGCACCTGTTTAGCCGGCTAATCTGGATATTTTGTCTTGCATAATTTGTAATTAAATCAGACTGCAGCTGAATACAATTATGTACCTTTGACTCTCTGGGCTAGCTAACTTATAAAGCTAGATCCCCATGAATATTTTGATGAAGCGTCAGGGATGCCTTACTGCTTTATCTCATATGTTCATTAATTGATGTTTTCTTGCTTTGAATGATTGAGACATAGATGCTCTGTGTGACCATAGGAGACTTGAATGTAGCTTACACCCCACGTCTCTTGACAGCCACGATTGCCGTATAACATTTGTGCACCTCATATGGAGTAGCTGGCCTAGTCCATCTCCGTATTTCGGTACTGGAGCGTGATAAGGTTTTATTGGTAGCCCATACAGGTCCGATTTTCAGACTTGTAGGGTGTTACTATTATAGGAGTCTCAATCAAAACTTGTTTCCTTTGAACCTCTTGCCTCGATTTCTCTTTCCTCACCTTGATTGATAACCTGAATTGTATCATCGAATCTTCCTCATCCTATTAATTAATATCATGTACCTTTCCCTATAGGGGTGCTTCTTTCTCAGTAGCAGGCAAGGCCAACATAGAGGAACATCCAATAGAGCATGGCTCGACAGGGCAGCAACCGGAAGGAATACATTCTCCTGACCAGATCAGAGTGGAATTGATACCAGAGCCAGTGGAACCGTAGGTTCTAGAAACTCCTGCACCCTAGCGGTGCCAGCAGCGACGCCAGTACCTGATGCTGCAGCACTTCTGGAGGTCATCCAGGGATTCCTGGCCATTCAGCAGCGTTAGGTGGCAGCCCATCAGTAATAGCAGACCTGACAATAGGAACAGAATGTGCTACTAAATCAGGGGTTACAATTAGCCCTTGAGAGAAGTATCAGAAATGATTCGGGAGCATCGGAAAGATTTTGTCGACTCAACCCGAGATATTTTGACGGTACGGAGGATGCCATCACGGCGGATGCTTGGCTTCATGATATTGAGGCCATATTGACCGCAGCAAAGGTTCCAATAAAAGAGAAGGTTGACCAGGTCAGACTGATACTACAGGATCTCGCCCGCGACTGGTGGAGATCGGAAGAGGTTGGAGTGAGGCGTCATGTTCCTTGGGATAGCTTTCGTGCCAGATTCAAGGCAAAGTACTTTGGCGTGGTAGCACGGTATGAGCTACAACAGAGGTTTATCGGTCTCAAGCAGGCTGGAAAGACGGTGGATGGATCTGCAGCGGAGTTCTGTAGACTGAGTCGGTTTGCACCGACAATGGTAGCTACAGAGCCAGAGAAGACTATGAGGTTCCAGCAGGGACTTCATTTAGAGATTCTACAGCTAGTTGAAGGGCACGACTATCAGACTTTTGATGTCGTTTTAACGGCAGCTCGGAGGCATGTACTCACCCAACAGAGGTTGGTGACAAGACATGGGGGCCAGAAGAGGTCTCATCCCCAGAGTAGGGGCGAAGGAACTGTGTAGCGAATGTCGGCGCCAGCACCCGGCATCCGTATTCATGAGTCAGGAGCGCCACGAAGGATGGCGGTATCTGAGATAACAGCACCAGTTGGGCATCGGCAGCCGAGGAACCAGCAGCAGCGCCAGGGGACGTCCATTGGATGTACTTACTGTGGTAAGGGAGGGCACATTAGGGATGTGTGTTGTTCAGCTAATGGGTTATACATGAGGTGTGGCAGTCCAGACCACAGGATTGCCAATTGTCCTATGATGCGGAGGCCAGGAGGGCCAGTTCAGCAGTTTTCGACATTGTCAGCTCTAGGGGCAACATCAGGCAGAGGACCAGCGTTGGCCGTAAGGCCGCTAGACCAGCATCTACCAACGCAGACTCAGATGTATCGCCAGAGACAGAACCAGGAAGGCCTGCAGAGGTTGCAGCGACAGCATGGTCGAGGAAGGCAGCAGGAGGGAGCTCAGCAAGGCCAGGGCCAGGCCTTCACCTTATCACTGGAGGATGCGCTAGCTTCAGGCGACGTGGTTGCAGGTAATATTTCTGTTACCCTCTTTTCCTACAGTAGCATTGTTTGATTCGGGGGCTACCCACTCTTTTATATCTGTACGATTTATGACACGTATTGGATTGGAATTTGAGGCATTGCCAGAGAGGATGAATATACTCACTGGTAATGGGCTCGTAGGAGTTAGCAGAGTGTGCTTAGCATGTCCAATTGTAGTGAGTGGGCGATTATTGACCGCATCTTTGATTGAGTTCCCTATGGACATCTTTGACGTTGTCCTAGGCATAGACTGGTTAAGAGACAGTCATGCGACGATAGATTGTCGGGGAGGTAGGGTAGTATTTAATGTACCTGGCATTGAGGAGTTCGTCTTTGTCCGATCATTGGAGGATCGACCCAAGGGCATCATTGTAGAAGCATTTGAATAGCAGGAGCAGATTGCAATAGTGGTCAGAGATTTTGTTGATGTATTTCCAGATGAGCTTCCAGGTTTACCACCAGTAAGATATATGGAGTTTTGTATTGAGTTGAATCCTGGGACGGAGCCTAAAGTCGACAGAGTTTACAGGATGTTGCAGTCAGAGTTGGACTGGTTGTACCAGCATGAAAAAGAACTGAAGGTGAAGCAGTTTATCTGAGACAGTGAATCGCCCTGGGCAGCACCAGTAATTTTGGTACCCAAGAAGGATGGATCGACGCAAATGTGCATTGAATACCGGCAGTTGAATGCAGTAACAGTGAAGAACAAGTGTCCGTTACCAAGGATTGATAACTTGTTTGATCAATTGAGTAAGGCCTGCGTCTTCTCTAAGATTGATCTTCGATCTGGATATTATCAAGTGAGGGTCCATAAGCAGGACATACCCAAGGTAGCATTTAGATCACGGTATGGACATTATGAGTTTCTGGTGATGCCATTTGGACTGACTAATGCCCCAGCAGTATTCATGGATTTGATGAACCGCATCTTTCTACCCTATTTGGATAATTTTGTAGTAGTGTTTATAGATGACATCCTCATCTATTACAGTAGTGAGGAGGAACATGAGAAACATCTTCAGACAGTTTTACAGACCTTGAGGGAGCATCAACTTTATGTGAAGCTTAATAAATGTGAGTTTTGGTTGAATCATATTTCGTTCCTGGAATACATTATCTCTGGAGCAGGAGTGTCAGCAGACCCGAAGAAGGTTGAGGCAACAGAGAATTTGCCAGTTCCGAAGACGGTAGCAGAAGTGCGTAGTTTCTTGGGATTAGCAGGTTACTACAGGAGGTTCGTGGCAGACTTCGCCAGGATTTTGGCACCTTTGACGCGTTTGACACATAAGGATGTAGAGTTTTTTGGTCAGCAGAGTGTCAGACGTCATTTGAAGAGTTGAAGAAGAGGTTAATCTCAGCCCCGATTTTGACACTTCCAGTAGGATCGGGAGGGTTTACAGTGTATTGTGACGCATCCGGGAAGGGACTTGGATGTGTATTGATGGAGCATGGTAAGGTGATAGCATATGCATCTCGACAACTTCGAGATCATGAGAAGAACTATCCGACTCACGACCTGTAATTAGCAGCAGTAGTGTTTTCGCTTAAGTTATGGAGGTACTATTTATATGGGGATCGAGTGGAGATTTACACTGATCATAAGAGCTTAAAGTATGTGTTTACCTAGAGAAACCTGAACATGAGACAGAGAAGATGGTTGGAATTACTGAAGGATTTTGATGTAAATCTTCAGTATCATCCAGGCAAGACGAATGTGGCAGCAGATGCCTAGAGTAGGAGAGGTGGTGCATTCATTTTAACCATGTAGAGGCATATTTTGGAAGATCTTCAGGAAATGAGAATTGAGAAGATTTTGCCACAAGATACGGGTGTTATGGCCAGTTTGCAGATTCAGTCTACTTTAGTAGAGAGGATCAAAGCAGCCCAGGCAGGGGATCCACGAATCCAGAAGCTTCGATCGGAGTGTGAGTCAGGTCTCGGGAAGGAGTTAGTAATCCATGAAGATGGTACAGTTAGGTTCGAAAACCATCTTTGTGTACAAGGTGGAGACCTTCGACATGAAGTTATGTCAGAAGCTCATAGTTCTCCTTATTCCATTCATCCCGGGGGCATAAAGATGTACCAGGATATGAAGCGGCATTTTTGGTGGAATGGCATGAAGAGGGAGATAGCGAGATTCGTATCCAGGTGTTTGGTATGTCAGCAAGTAAAGGAAGAGCAGAAGAGACCAGCAGGATTGTTACAGCCACTTCTTATTTCAGAGTAGAAGTGGGAGCACATCACAATGGACATTGTGACGAGTTTACCTAAATCTCCGACCGGCCGAAATGCAGTTTGGGTTATTGTGGATCGGCTCAGGAAGGTTACGCATTTTCTTCCTTTCAGAGCAGGGCAGTTTACTGAGCAGCTGGCAGAAATGTATATGAGGCAGATTGCGAGGCAGCATGGTGTTCCAGTCATCATAGTATCAGATCGAGACACACGGTTCACCTCTTACTTTTGGCGGAGTTTACATCAAAGTTTGGGTACCAAGTTGAGGTTCAGCATAGCCTATCATCCGCAGACGGACAGACAATCAGAGAGAACCATTCAGACCTTAGAAGATATGTTACAGGCTTGTACTTTAGACTTCGACGGAACTTGGGAAGATCATCTTCATTTAGTAGAGTTCTCTTACAATAATAGTTATCAGACAAGTATACAAATGGCACCGTTTGAAACATTATATGGAAGGAAGTATAGGTCCCCTCTGGCATGGAACGATATGGGAGAACAAAAATTATTGGGACCAGAGATGATCACGCAGACCGTGGAAACAGTCAAGTTGATCAGAGAGCGGCTTCGAGTCGCGTAAGACAGACACCGCCACTGGACAGATCAGCATCGTAGGCCTCTAGAGTTTGGTGTTGGTGACCAAGCATTTCTGTGGATTTCTCCTACTCGGGGTGTCATTAGATTTGGAACCCGAGGAAAGCTTAGTCCGAGATTCGTTGGTCCTTTTGAGATTTTCGCTCGGGTAGGCGATGTTGCTTATCGGTTTGCCCTTCCTCCCTCATTATCTGGCATACATAACGTGTTTCATGTATCTCAGTTGCGTGGGTACGTTCCGGATCCAAGTCATGTCCTCGACCATTCGGAGTTAGTCGGTGGTACCGACCTAACTTACGAGGAACAACCCATGTCTATTTTGGATCGGCGAGAGAAGGTGCTCAAGAACCGGACTATTAGCCTTGTCCGTGTCGCTTGGGGCCATCACTCTCCGGAAGAGTCAACCTGGGAGCACAAGGACGAGATTAGATCACGGTATCCGCACTTGTTCGACTCGGAAGGTATGTTTCTCCTCATGCCTTGGTAATCTGTTTACATGCTTGTTTTGCACCATTTTGATATATCAAGTCAATGACTGCTAATGATAGGTTGCTTGCGTAGAATTGTAATTGTACCTTACTTGCCCAGATGCCTCTATCGTTGTCTCGGCTAAAATTTCGAGGATAAAATTTTTCTAAGGAGGATAGAGATGTCACTCTCCAATCCCGATATACATATTCTTTCATGAATTCTGTAAACGGTATCTGTATTTAGCATGTGTATAATTCTGTTTATTATTTATTAATGGTTGCATATAGCTCTTAAGCATGGCATTAGTGGTATGGTTTGAGCAAGATTAGAGATTAGGATTTTTCTTAAGCCAACCAAACCCCTATTTATATTCTCTTCCTCTCTCTCTTTCTTTCCTCATTCATTCTTCCATTTATTTCCCTCAACCACCACCCATAGGCAAGTACAACTTGCTCAAAAGTGAAGATTAGTACATTTTTTATTTCTTGATTTTTACTTGATTTTATTTGTCTATATTGTTCATCTCTTTATTCTCAATAAGTTTAGTTCTTGAAGTTTTTTATTTTAATGGCTAGATTTGTGTAGATCCAAGTTCCTAAAAAACTAGGGTTTCATGGGTTTTCATTGTTTTGATCTATCAAACTTGGCTATTTTTGAAAACTAATGGTCCTATATTGTAGGAAATTTGATTCTACACAATTTTGACCTTTGAAAAGTTAAATTTTGACTTGTTTGGAGGGAGATAGGACCAGAACACTATTTGGATTTCTCCTAGATTCGTCCATGTTGGTTCTGGCAGGGATGATGAATAGTTCTCTGTGGCCGCATAAGCTTTCGCAGCCACATAGATATTTGCAACCGCATAAGCTTTCGTGCCGCATGCGTTTCACAACCGCATGAGCTTTCGTGCCGCATGAGTTTTACAGTCGCATAAGCTTTCGTGCCGCATGAGTTTGTAGCCGCATAAGCTTTCGCAACCGCATAAGCATTCGTAGCTGCATAAGCTTTCGTGCCGCATGCGTTTGCAGCCGCATAAGCTTTCGCAACCGCATAGGTATTCGCAGCCGCATGAGCTTTCGTGCCGCAAGAGTTCGCAGCCGCATAAGCTTTCCGTGTCGCATGAGCTTTCCGTGTCGCATGTGCCTGTGCCGCATGAGCCTGTGCCGCATAAGCATTCGTAGCCGCATGATCCTGCGCCGCAGGAGCAGCCGCATCAGCCAGTTTTGCAGCCGCATGATCCTGTTCTTCCCGAGCCGCATGCGCTCATATTCTCCTGCCGCATGAGCCCGCTCTCCCGAGCCGTATGAAGTCATGCTGACTTCATTTTTTGGCCGCATGAGCCAGCCGCCTGCAGTCTGACCGCATGAGCCTCAGTCGCATGTTCCTATGTGTCTTAGTCCTCATTTCTCATCTGACTACCTATGCGATGGCTGGATAATCCTATGTGTGTACTAATGTACAATCTATATAAGCACCGAGGTACGATCCTATACGCTAAGTGTTCCTATGTGATACTTGTCAGTACCTCCAAGAGTCCAGCATTCACATAGCAAATGGTCGGTAGCAATAACATGGTATGTGTTGTGTGTTGCATTACACCAAGAAGGGGGTACATACGTATGACTCCTTGAGCCAGCACGAATCCCTTGTTGGGGTACTCGTACAATGTACGACATCTAGAGGAGTTAACATGTGACCACGGCATGTGAACTCTGAGGATAACCTAGGGATTAATTAGGAAATTAACTTGGTAGATGCATTGGGTGGGAAGAATCCTGAGATCGTGCCATACTAGCCACCCCAGGTTTCGTCCTAACGTGTCGGGTTGGCCGCCACAGATATAGTTTTATTCGCCTATAGCGGATGGCTATATCCGACCTCCACGAGCTATGTGTTATATCTTTTAGCGCGGTGGCCCTCCGGGGGACTGGTGCATAATCAATGTGTTATATGTCTTATGGTTTGGCTAGCCCTGTTGGGTTGACACGATCTGAGGATTCCTTTAATCAGTATCGCGGGGATAACTTCGCCAAATATAGAAAGCCACAGGAATGATTGGCCACTTGAAAAACGACTTGACTGTGCTTGAGCCTTCCGTTAGCCGAGGGACATGGACTGTCAGGGTGCGTGGTCCAACCCATGTCCTTGTTTGGTTGTTGGGTTGGTCTAGCGTGCTAGGACAGGCTTTGGACCGAGGGTACGACGGGAGTTTTTATTATTATTTGTATTTTAGGCTTGGGTTTTATCTCACTCTTTTGTGCTCCCTTGTGGTACTTGCTATTCGGGGCTGACCCCGCTGGTTTTTTTTGGCCAGATCACGTAGCAGAGCCTGAGGATCCGACCTTCATCCCTGACGTCAATGGTGCATACTAGGAGCAAGGCTGGCGGGGGACTCGAGAGGGTTTCTTCTCCACCACTCTAGTATCTTTACTTATGTTCTGGCGTTTAGCCACCGGCACCATTTTAGCCGGCTATTTTGATGAAGCGTCAGGGACGCCTTACTGCTTTATCTCATATGTTCATTAATTGATGTTTTCTTGCTTTGAATGATTGAGACATAGATGCTCTGTGTGACCATAGGAGACTTGAATGTAGCTTGTACCCCCTTGTCTCTTGACAGGCACGATCGCCGTATGACGTTTGTACACCTCATATGGAGTAGCTGGCCTAGTTCGTCTCCGTATTTCGGTACTGGGGCATGGCACCTATCTACATGATGGTCCATGGATATTCCCATGATTAGCCACTGTGACTCTTTGGTTCAGCTCGTCGCTAAGTGTCACGACCCGTACCGTTGAGTAAGGGCACGAGACGTGGGTACGTCCAGCCTACGCCGCAGTGTCGGCGGTAGAACGTTGTCCTAGGTCACAACATCTAACAATATAATGCTAAACCGTTTATACTCTCCGAATGTGGGTGACATAGCAGAAAGTAAACTCAATCACAACTAAGGCAGAAGGATAAGATAGAAAGATAGATAGATGCTGCTGAAAAGAAAAGAAATCTACAAGTACAAATAGAGAGTCTAAGTGTCTAAGATAAGTACATATCCCAAATCTCAAGTATCAAATATATACAGTCATCCAGAGAGTAATGTAAATGAAAACATCCTAATCTAGAGGAGTGTCATCCACTGCTAGTGGGACCTGCTGCTGGTCCAGGTCCAAGCACTCATCTAGGGTAGCACCGTAATAAGTAGAACATAAGGCCTCATCCTCATCCTCTGTAATATTTCAACAGGTCCAGTCAGGACAGGAGTGAGCACAATACATCTCAACAAATCATAGCAGAAAAGGAAATATAATCATGCTAGAGAATAAAATACAGAAAACTGAAGAATAGCGTAATATAAGAAAGAGACAGTAAGTAAATATCTATGATATATAAAAGAGAGACAGTGCTAGTGATTCAGAGTACAGGAAAAACATGTAAATAGCTAGGGACTGGTTCATGATTACACTACGAAATTGATTTATGATTACACTACTAAGAATTATCCACATGTTCATTTATACCCCTTCATCCCCAATCAATATACAAGGATCCAGTCAAGTTACGTTAAGATTCATGATTATACTACGTTGCCCATAAAGGGTGATTCATGAATTGATTCATGAAGGCTAGGTGATCATGAGGGTACATGAGTCACTAGCTGATTCCCGAAGATTCATGATAATAGAAGCAAGAGATACATGATTTAAGTGAAACACACGAGGCAAGAGTATTTGATGCTCCCGAGAGGGATAACATCTCATGAAGGGATCCATATAGTACCAATCCGTGTTACCAACGTGTCAGCATCAAGTAAGATAATCTAAAGCAGAAAATATAATCCTAAACAAGATATAAAATGATCAGAGAATGTACTCGCCTGCTATCTGAGTGTCCGGATGAAAAGTACTATCTGAGGAGAGGTGTCTGGCTCCTAATCAGAACAGCACAGGTCACAACAAGTCCAAAATGGTAACATAAAGTTCTACTATGCATTCTACATGAATCTAGGTCAATCTAGGCCAAAGTCAACTCTTGGTCAACTCTGGTCAACCCTAGAAGTCAAACTAGGTCTAACAAGTCTAAACTAGTCTAACTAGTCTATTTTAGGCCTAATCAAGACTAAACAAGTCTAACTAAGCTCTCACTAGTCTAACAGACACACCATAGGCCAATACCACATATATATATATATATATATATATATATATATATATATATATATATATATCACTATTCACACATATGAATATACATATATCTATCTATATAAACAATAGGAATATGCCTAGCACATTAGCTATCACACATATAGAATACCCATATATGCTACTATACCATTCACACATCACATTAGATTAGGCATACTCACATATAGAGATATATACATGGTATTTCATAAAGAGGGGATAACATGTTAGATGTGTGTGTGTGTCTAATGTTTATGCATGTGTGTGTGGGTAAGAGTGTCAATAGGAATATGTGTGAACTAAACCATGATTTAATGTGTGTGGACTGGACCATGTGAAGGGATTTCATAAAACAGTGTGTTAATGATACATTGTGTGTTCACAGGAAAAATGTATGTGTTGTGTTCCAGTGTGCCATGTGAACCTGTGTGTAATCCAGTGAATGTAGTGTACAGGTGCAGATATATGTACACTAGCTAGAGTGTGTGTATGGGACTGAGCTTCTCAGGAAATGTGTGAACTGCACATGTATGTGTGCGTGTTGGCAGGAATCCCAAAGACAGGAAACATAAGTGCATGAATCCAAGGACAGTGCATACAAGTCATTCCAGGTTTTAACAACAGTGAACATTAAATAGGAACTCAGATTTTAGGAACCAAATGACAGTGAATAACATATGTGTGGTTGTATGGCTAAGGTTGGCCTGTGCTCAGGTTTAACAAGTTTTGACAGTTCAAAGCAATGTAAATCCAACATTAGACAGTTAGTCACACTAAAAGACTTAACAGTTGATGAGGAAAATCAGTAGGAATTTCAAGACTTGAATCAATGTCATCACAACCTTGTAAACATTAGATTTAATCCCATTTAAACTTTAAAACTGAAACTAACTCAGTGCTCAGATTATACTAACAGTTTATAGGAAAAATTTGAAGAACCTTATATAGCAATGGTTCTCATTCAATCCCAATTAATTTCCCCACATGAAACCAACATCCCAACACAAAAACTCTAATATAACATGTATAAAATATGTGTAAGTTATCATTGAAACTGGAATTGAACATTTGAATAGGGGTGATGTACTGATACTGCATTGTATCAAGAATGCTAGAATACCAATTCATGACTCAACCATTCCATGTAAATTCGATTATGTTAATCAACCAAAAACTGAGAATTGTATCCTAATCATGATATCTAATATGTACAGCAAATAACCATAGCTAAATACATAGTATAAACATTTAGAATAAATAGGAAAACGAGAACAGTGCTTACACTGATACATGAAGTATCAGTCGGTTTGGAAATTTCCTAATCCACATTCGATTAACAATGTAATGATGAAATGTAGTTAGGTAATTATTAGTGGATATTAGTATGTGACATACACACAAAATGGTGTCCTAAAACAGGACACAAACGTGTCCAAGCATCACACAAAACTCAAACACACAGACTGGATTCAGTCGACAGTCCCTGTGTCCAGTGCGGGCCAGATTCCTCACCCGACACGAATTATTAGGACACGTGGCCTTGGGGATGTCATGACAGACATTGCCCCATCCTGCGTGTCCAAGCACACGCGACCAAGTGTCCTGTGCACTGAGCACGAACACACTGGTAGCAGGGGAATACTACCCGCGCACGCGTGCGGTGCACCCCGCGTGTGCACGTGTCCAAAGCGATACGACACGACACAAGCAACACCTCAGTCGAGCAAAAATACGTAAGCCACATCGAAACACAACTTCCTATTCAAAAACATTTCAAAATCTCGATCGAAATGCCCTCTGTGGCATTTCGTCGAACACCTACGCTGGTTACTGATACGTGTCCGATACGGACACATAGAGGACACGAAATCGTGCAAACCCTATTCCTACAGCACAAGGACACCTAGGGCTTGGTGTTTATGCAAAGAAAACCTAATTTTAATGGATGAATAGAATTTTACCTATGTGTGTTCTTCAACACAAAAAGCCTCTTCAAAGGAGCTCTCCAAAGCCACCCAAAATCTCCAAATTGCTTCAAATCTGAGATGTGACTCCACAAACAGTAGGAGAACAGTGATTAGAACACTATGGAAGAAATCTCAATAAAAATGGAGCTCTATTGATTATACTATGAAGAAAATAGAATGGAGGCTCACCTAGTTCTTAGGAAGAATGATAGAATATTGAAAAGAGGAACAAATTTCTAAGAAGATATTATATCGGCAAGGGGGGTCTTGGCCGGCCACTTAGGCTAGGGTTAGGGTTTTTAGGAAGCATCTAAGACTAGCAATGAATCAAGTCTAATGAGTGACCTAAAATCTAGGACTCTTTCCTAGTTAAGTTGCAAACTACTCTACTTAGCTAAACATGACTTAAACCTATTTAACCAATACTACTAAACTCAATGTGGCTAACTAGGCTAGCTATGGCTAATCTAGGTTAGGTCCAATCTAGGTTAGGCTAACCAAAACCATATGGCAATAAATAAACTAGTATTTAAATCACACCATTCAAATAAATTATTTTAATTTCCTAATAAAAATATATTAAATTCAAATTATTCAAAAATGACAAAAATACCCTCAAACTAGAAATGTGGTAGTGACACTAAGGACTCAGATACCGACACCCATTTTCTTCATAGGGCTCTTAATCTCTCTTAGGCCGAGTGGTTCGAGACGCCCCAAGAATCCACCCGAGAGATAAATTTTACCTTGTGCACAAGTTGTCCAAGACCAATGCCTACCCTAGCATTTCTATCAGATAAAACAGATTCAAATTTATATACAGATGTACGACACGTCCGTTTCGTGCCTTTTCATTTACTCATCTCAACATGTACAAGTTATTCTGTACATGTCTATATTTTTAAAGCATACTAGCAACAGAGCAGATGATCATTCACATGAAACAGATGTTTAGTAGCACATGATCAAGCATTCAATTCAATTCATTTATCTTCTCTTATCTTCTGTTATTGTGGTATCGTTGATCATAGGGACGAGGCAACAGAGTGGACTAAAGATCATTTTTATTAGGACGTGGAGATAAATGTTTTCCATATTAAAGCAACTCACCAAAAGAATCTTGTTCGAGGACTTCACGCAACGATCACACACTGCCTATGCGTCCTCCTGCATTGGCACCAATTCGATTAGCATACTTCGGTCTCTTTCTCTCAAGATCCGAAATGAATGCGAAATGAGGTGAAAGCGAACAATGAAAACCAATCATCGAAAACAAACACAAAAATGCATTCATATAAACAAAGCAGCAAAAGAAAACATCCAACAAAAGCTCTTGGATTCATTTCAATAGAAGCCGATCCATTAATTGGAAACGTTCATTGTATTTCATCCGTGATCAATCGATATCGTCAAATGTTTCCCCTAAATACTCACTCAATTCAAGACTGAGTCAGCAAGCTGGGGGTATTATATAGTGGGCTGTGAGGAGCGGGGCACTACATAATAACCCACTGAGAAAAAGTTTTCTCCTCAAAACATAAAGAATAAGCTCACTCCAACATAATCCTGATCTTGATTAAGTAAGGTGGACAAATTGAAAACACAAGCATTCTGCAGTTGCTGATTGTGCGAATTGTCTCGAATCGGCGGTGGGCCTCATAACTGCCCACGCTCCACATCGTCATTACGATTTTGTGCCGCATTTTTCTTTTTTGGACAGTTCTTGACAGCGTGACCTAGTTGGCAACAACCGAAGCAAGCATTGTTAGCGGCATGACAATCTTGTTTGGGGTGCCCAGTTTGCCATAATAACTACATTCCTGTCCATTCGCGTAGCGACAGTCACCTTTAACATGCCCTCTTCGACCGCAGTAGGTACGCATCGTTTCATTTCGGAGTTCCCCTTGGCCTTTCTTTCACCATCAGAGTACCTCTTTCTAGAATGATTGCGTCCAGTCTGAGCTTTTATGGTGCACTCTTCAGCTTAAATTGCTCCACTTGTACCACCGCCTCGAAGGCCTTGGTCTATGAATCACACTCCCGGTTCAGAACACTCTTTTGAATGTTATTGTTCAAGTCTTGAATGAACCGATTCATGCGAGCCCTCTCAGTCGGAATCATTACACTAGCAAACGTTGCCAGCTTGGCAAATTCAGACTCATAGTCCTCCACGGACATGCTCCCTTATTTCTGTAAGCCCCATCTATTTTTTTAATTATTTATTATTTATTTTAGTTACCCATTTTATCCTTAGACACCTGTTTACTTATACACACATATATATATATATGTATATATGTATTAAGAAAAGGGCTTCTTTGCAAAAGAATATGATACAGGGACCTTAATATTATTTTTTGAATTTAAATTCTTCATCAGGATATGACCTATACTCCTGATGTTAGTCGAACACATAGACAATGTCTCACAACAATAAATAAGCAGGATCGAAATTTAAAGATATTCGAATCCCTCTAGTTCTTCCCTTCGATCACATCCATACCACCTATATATATACATGGATGTTTCTCCTGCATTCTTCCCCTACAAAACCTAACAACCTCCTCATTGTTCATGTCACAAGGATTCGAGCAGAGCTTTAGAGTTTGGGAATTTTGTGCTGCAAACAGGTACACTTTCATCCCTCTCGAAAACATGGTGTTCTGATCTTGTATGACACCTTAGGTAGATGGGTAGGTGTTCGATGTTTTTCCTTAGTAGATACATGTGAAGTTCAACACTGACACATGCAAGAGGGATAGATCCTATAGCAGCCACATGAAGTTATATGTTCAATCTAAGTGCACCAGTAGGCCTAAGATCATAGATTATTAGGGACACATCTTGGTAACCGAATCACATGGGGTCTATGTGGGAGTATTACTGGAGTTAGCAAGGTAGGCTAAGACCCTGAGTTTACTTGTGTATCCCCAAGAATATAGAGGTCATAGCCATGGAGAGTCTCGTAGTTGTGGGAAGTAAATGTGATGCCATCTAATTCCCATTAAAGACCTGTGATGAAGAACTAGATTATGGGTATTGTGGTAAGCAACTCAGTATAGAAAATACCAATGAGGTACATCAAGAATAGGGTAGTACTTGGTTGGGGGAGGACCAGGCCTATTCAAGGTACAGATGAGGACTGGTATCCCAGGAAGCAGGGCTCGAGTGCTCACTAGTAGGTTAACAGTCCCTAATACCTAAGGGGTTTTGATATGTCCTAGAGGACAGCTACCTAGGAATAGGAAGGGAACCAAGGACCTAAGAGAGTCTATAAGCCATAATAGGTTAGGTTGCACTACACACCATCACCTTGAGGCTATGCACAAATAGGATTGGAACCTTAAAGCTATGGAATTGCTGGTTGCATCAGGTAAGGGCTGTTGATACATAGCGTGTATCAGCAGACCCCATGTCAGTTGAGATGGTTTTGAATTAGTATATGACCAGATAAACCTAGGTATAGGCCTGTGCAACAGTTTAGGGATCCATGGGAGTAAGGGCATGCCTGTAAACACTTAACCTGATAATCTACTGGGTTTCTCACAACAAATCCATCCCTATACTCTACACAGGAAAAAGTATAGAGTATGGTCTGCAGGACCAGATACCAACCTACATATACTGGGGACTACCACTTTAGTTGCCTGATACTGTCATTGGGATGTACCTATAGCTTCCCTTTGTAACCAGGGATCCTGAATCATGGGTTCTCTGGTATCTCGTAGATCCTAACAAGGGTGATATGTGGAGTAGTGTACAGGTAAAATATGACGTGTACAGGGTTGGCTAGGCAACACTCCCAAGCCAGAAAACATATAGAGACTAGGTATAAACCAAGTCCTTAATACCTGGGTAACAAGTTTTAGATGTTGGAGTGCCTTACTTATTTCTGGTATAATGCCCAACTCGGGTACATGGCTCTTATCATTAAAGTGCCCTGCTCACATGTCAAATTTTCTATAGGACAGTGTGGAGAAAACCCAGGAGATACAGTCACAAAGAGACCCATGTTATGTATCAAGGATTTCAGGAAGTGGTGTATCCTATGACAACTAAGACAGGGGGAGTAGGAGACCTGGGTTACCTATGGCTCAGGATTACCTGAGTTGACAGTGGCCTACTGGCCACAACATAGCCAAGTGCCTTGCCAAAGGCTAAGAACGGTTGGGAATAAGTAGAGGATTAGGAATTAAATTAATGAGAGATGCAAAAATCTGTGTACAGGGATATCCAGCTAAATGCAACAACAAGGAGGGCTAATGACTGATGAGTTGATCAATTCCAAACTGATCTGGGCATCAGTTGCAAACTGATATGTAATATCAGTCACTGATTGAGGGTATCAGTTCAAAGGGAACTGATTTGGGTATATCAGTTCAAAGGGAACAGATTTGAGTGTATCAGTTTCAAAAACTGATATTAGTGAATCAGTAAAGAACTGATATGGACTGAAAGGGTGTCCAGCCTTAGGTTGATGTGAGAGATGTTGATCTGTCCCTAACTATTGGGTATCCATTTAGTAGTGTATTAACTATGAATATGGACTATAGGAGCTATCCTTATTGGAGCTTGTTCATATACCGCCTATGTAAGCATAAATATACTACCAGTTATTTAGGATTTATGAATGTAGGGGTATCCTAGATAAGTTCACAAATAGGGAGACATGTAGGCATGACCCTAAGATACACAGTATACCATGTTGCATAGTACAAAATGTATTTGGGCATTAGACAGTATTGATCCTATTCTAGATTGACTCATTGTATTCTGGTGTATTGATCCTATTGCTCTATAATTAGGTTTTGGGGATTTTGATTCGGAGTCTGACCCGTGCCAGCAGCTCAGGACACCAGGCGAGTATAGTTTATTGTCTGTTTTCAATATTGACTTTCACTATATTTTATTGATTGGTCATTGGTTATGTGATTTTATATTCTATTATAAATTGTTGAGTCAGAATATAAGAAGTACCAAGAATGTGTGATCCGACTATAGACATTGTTTATTTTCATGCAAGTAGACCTCATAGACATTGTTTATTTTCATGTAAGTAGACCTCGTAGACATTGTTTATTTTTGTGCAAGTAGACCTCGTAGACATTGTTTAATTTCTGCAAGTAAACCTCGTAGACATTGTTTGTTTCATGCAAGTAGACCTCGCAGTGTAGTGTCCCAGACTATTCACATATCAAAGGTACATCTAACAGTTGGAAAGGTATTTTGTTTATTTATTGTTATTGGTTTTCAGTCTTTTGTCACATCTTTACTATTTATTTCCAAAACATATAATTGATGTCTAACCTCTGTTTATAGTAATTTTATATATTGGAACTGTATTTAGTGAATTATACTCGTTTCATCCTGACTAGGTAACCAAATAAATTTTAGGTGATTGCGAAGAGGTCGAGTGCCCTGACCAGTATGGCCCATACATGGGGGATACAGTAGAGACAGATTTTGCTTATCAGGAGGAGTACGCTGCGTCTGATCCTGCTGCGTTTGCTTAGTTTTCTTTTAGTTAGTGTTGTGACATTGTACTGGATGTTGAGCTGATTTTGAGACATGTAGTTGAGATTTTATTGACTTTAGTCATTATACATTTCTATTAGAGATGGTTTATTTATTTCACCTTATAGATGTTGAGTTGTGTTATGGAGTTGTGGATTGTCCCATATGGATAATATTTTACTGCATGGTTGTTCATCATATTGTTACTATATTCTACCCCGACTCTGCGACGTAGGCTGGGCGTGCGCACAGTTCATACCCACATAATGGGTGCGGGTCGTGACAATTTCAGTGAATGAATTCATTCTCCATTTTTTGACCGATGGCGGAAGGTAGGTATTGCTCCAGAAATGCATTCTTGAACGAGACCCAAGAAATCTTTCCACCCCAAGCAGTTGCGAGCAATTCCAACTTTTTCGTATTCCACCAATCTTTTGCTCGCAATCTTAGTTGCAAAGCGGCACAAACTACCTTCTTAATACTCGAAACTCCTATGAACGCGAACAGACCTTCCATTTTATCGATCCACCCCATTTTCTTCCCTTAAATTCTGGATGTTTCGCATCCAAGAAGTCCTTTGGCCTAAAAGAAGAGTGCCTATGCGACGGCTGGGGCTCGTTACAATCCACGGGCCCAATCTTGGGAGTGTCAGTTAGATTGTTCGCTGCGGTGGTATCACGATTGCTCGCTAGCGAAGATACGATTTGGGCCAAGGCATCCAGCTGCTTCTATTGCGCCATGCTACGCTCCTCAACTTGTTTTCACTGAGTTTCCATTTGGGGTTGTTGGGCCACGCTACGCTCCTCAGCTTTCTGTCGTTGAATTTCCATTATGGCCAAAATCTGTTCTACCGGGTCGGTAGGGCCAGATGGTCGAGGAATCATTTCTCTACAGAAGAGCATAGCTTCTGTCAGTCTCATAAAATATTATGGACTTATTGTGTGGGGTATTGGTTTTCATAACTCAAAAAATCGAGACCTTTTTGAAAGCCATCAAAATACTTTATATACTTTTCGAAAATGATATTTGAAAGAGGCCAATGACGTAAAGCCGTACTCTGATACCACTTTGTCACGCATCGATCCCGCTAGGGTCGTTCGTGTAATGCCCCGCTCCGTACGGTGCATTACGATATTCATTGACTCAAAAAGTTGCGTTGACCGATGAAGTATCAATGCGAAGCGATGCAAAGCATAAGTCCGGTTGGAACAAAGTATTGACTTCGGTTGATCTGGTGTGCAGGCTATACTTTTACGCTGGACGATAAGAGGTCGTATTTTGCCTTATTCACTAAAGTGTCCGCAAAACCAAATCGTCGTCTTGCAACGGATTGTGGCTTGGGCACGATAGGCCAAATCAGTCGAATAGTCCAACAGAATGGCTAAGTCAGGAGAGTTAGCCGAGCAACCAAATGATGATTTGAGCCGCATCAGCTCGGTGAAACGACAAGGCGTATCGGCTTAAGGTGGGATGGTTCTTGACTCTCTCTCCTACTACTTCACGTCTAATAAATTGTAGAATTGTGTGAGATTGTGGCTATTGATTTAGCGAGCGTGGCTCGGGCGATTAAAGGTCTTAGTGTGTGTTGAACATTAAGAATAGAACATTGAACAATTGAAGCGACGTGCATCAAATGTATGGGTCGCGGTAGGGCGGTAATGGTAGAACATTGAAAGACAATATCGAGATGTGCATCACGTGCACGATTCCGAGAACATTGAACACTAGGCCTAGAATACTGATTATGGCGTTAAGAGTGCTTTGCGTACGAAAGCTACGAAATGACTAAGTAAGCAAAATAGGACAAGTTGTGGTGCAATGTCGCGGAACCTGCCATAACATTGAAAGATATACTTCGTGCGTCGAGGTATACAGGTGTGACACAATTGCTACGGAACTGCTGTTATGTGAATAACTTATGAATGGAACGCGTTGGGTATAAGTTACGAGAAGTCTAAGCCGTTGGGCGTCGTACATCAATACAGATGTGTTGGGGCATAATGCCGATGGAACATGAGATAGAGATAACGGAATATGTTTATAGAACGTGGGATTGGTTGGAATGATATGACTTGTTCGCTATGGCGTGTATTGCATGGTCAATAGACTCGGATGGCCCGTGCACGGGTGCGACTTCCCTCGAACGGTCACGACCGGGGCACCTGGACCGTTCGGCCTAGGAGAGATTATGTATGATATTTATGGTGCGCATCATTAGGACGGATTGCGACCGACCAGTTTGTGATAAGCTATGATATCAGTAAGTTTAGGATCCTTCGGATACTAGGCTAGCAACCGTACTAGAGCGACCATAGGCTTACACATAAACATGCCAAGTCCATTATGGTGCGAAACACCATAACCTTCATATAGATAGGACCGGTAGGCTGAGAATAAAATTGGGTGCAGGCGTAGGGCCTGCCACCCTTATGCATATATCTAAGTTTGGTTGGTTGGCTGCGTGAATTGTATGATTGGTTATGCATATTTCTAACGATTGCAGGCTAAGCGAAACAAGACAGAAACATACATGATCACTATGCTTATATTCATATTATGTCTAATTGTATCTGCTGCGGGGACACGGTATTGGACACATTTATTATAAGTTGCTATGTTTGAATATTGCCATGAAACTGATCCTAAGGCTAAATAGAAAGATCACCAATTAAAGTTGCATGTTTTACTAAATGTACGTAGTGTTGGTTTGGGTCCGAGTAGGTCTTGATCAGTGCAGCGAGGATGAAAGCACTAATCCCTACTAGTTTGCTTGCAGGTTCAGGATATGTTCAGCTAGGGACGGGACTTGGCTTGGACACGCCGAGGCATGAGTCCTTAGCGTTTCAAGAGGAGCTACCGCATTGGCATTCGGACTTGCAACATGGAGATGTTCGGCCGAAGACTACTTGTTGGCTATAAAGAGACATAATGTATGAAACAATGTAATCCTTTGTGAGCTAGAGAGATCATGAGCGTTGTAGCCAGTTGGCATATTCAGTCGGGCTTTTCAAGCCATTGTAACCTTTAGTTCATTATCAATAAAAGATATTCTTATATTCCTCTGTTTTCTTTCGCTGCTTATGTTAAAAAAATTTAAGATAAACACTATATGAACCTGTTATCTTGCATTGTACGAGCGCAACTCCAGGATCGTGCGGCATCACGCCCTAGCGAGGACGATTATTCGGGTAAAATCTAGCTAGGACGAGCAATTTCTCGGGTCGGGACGTGACAAGGTGGTATCAGAGCGGTTCCATCCTCTGGACCGTGAACGAATCTCTTTGACCCTTAGTTGCTTCGATATCAAATATCAGTTGACTCTAAGTTGTTTTCGCAACCGTATGGCTCATAGATCTGCTCGATGCTACATTGGATGTTCTATACAATAAGTCTATATTAAGTGCGTATGTCTAACACAAGTATGTCGTGACTATCATGCTATCTTCGAGTGCCATCGGGGAATGTTGGTTGCACGAAGTGCAACGAGTTATGAAATGTTGGTTTCCGAAGTGCAACAAAGTTGCGAGTCATTTGTTGCACGAAGTACAACAAATATGGTGATGTTGGTTGCATAAGTACAATGAGATACGTATTGTTGGTCACACGAAGTGCGAATAGATACGTGTTGTTGGTTGCACGAAGTCGAACGAGTCGATATATGAGGCGATGCATGTTGTTTGGCTACGAAAGGGCAACGATATGTTGAACGATTTGAGTAATGTCTTTGAGTATCGAGAAGGAATCGTTGCACGAGTTACAACGATAGGATTGAAAAATCGCAGAGCGATTCGAACGAGTTGAGTTGGTCGCTAAATCGAGTTTGAGTAGGAGCTTGTAAGTTGGCCGAATTGAATCGAGTTTCGAAGTAGGCGAACATGTATGTTGGCCGAATGTCGCGTTGAGCTTTGAATAAGCGAATGTTGCGTGTGTGATCGATGTGATCGCCAAGGCATGGTTACATTTGAATGAATGTCAAACTTGGACGAACGAATATTATGTTGGTCCAGTTGTTGTGCCAACTCGAGTAAGCGAACGCTAGAGCTGGGATAGGAAAAGATCGCCACGGGATAGTTAACTTGAAATAAACGTCAGACCTATGCGTAGTGTGATGTCGAGAAGTGACTCAATTTCGAGTGGTATAAGCAATACCACTTGTACGATCAGTGTAGTGAAGCATTGTATCGATAATGATAGGCTCGATTCATGAGTGGTATATGCAATACCACTTGGCGATAGCTACGTAGAACCGTTTGGTGACTTGCAACAGATTGCGTCGAGACGATTGTGTCGATTATGATAGGTTTGTCCTCAACGGTGCCAAGACTCGAGTAGGAATGACTCGATAGAAGTCGATGCAAGTATGCTTCGATGAATTGAGTTGAACGATTATGCGCGAAGTCGTATCCATGGATGATACATCGGACGAGGATTCGTTAAGTGTAAGTCGAACGATAGGCTGAGCATAACGAGAATGTGCGTTAAGGAAATAGTTGACTCGGTCAGAATTGAGTTAAGTCGGTGCAAAAATTGTTCGGAACAAGTTAAGTAGGTACGAAGTAATCATGCAAAACAAATTGAGTTAGCGCGATGAATCGGTACCACGAATTAGAAGTGCGAGTTAGGAATATGAGAGTGGATATATGAATTGGAAATTGTATCTGATGGTAGTTAGTTACAACTGAATAGATTTTGATGCGTGTGAGACTTAATTCGTATTCAAGTTCGGATGATAACAATGATTGCAACAAATTGGAGCTTATGAGAGAGGAAGATGTTCAAGTTATGCATATCAACGATGGTATTGAGGCGTATCAAAGATGATATGTAATAACTCGGGGATACTCTAATCAAATGAACAAAAATTGTGTTGAGCATTGTTGTTGGATGAATGAGATGCAAGTTAAGTTGATGGGAGTTTGGATGATAACGTAGGAATGCTTTAAAGGATTTGAGAGTGGCTGGATATTACTTGGATGAAAACGAAAGTGTCTGGATTGCATCGTGGATAACCATACGTTGACGTTCTTGTCTTACGCGAGCGCAACACTAGCCTCGCACATGCGTCATGCCGATTATGATGACTATTCCGCGTGAGCACTAGTATGGTGATTCATGTCAAGCGGGGATGGTCGAACTTACAAGGCGTGGCAAATTGGATTTAGACTTGTCGTTTGATGCCAAGGTGAATTTGAGGATTGTTACGATAAGCATAGAGTGTGTCAGATATTGACGTGAGTAGATAGACTCGTACACGAGAGAAACAAATATCGCTCAGTTAGCGATATTGTTAACGGTAATGCATGAGTGATTCGAGTAGTAACGGCACGCAAGTGCATGAGTCATTCGAGTAGTAACGGCATCAGTTGCGCGAAAGTAGATAAATTGTAGATTGGTAAATTATGTCGGATTGGATAAAGTCCCATAGGAATTATCGAAATTGATTTGGCTCCAAGATAGGATATAGCATGGTTCGTAGTAACTGTCCGTCGTAGATGATCTTCAATTATCGAGCGTAGTTTTGAGGCAGGTGGCCCTAGAAGACTTGATTGCCAAATCAAAGTAAATGTCAAGACCATAGGACGACCCTAGTGAAGTCGCATAAGAAATTTCGTCGAGGATGAATGATGATGCAGTACATGTTGAGGATAAGTCAAGTGATTGAGTATCGTGTTTCGAAAGTTAGCGAGTAGCCTTCGACTAGATCGATATGGTCAGAAAATTTATGATCGATCGAATAAGTACGTAAATAGACTTGGTTGGTCGATGATCGAATAGATGTTGAGGAACGTACTTAGCATAGTGATGCGGTAAGGATTATAAGAATTCTGCAATGCACGAGAACGACGAATAGTAGAATGACCCTAAGATTTGTGTCGTAGATCGGTTTGAGTAACGGTTAGGCTATGTGTGTTTAAGGGCACGATTTAGGTTATGAAATGAACTAGTTGGGATTGATTCAAAAATTGAGTAAGAAATTCCTATTCGATCAAGAATCGGAGATGGGCGTATCGTAAGAGACCTTGGGTTGGAAAGATTGTTGTCTTTGAGCATCGTAGACTCAAGTTGACCTCTTGTGTCGGAAGAGATTAAGCATGATGTCTGGATAAGTTACCTAGCGAGGGTAGCCCCAGGCGCGATGCGTAGATAGTTTCGAGAATGTGAATCGTGTTGGAATAGTTGCGTACGATATATAGTACGAATTGTAGGCGAAGAAAGTTTGGACATGTTGGACTTAGTCCGTGTCGTTGAGTCCAAATGTTATAAATGACTAGATGAAAGACTTGAGTTGTGTGGAGATAGAAAACGATTAGGTGAATAGACATTTCGAAAAATTGTTGCGACCGGATGCGCAACGACTTAATGCAGTACATGCGTTAGATGGCCGGCGAGAAACTTATGGAATCTAAGTAACCGTTTTGAGTTAAGTTATATGCAAAAATATTTGGGAGGGTGATCGCGTGTTATGGAATAATGCATACGAGAAGTAGTTTGGGAATAGACGCTAAGATTGACCAAGTCGAGCACGGAATAACTGGTGCTTGAGGATTTAAGTTGAATTGTTAACCTGGTCCCGATATCCTACAATTGATCTTGGCTGAAATGCATATAATGGTGGGACGCCTAAAATATGTGTATGACCCAAACTAAGTTGTATGATTCAAACGATAGTGGTACAAGATCGTGAAACGATCTAGCGAAACACTTGGTTTGAGTGTTAGTTTCAGTTCGAGGACGAACCTTGTTTTGAGTGGTACATATGTAATGCCCCGCTCCGAACCGTGCACTACGATGATTCGTTGACTCGAAGAGTTGTGTTGAACCGATGAAGTATCAATGCGAAGCGATACAAGCATAAGTCTGGTTGGAACAAAGTATTGACTTCGGTCGATCTGGTGTGCCGGCTATGCTTTTACGCTGGACGATAAGAGGTCGGCATTTTGCCTTATTCACTAAATTGTCCGCAAAACCAAATCGTCACCTTGCAACGGATTGTGGCATGGGCACGGTAGGCTAAATCAGTCGAATATTCCAATGGAATGTCCAAGCCAGGAGAGTTAGCCAAGCAACCAAATGATGAATCGAACAGCATCAGCAAGGTGAAACGACAAGGCATATCGGCTTA